>JAGFNQ010001674.1:36598-59691 GCA_024364735.1 Boesenbergia rotunda | reverse complement strand
GTGAATGAAAAAGAGGTGGAAGGGAAAAAAAATGTTCCATTGTAAATGAGATTTTAATCCCACATTGGAAATCTCATGTCAAGTTTATTGGTTTAAATTGTTGCGCATCATTGATGATGTAAACAAATTAATGCATAGGGAGAAACTCTCTCTCACATGTGGGTATGCAGAGTGTGCAAATCCAGGGCCCGAATTGTACTAAACAAAGTTAACTCGTGTTCGAGCACAATCTGTGTGTGTCGAATACTAGACTGGTTAGAACAAAACTTGTCCAAGCTAAGCAAATCTCCACCTTCGTTCCCATAATTTTTCCCTCTCTATCGCGCATTCGCTAGATAGATTCAGAGAACCTCAAAACACAGGCAGAGATGGGGTGAATCTGTTTCAAGAAAAATGTGCTGAGCACAGGCTTCGATATCTCCCTCACGTGATCAACTCCCTACTTGTCGACTCTACTTCCTGACTAACTGCAACACTCAAAGTTTGTACTTCCTTACTAGCCATCTTTCATCCTGACTCGGCACCCTCTCGAGAGCAGTCAGGGACACTTCTTCCCGATTCGACAATCCACTCGACATTGACTCAACATTCCACTCAGGAATACTCAGGGGCGCTTGGTATACATTCGGCAATGAGAATGGTAATGGGTTTTGATTGAGGGGTTTATCGGTTTGGTGATAACCTAGTGGGGGCTAGATTATAAAATCATGGGTATCATATCCATATTTTGATTCCGATCCCGTATACCAAACATCATAAATGGGAATGAAACTCATTCCCGACTTCTAAACCCGCTTACCAAGCGCCTTATCAAATTTCACTCGATATCTCATGTTGACCCCGTAGTACTTAGCAATCGAGAGGCTTGGTACTTGGCGACTTTGATAAGTCGCTAATCAATCAGTCATATGACATCCCGACTCGGATTTAAAAACTATGTTTCGACTATAGGAAGTTTGACAAAATTAGCCCAGCTGACAACTTGAGATTCTCTAACTAAGATCATCTCAACAGATAAATTAAAATTAATTTTATATATTCAATACAATTAGAATTCTCTAATATCTCCAACTTATTATTCAACACAGACAAACAGTACTACCTAATTATTGCACACACAACCACATAACGATTAGATGATCGCACCAAATGTCATCGTGAAATCGCAATTTCACCGTCACGGGTGTGACTAAGCATGACCGTGCAACGACCAAGCAATCACAACTGTCAACTACTACTCAAGAACCATAAAAGTTAGGTATTTAAGGGCATCTCCAATAGTTAAACTTTTCCCTAAGTTTTTTTGTGATTTTCAATTTGCCACATCAAAAGTATACAAACCTATCATTTTCTCTATAATCAAAATGAGTCGCGAACTTTGGGATGCTAGTGGAGTGAAAGGGGTGACTAGTTATCATCCCAGGCATCCGCGATTCGATCCCTAGCTATGATATATTTTGTAAAAAAATTTCCTTCAAATGGGGCACGAACTTTGGGACATTGAACTTCTGGACCGGCCGCTGCGAGCGCTTCCCGATTTACCTTAGCGACTGGTGAGAAACTTCCGTCGGATCAAACCTGTCACCCAAGATTCGACGTTACTAAATCTCGTTAATTATTTTTTTCTCTATAATCAAAAGACTTTCATACAATTTTGTTTATGGGTCCTACATTATAAATCATATATTTTTATTTATTATTTATTATTTGTATATAATTTTCATTTAACATTTTAATTAATTATGATCTTTACTTTAATTTTTAATAATTTTTAATTAATAAATTATTTAATTTATGATTTTTAATTTAATTTACAATTTTTTATTTAATATTTAATTAACCTATGACTTTCAATTTAAATAAATTTATAGTTTTCATTTAATATTTAATTGCCTTATAAATTTTAATTTAATTATATGTATTTATATATTTAAAAAAGTTTAAACATACAATATTAATTATCATTAATCATTATTATTAATCCCGCCTCCATGATTATTAAAACTTTTTTTGGGCTTTGTAAATTTACAAAGTTTTAAAAAAAATTAAATGGGAAATGCTTTAAAATTTACTTATTAAACTTTTTTTTGAGCTTTGTAAATTTACAAAGTTTTAAAAAAATTTAAATGGGAGATGCTCAAGTGTTAAAATTTTATTTAACTAATTCAAAATATGTCTTTCTCTGATTTATCTATAAGATAAATCTAGAATACAATTTATATATATTTAAATATTATTTTTTTAAAATTTAAATTTTGATCCATGCCCCTCATCCGCAGGGCCGTTACACCCTGTTTGGAAAGGAAGGAATTGGAATTCATTTGGGAATTGGAATTCAATTCCATTGTTTGGTAGCAATTTTCAGGAAGGAATTGCTAAGGAATTGAATTTCAATTCCTTTCAAACCCATCAAAACAAATCACACCTAAACACATGTGATTTGTGAAAGGAATTCACTTAAACAAATTAAATTACCAAATCACCCCCTCACAAAACAAATTAAAGTTGCTCCGGCTCCACCCTCGCAGGATAAAATCGTAAAAGTATAACAATTGAATTCAATTAAATTTTGTTTTTACAATTCATTCCAAATATGAGAATTGGAATTCCGACCGGAATTGAATTCCAATTCCTTACTTAACATGTTTCCAAATAGGGTATAGTTATTTTTTAAAAATTTAGTAGGCACTATGGTAAATTGGCCGACTGCTTAAACAGCAGCCAGTCAGTGGATAAGGTTGGCGGGCCCCGCCGAAATTGACAACTGCCGTTGGCGTCAACGATGTGATGGCGACCCGACCTTGCGGCCAACCTTTGTGGTTCTCGCCCGCTCCACGTCATTTGATTTGACCGCATTTTTCTTCTCTTTTTTACTTTTTTTTTTCTTTTTTTCTTCTTTTCTGGACCACACAAAGTCAACAGGGAGCACGGCCACGTGTTGGTTCGGCGGTACGCTATTGGTGGGGAGTTGCAACTTGCAACCTTTTAACCGACTCCAATTGGAACTCAATGGATGCCACGGTTGCCGCCACTCCCGTGAATGAACAAATAAAAAAAAACGATAAATTAATATAAAAATCACATATTTTTTTCTCACTTACATGATTTATAAATTATTGAGGGGAAAAAATTCAAAAACATTTTTTTAAAAAATTAGAATCATCCAAAAAAGCATCCATTCTTATTTTTATTTTCTTTTATTTTTATCGAAAGAGTATTCTAATGATCAGTCCGGTAAAAAAATTATTATCCTCGAATATCAATTTTAATGGTTGACGATCAATTTTAAATTTGAATCCTAAATTGATATAATTACATGAACAAGAAAAATCTTTATTACATAAGTTACGAAATTATAATTATTATAATATTATAATAATTACATCATATTACAATATAAAAATTGTTAAACATAAGAAATTTGTATTGTATCAACTATAAATTTATAAAATATTAAATAAATATGTCAAATTAAATTTATATTATATTCATTACGAAACTATAATTATTATAATATGAATATTATTAAATATATCATATCCGCCCAAAGATATAAGATTTTAATTTAAAATTGACCTTCGAAAATTTTAAAATCCATCGAATAGTATCCTTAAAAATAATTATATAATTTTACAAGATGGTTGATGGGTGAGTATCTTTGATTAAAAAAAGGTCAAAACAATACCCTTAATGATTCTAATAAAAAAATATATTTTTTAAATTTTTTTCTTAAATCATGAAAGGATTTTAAATCCTTCACCAACATAAAAATCTCTAAGTCCCGACTCTTATTAGAAACTTATACATTTTATGATCTTGTTGCCAGGTGAGATGGACTCCCAAGGATGAGGTGGTCTCTCGAAGATCACGAGCTACCGACGCGGGCTCCGAGCAATGATACGAAACATGAATATTATTATAATATGAATATTATAGCAATTACGGAACTATTATTATTATAATATGAATATTATTAAATATATCAAATCTATCAAATCGATTTAAGATTTGAGCAATGATACGCAGCATGAATTTATAATATGAAATCCAACACGAATAATGTGACACTTTTAATATACGCATTCATTATCACTTGGACACCAACGCCGACCTCCGATCGTCGCACCGAATCAAACTATACCCTGAGAGCCACAGTGAATCCATCGAGGATCGTTATAATTAGAATGTCACGTCATTCATATTGAATTTCATGTTACAAATTTATGCTGTATATTATTTTTCTTAAGATTTTAATTTAAAATTGACCTTTGAAAATTTTAAAATCCATCGAATAATATACTTAAAAATAATTATATAATTTTACAAGATGGTTGATGGGTGAGTATCTTTTTATTAAAAAAAGTCAAAAAAATACCCTTAATGATTCCAATAAAAAAAAATATATTTTTTAAATTTTTTTCTTAAATCATTGAAGGATTTTAAATCCTTCACCAACATAAAAATCTCTAAGTCCCGACTCTTATTAGAAACTTATACATTTACTTAGTCGATGAAAGGATAAAGGAACATGAAAGATTGAAAAAGACTAAATTGCTTTATATTCTAAAAAAAATAAAATCATGACATTACCATTAGCTACTCCTTCAAATCATCCATTATTATTGAAAGGGAAACAAAATAGAAAAATCTAAGTGATAGTGCTTGGGCAGGGGTCTACAAAGACGATGAAATCTTTTGTCAAATTTTAACCTCCTAACCCCCTCTCCTCTACCAACCACTACAATTCTATCTAAGTATGTATCGTTGAATTATACCTTGTGAACAATTACTTTACCTTCTTCTTTCTTGGCTTTCACTTGTTTTTTTATATAATTTAGGTATCCGACCTATATCGACAACAAGACAAATTTGGAAGTATGAGTGACTCTTCATCCAACTATCTACATTTTAAAAATTTTATTTCATCGGAGGAAAATATCTTATAGTATTTTATAGTTAAGATTCAAACTATCAATACTTAATGATCCGGGTGAAAAGGATGACACTCACACCACGTGTAAAAGTTAAGGTAGACAGTTGACATGGAGAGAGTAAGTCAATCCACACGATTAGTATGGAGCGGGCAGAGCAAGGGTTTCATTCCTTGATAAGAAGTCAATCGGGAATATCTCACCCAAGTTCTCGTAAAAATAACTCTACGAAGACTAGCTGGTCTGATCGGGATCAAATGCAGATAGGGTTCGAGCAGGAAGATAGACCTTCCCAAGCCGGTCGATTCTCTGGTCAAGCCCTTAGGAACAACTCTTGGTGACATAGGTTTGCTATTTTTAACAATATTAATTTGATTTTCTCCCAGAGGCAATGGTGTAACGGTAGGGCATCTTTTCAATTTTTCAAGTATTTAAAGATCAAATTTTGGCTTTGCAATGGCTGAGCCGTCCCAGGTGATCTACCTGGGGTGTGGGTCATGAGAGCCGATGTCGATGTCGATGTCGTCACCCAAGCTAGCATCTTCTTTTTGTCGATGTTGATGTCGATTTCTCGAGCTAATCTCTTCTTTTCGCTGACGCTGTTGTCTTCCCGGTCTCTAGCCTTCACTTTCCCCCACTTTTTTCTCCTTCCTCCCATGTAAATCTCCTTCACACCCCCATTGGGGCCCCTCACTACCACCCGAGTAGCCATACAATGATTTCGCTCTTGTAATTTTCACGAATAATAGATAATTTTTTTTTAATGAGCAGTTGACCTAAGATATTGATATAATGATACGAGTATTTTCTAATTGATCACAGTGGGTGGTAAGAATATTTTTTAGAATAAAATCGATCACTTAGGAATAATCGGCGTAAATAAACAGGCTGTTAACTAAAAAATAAAAATAAAAATTCTTATTTTTTTTTAAAGGAAAGAAGTATTTAAAAAGTTAGATGCGTATTTTAGGGTAAAATCGGCCAACAAGTCCGGAGGCGGCGAGTAGATCGATGTCGCGATCTGTTTCGTGGCCCAAGCGTACTGTCGACCAGCTCACGGTGGTGGCGCCCTGATCGCCGCCGGCCCACCACACTCATCAGCTTGCTCTGCAATGGTGCTTGTTTTGTCCCTTGCAAACGCAGCAGATCGCCATTTGGACCGAAAGCAACAGTTGCTGCTTTGAAGAAGGATCACAAGTCGACTGCTGTTTGGCGGCCGCATTACCCCACTTAATCAGATGCAAAGATTCCTTGGAGATCGTCCTTTTCAGGCTATTTTTATTATCATATCAGTAATTTCCAAGAGTTCAAAGAAGAAACAGCTGGATTCCCATGAGAGATTTGGCCTCAGAGTTTGTATAATCCAAGGACCAGAGGTGCAAGATTCTTCCACTCAGGTGTGTCTTCATCATCTTTCTGAATTTTTTTTCCAAATAAATTTGTTGCCTTTTTCTTTCTCAATGGGTTAGTTCTTGTAATCACTAGCAGTTGTAAATACCTTAAGTTCTTAAGTATTGGTCATGGTCGAAATGAACATGACAAAGAATAGGTAGGAGCTTAGGAGACTGTTGTGTGATTATAATTACTTGGTTTACACCAATGACTGAATAGCTGAAAATTATGTTTATTTAATTTTTGCATTTTGAGGTCTCATCCTTCACTCACTCAATTTTCAAGTTATGATCTTTCATTTTATGTTCTTCTCCCTCTCTTATCCATCTAAGAGTTTTAAGACTTGAAAAGCTTACTAGATTCAAAAAGGTGGATCCGCCACCTAACGCTTACTAGAGTATCCACAGTAGGAGAGGATATTTCTCTCAAATATTTGTGGTACTCACTTCCATATCACTTTCAAATATCTCATTTCTCAAATATCCTAAATCCCACACTCAAATATTTATGGGTCACACCCATTAAATATCCCACTCTCAAATATCTCACCAATCAAATATTTATGGTCCCACGATCATTTTATTAATTTACATCTAATTTTATATTTAAATAAAATTAATTATATTTTTCAATTCTTCAATTTAATATATTTCATCTATTATTTATCTATAAATATTTTTACATATTATTTAATATAATTACTTTAATATGAATATTTTATTAAAAAAGAAAGGAATACAAATATTTTACAAATTTGAAATTGAAATACAGAGTTACAAACCATATTAAATTAATAAAACACATAATGATAAATCATAGAAATTACAAACCATAATTAATAAAATAAACAAGGAGTTGATAAAATAAACAATTTCACTATATGTTCAGTCTTTTCTTCAGCTGTTCACATATCACTAGATGCTTTTGAATTTGTTCATCTCATGCCTCGTATGTCCATTATGAAGAGTTGATGTGCTTGGATGAGTTGATCCATTTCGTATTGTTATTATACTCCTCCAAATGTGCTACTGACTATTGCATAACCTAATTCAATTCATCAATTAGGCCTACTCTTTCTTTGTCATTCCTCTTTGCTACCTTTTGTCCCATTGGACGAGATCGGGCTTCTCTATCATCCACATCAACAGTTATTTAGGATTAAAAGAGTCAGTTTGTGCACCTAATGATTCTGATGTTCTTGCTTTCTTTGCAGCTCGTCGCTCTAAGGATTGAGGAGCGTACATCGGACTATCTTTCACAATCCTCCACACATGCATGTTCATATTGGAAAGTAGATTTAAAAGTACTCTTGTATTCTTTATGAGTCCGCACCATCAAATCCTCGCCGCTCCATTCGCTTGGTCGATCATTGTACCATTTATTGTAGATTCCATTATATCTATTTATGATCTTTTCACCGAAGCCCAATGTGATTTTGCTTTATCCGCAGTTCTCTTTTTAGCTCTCTTATCTCGATTGGTATTGTAGTATGCCACCATCGGTTTCTAAAAAAGACCACTCTTTTGGACATTACCAACTACTATACCTTTGCTCATGATTGTGTAGGTCGTTGCAAAGAGCTTATCATCTGCTATTGCCCACACTGTTCGCTTGTTATGATCTTCATCTGATTCATTGCCCATATCTATTGCTTCATCGACATAAAATCATTAAACCCTATTTCAAATGAGAATGACAGAAATTGTGAATCAGGTGCTACACGAGGTGTTTTTGTACCTTTATCATTGTCAGTTGCATCAACACTAGCTTTCTCGATTCATTTGATTGAATCCCCGGTGATTGAAGCGTATTAATTCCATTAGATGAAGCTTGTATGAAATATTGATTACTTTGCCAATATTCAGGGACATGTATAAAACGGAGTTAAGGATCGCCACTCAAAGAATTTGGATAACTTCGAAAATTATAAAAATATGGTGGTGGGTATGGAAAATGTTAGAAATTAGGCGGGTGCTGAGTGAGAAATGGAAATTGAGGATGGCGGAGATTAGAACGAACTTGAGAATTTTCTTCACTAGGATTTTCGTCGATATTTGGAGAGTTGAACAAATCCTAAAATAAGGATCGGAATTTTTATCCATTTTTCTCTAAATTTTTTATATGCAGTAGTTTTTTTGTGGTTAAAGATAGATGAAAGAAATGATGTATATATGCAGGGGAAAAAAAACGAACGTTGCCCAATGTTCGTTGAATCAATGTTGACATATTTCATCCAATACAATCTACCTTAGCTGTTACTCTCCCAAACCTTAGATAAAGTCATTCCAAATCCTCTCGCCTTTCGCCCTTCCAGGTGAACCTCTTGAACCATAAGTTGTAAGTTCCACTAGTCGACAATCTTTTAATACATATAGGCAACATGTAAGGTCTAGGCAACTGTATTAATCGCTTTTGAAACAGAGTTCATTGAATTGTCATAATGCATCCATCTTATACCAGTCACCACTTGCAGGAATTGTCATAGTTGCTAGTCGTGAAACTTCATCTCCTCGTACTCTTGCTCCTACCTTCCTTTCATGGTTTCTTTAGCAGTTCAGTTTAAGGAAAAAAAATATTGACTTGTGAAACATTTCAATGAAGGTGCCCTGAATCATCTAAATTATGAACCCTAAGTAGGTGTGACTTTGCTTCATTCCAGTCCTGAAGACTCACAAGAGTTTATTCAGATTCAGTGACATTTAAACCTAATCCTTAGAAAATGTGATCTATGGATGCTAGATGTGCATCTACCTGTCTGCTCAACAAGTGTCACCCTTGCCTGATATTGAGTTCCTCTAATCTCCAAATTTCTTGGAACTCTAGAACAAAGAATGATTCTAAGTAACCCTGCTAAAGTGGAACACAGACAACAGATTGACAAATTCTAAAACACATGATTTTCATAAGGCTTAATTCATCCTCATCAATAGTGTGCAACCAAGATTTAGTTAATTTAATTTCCACTCTTCTACAATTTGTACTATTGAAAAAGATTTGCCTACTTGAGTGGGTAAATCCAATGGTTGGAGCTTCGTCTAAGAGTTTTGCTTATTGTATTCAAAGTGATTTTGCCTCATTCATTTCCAACCCTTGCGAAAACTAGTTAGACTCTTTAGTTGGGATGTGTTTCTTGGATGTATCCATCTGTTGTTTTATCTTAGGCTATTGGATCACAGGAGTTTTAGGCACTAGCTTAGTTAAATCTATTGAGTCAGTCGATTGCACCACTTGGTAGAAGTCTAATTTCTAACTTGTTGGCTCATACCAGCCTAAGTGCAAGCTACATGTGGAAAATCATAAGATCATGAAGAATTCAATAAAGGAGAAGATGAATTTGTTGTGCAACAACAAATTCAACAAGTTGTCCAATTCTTACAGCTTTTTTATGAAATCTCAACATGCTATCGACATAATAATCAGTTTACTCCTTGGTATCAATCTTTTTTTTTCCCCTCAAAGAATAGGGGAGCGACACTGAAGTGATCCTCCTAACTCCTACCAAAATCTAACAAATAAGGTTGAAATAGATCGATGGACATCTAGGAGGTATGTTCAATTGTCCATATATGTGATACAAAAATGATACTATTATGCAATCTTACGAGCTCTCTACAACACAGTTCTATCTTTTTTGTCTAGTGAGGTTTCCTTATGACAGGCAAGGAGTGGACTACGTTAGTCAGTTCACCAATAATCACCCAAATTAAGACATGCCTATTCGAACTTAATAGAAGGCCTAAGATAAAATCCATGTTGCATACTTGCATAGAAGGCTTTTCTCCTTAGTGGAATGTCACTGCAGCAACAATAACCAAGTCTTTATCTTGTTAAGTAGGTAGACAATATGGATCCTCTACCGTCATTAGACTCGATCCCTTACTATATCCTCATTTATATTTATATAAAATTTATCCTATTTTATTTGATCTCTCTCTTCTTTGACTAATGTGTATATTTATTATGTTTTCACATTACCTAACTAGGATATTTATTAGTCGCCTAAGTATGTACCATCTTAAATGCATGAGTGTTCCCTCAATAAGTATAATTTCGGTTTTCTTTTTAATATTTTTATTTCTTATCTTGTTAATAATCATATATTTGCACATCCACCTTAGCATCCTCATTTTTATGACTTTCATCTTTTATTTGTGTGCTTGCTTTATGGCCTAATATTCAATTTTATATAACATAGCAGATCTAAACGTTGTTTTGTAAAATTTTCTTTAATTTTAGAGGTACCTTATGATCATATAGAATACTTGACGACTTTCTATTTCTTTAGGCATGAGGAGGTGAACGGCCCCAGGTGTTCCGGCATACTATCGAAAGTGACTCGTGACGAAAGCCCTAGATCGGGATGACTGGGCAAGAAGCACCTGT
This sequence comes from Boesenbergia rotunda, assembly GCA_024364735.1. Classification (NCBI taxonomy): domain Eukaryota; kingdom Viridiplantae; phylum Streptophyta; class Magnoliopsida; order Zingiberales; family Zingiberaceae; genus Boesenbergia; species Boesenbergia rotunda. The sequence goes on along the minus strand of JAGFNQ010001674.1, from coordinate 48,985 downwards.
AGCAGTCAATCTTAGTGCTCACCATTTCAACCATTATACCTGTATCATGTGTGGAAAATTAATCTTGGCAGATTTATTATTTATTGCAAATTTGATTGGATTAGCTGTAATTAATTAAGAGACATTATGTAATTAACTAGGAGATTTTGATTTCTTAAGTAGAAGCATGTGACTTGTATACAGAGGAGACACGGATATTGAAATGAATAAGATTTTTTCTTGAAAGATCTCATGGTATCATTGTTGGGACCGGGTGCATGTTGACATGGATACGGGTTCGTAATTTTTTTAAAATAATTACGTGCAGCGAAAGAATTAGCATAAATAATTTCTCAAATTATTTTAATCACGTATCTAGCATGCAACCTTATGATGTGTGGACATGATCATAAATTCAAATTTTGCAGAAAGTAAACTAATTTACTCAATACCTCGCGTAACTCGAAGTAAGGGACGAGATCCAACCGTAGCGTCCCTTGGAAGCTCCGCTTCTATTCGTGTCCACGCCGAGTTCTCTTCGGGATGACTTCGCAAAGCCACGAGTTTCGTGCCGACAAGAACTACTAGATTCTCCAAAGGCACAACTAGAATATCAAGAGAGAGAGTTGGAAACTAACCACCAAGTAACGGAATCAAGATTCCGGGGAAAGGAAGGAAGGAGACGCGACCCGCTTCTTCTTCTTCTTCGGCCTCTTCTTGATGGTGGCTCACGGCAAGGGAAGGAGGAGCCGGCCCTAGGGGAGAAGAGAGGGCGCCGGCCCTAGAGAGAGAAAGGGGCGCTGGCCCTAGAGAGAGAGAGGGAGAGAATAAGAGAGAGAGAGAGAGCTTGCTACTATTTCTCTTGATTGATTGGAATTCAAGCTTTGCCTTGGTTCCTTTATATAGTAGCCTCTCCATCGCCAAGTCTCCCTTTTAACGGAATAAATTTTCATAAGAAATTTATCCTATAAATTTTCTTATGAATTATTCCGTTATGCCAAGTTTTATTATAACTAACTTTATAATAAAACAAACACATCTCCTCTCTTATTATGGAATAAATTTTCACAAAATTTATTATATAAATTTTCTTATCATGGAAAAATCAATTCATAATTAATTTTATAAAATAAAATAAACCAATCCATGGTTCATTTTAATTTCCATAAAAAGAATAAATTTATTATATAAATTTTTCTTATCATGGAAAAATCAATTCATAATTGATTTTATAAAATAAAATAAATCAATCCATGGTTCATTTTAATTTCCATAAAAAGAATAAATTTATTATATAAATTTTTTTTATCATGGAAAAATCAATTCATAATTGATTTTATAAAATAAAATAAACCAATCCATGGTTCATTTTAATTTCCATAAAAAGAATAAATTTAATATATAAAATTTTCTTATCATGGAAAAATCAATTCATAATTGATTTTATAAAATAAAATAAACCAATCCAAGGTTTATTTTAATTTCCATGAAAATAAATCTCTTTATATAAATTTCTTTATATAAATCTATTTATCCATAATCTTATAAAACAAATCGCGCTTGATTTATTTTATAATTTAAACCAAATAAATTGGTTTCTCTCCTTTATTGTGGCCGGCCAAACCAAAGAGGGTGGGCACCCTCTTTGGCCGGCCACACCAAGCCAAACCCTTGCGAATTAAACTCATTTAATTTGTCCAATAAGCCTTCAAAAGACTTAGCCATTTTAAGCTTCCGGTGCGCCTCTGATAAATTCAGATTCGACTTATTTCTCTTGATCGGAAAATTCAATTTTCAACACGTTTTAAATCCCTCGGATTACTCGTTGTGCGTGTGACTAAATAGGCTTTCGATTTATGTTGGTCGTCGCCGTCTATAATTAACCAATTATAGAACGATCATGAGTGGCACCTAGTAGTACATTATGATCCCCAATTAATCGAAAGATCAATGGTTGACCTCAGAAATAATTCTGAAACCCTTCAGCAGCTCTAATGAATCGTGCCTCATTCCCTTCACCATCTTATACCCACTTGGTTCAGGACATGGTCTATATGTGTCATTCCCCACTAGGTTGACTACGTCACACCTAGCCTAAGTAATGTCTTTCTCGTCCAATGGATTCTAATTACTCTCATGTATTTCAGAGACTCATACTCTGAACATGTCATGCTCTGGCCAGAGGCTTTGAGTAACAATCCGATGATAGGCCTTGGGTATACATCTCCTCGCAAGGAGTGGTGAATCCTTTGTAGGCTGTTCAAACATCTTCGGGCACTTCGGCTCATACCCAACCATCCTGGGTCCACACCTCCTTGGAGATGCTTGCTTAAGATGTTAAAGTATAAGTCTCCATGACCAAGATGACTTGAACACCGCAAGTCAAAGGAACATCGCACTTAAGCTGCGGTAAGAACTTCACTAACATGTTTATATATAGACTACCATGTGAAGTTTTACAGCCAGTTACTCCAATGAACTAGTTCCCTTAACTAGCATTCATGTTTATCTCCGGACATCCCAATGTCACCAGCCAGTGAGAATCAGCTGATTAGAGAATAACACATGCTAATCTCAACAGAATTGATAGTGTCCGTATTTATCAATTCATCGACTAGGGACAATTTCAAAACTTCACAATTGCACATGTAGAGATAATCACTAGTTGTGAATTCATCACAAATTCTCTCATGCTGTGAATTGTATTGCGGACATTCAGTAAATGAGTCTAAGATCCCAATCAAATACACAAACATGTATACTCAAATAGTGAATTTCATTTATTAAAATAAATGTTTACAATCATAAGGCGATTGCCTTAGGACACTTCTCTCATATTACTAACAATCATATAGAGTTATCAGACGGGCCAACCCGTGGCGGGCAGGTCGACTCGTAGCAGGCCGACCATTTAACGGGGCGGGGCGGGCTGACCCGTTATCTTGACGGGTTGACAAATTCCCAACCCAATCTGAGGTGGGTCGTGGGTTAGGCGGGCCAACCCGCGGGCCCAACAAAAACTTTTAAAAAAACGTATATTCAGTATTTTACTTTGGAAAGGTTTCATCAATCTAATATGTCAAGAAATATGTATTTTAAATGTAAATGGATACAAACGAGCACTCGTGTTTAATGAAAAGTATTATTTTTTATTTCAAAATTATAACAAAGAAAGATAATAAATTGATATAAAATTTGACTAACATATGGTTCTCAATTCGCGGGGCAACCCAAGCGGGGCGACCCATTCGAGTCGCGGGCCTAGGCGGGTCGGCCTGTGACAGACTTGGGTTGCTAAAATTTCAACTCAACCTACTTAAATTGTTTGGTCGGGGGGGGGGGGGGGGGGGGATCTGACGGGCCCAACTCAAATTGACAGCTCTAGTATGATAGACATCCTAACCCTAAATCTAGTTCTTCCTAGCCATCACCGTTGGCTCTCACTCTCCCACTATCATAATCAAAGACAAATATTGGAAGCTTCATGGGAAACCAATAGATTGGAAGTCCTCCCAGGAACATGAAGCAAGTGGAAATTCCGTAGTCACGCCCACGACACATGTGATAACTCAATTCCTTTCTCTAAGGAACAACTTGATATCTTCAATAACTCATTCAGAAGGCAAACATATCACATTCATCAACAATGCACACATCTTCCCACTCTTCTTAGATAGGTGATAGATTGTGGATTCTGATGCTTCAGAGCACATGATAGGTGATAGATTAATTTTTTCCCACTTTTTCATTGTGACAAACCCCAATCAATATGCATAGCAAATGAGACGTATGCTAAAATGGTTGGGACTCGAACTGTTCATCTGTCAAGCACATTAATTCTTCATGCTGTGCTATTTGCTCGTGACCTTGACTGTAATCTCGTATTTGTTATTAGATAAAATAAGGATCTCAAATACAAGACTAAATTTTTGTTTAACTGTTGTGTATTTTAGGAAGATGATTGTCAATGTTGAGTGTCATGCATGCCTTTACTTTCTGAATACATATCCACCTCAAGTCATTTGATTAATTAAAAATATTAGTTGAGTCCTAGTGATTGTAGTCAGTCCAATAAAAAAAAGTGATATTATGATATTACACTTTGGACTTGGTCATCCTAATTTTTCATATCTAAGATATTTGTTTCCCTCATTTATTAATAAAAATCCAAGTTTGTCTCAATGTGAAGTTTATCAAATTGTAAAACACACTCAAAACACTTACCCTCCCATGCTATATATGCTTAGACATCAATTGGGTCCATAGCTCAGTGGTAGAGTAATTGACTGCAGATCAATAGGTCACCGGTTCGAACTCGATTGGGCCCTATTTATTTAAATGTAAAAATATCCTAGACTGCCCACTGCGAGCGCTTCCCGATAGGGCCGGCTCAAGGCATAGGCCGCCTAGGGTCCCTAATCTATTGGGGCCTATTAATTTTACAAATATATTAAATATAATTATTTTATAAAATCTATAATTAATATCATTATCCATTCTAGATTATTAACTTCAACTACCACTTTCTTATTAATTGTATTCCTTTTCATTCCCTTCACATTTAATTATATTCTCTTAGCAAATTAAATGAATTCCCTTCCACCATTTTAATAAAATTTTATTACTTTTTTATTTTATTTTTTTAATGTTTTTGTAACTTGATCAGACCCTAGTCAATCAATAGTTCTGAACTAATCGAAAGACAAGACGTCCTTTTTCTTCACCAATAATATTTTTTCCTCGCTCTTTTCTTTTTCCTTTTTCCTTTATAAGAAATAAGAACTTGAATTAGGATTTTTTTATCTATTGAAATGCAAAGTAGAATATTAGTCTTTTTAAATATCAAAGTATTTTCAAATTTGATATTTATTTATTTTTATAATATTTGTGCAGGCAATAATCAAACTTTGAAATATCATTAAATTGAAATTACACAATATAAATTAGGTTTTTTTATTTAATTTTAAGTAATTTTATTTTGATAAAATTGCAGACTTATATTTTCCTTTTTATTATTATTTGAGTATAAATATGTCTTCTAAAAAAATATTATTTTGGATATACAAAATATACGAACAAAAGAAAAATAAAAGAGTTTATTCAATCTCAAAAAATTACACTAGATAGATTTATTATTAATATTTAAAATTAAAACTTATTAAATAACATAATTAAAAATTTAAATAAAAACCCAATTAAATTTTTACTAGAAGATTAAATAATTTAACAATTTTATCAATTACAAAAATCTATTATTAAAACTTGATATAAAAATTTAATTAATATTTTTGCATCTCAAAAGTTAGAAAACTAAATTTTATTAAAAGATCTATTTTTAAAAATTAATATTTTATTTTTTAAAAAAAAATTTAAGCTCGTCATTGTCGGTTCCAAGTACGAATGAAAATGGGTGAGAGAATTTTTTTAATATTAAAAAATATTAAAGGTCTAATTATTTTTTTCACCTAGGACCTCAAGTAATCTTGAGACGGCCTTGCTTCCCGATTTACCCTGGCGGTTGGTGGGAAACTTCCGTGAGGCCAGACCGATCGCCCGAGGTTAGTTGGAAAAACCTTGTTACTCGTTTTTTTTATATATGCCTACACATCCTTTTTTTTATCATCCATGGTGATATCTGGGGACCATTTCGTACTCCAAATCTCACAGGCTCCAAATGGTTCCTCCTGTTGGTTGATGATCACACTAGACTATGTTAGATATTCCTAATCAAAGACAAATAAGAAGTCAAATATATCTTCCAAAGCTTCGATGTCATGATGAAAAACCAATTTAAAGTTAATATTCAAATACTCAAGACCGACAATGCGAAAGAGTTTTTCAATTTTAACCTTGGCTCATATCTCAAATTGCGTGGAAATGCCCAACAAAGTGTTAGTCCTGCATGGGCGTGCGACGGCGGCGGGGGGGGGGGGGGGGGGGGGGGGGGGGGGTAAATAACCTTGCAAATATAAAATTAGATTTTTTGCACTTTTCTTTAGCAAAGATGACAAGTTAGTTAAACAGTGTAAACAAAGTATGAACAACATAAAGTGAAAATAGTAAGAGACAAAAAGAGTTACTTAGTTGCAACCATGGCGGTTGCTAATCCAAAACATTGAAAAGCTTTGTATAAAAAACTCCTTTCGTTGTAGGCGGAGAAGCCTCCTATCAATATTCTAAAACGCGCTAGGTGGTAGGCAGGCAATCATCCGCCGCCCAGTGCCTTGGCTCCTAGGCGGCCGTCTAGGCGGAATAGTTTTTCTTTATCAATTGGCAGTGTTTAATTGATTAGATCAGTGTTCAATCTATTATCTAATCAATCGGTAGACTTCTATTTCTCATGAAACTTATGTCAATCGATTGAACATTGTCAATTCAATCGATTGGCTGATTGATCTGTAGGCTTCTATTTCTCGTGAAACTTTTGTCGATCAATCGATTGCTAGTCGTTGGTATACCTAGGGCTGCAATCGAACCGAGCCGAACCGAATACCTGAGAGTTTGAGTTTGGCTCGTTTATTATCGAGCCGAGCTCGAGCTTAATTTATCGAATATAGTGATGGCTCGCGAGCATATTCGAGCCTAATCGAGCCCTAAACGAACTTACCAAATATAAATTATTAATTAAATTATTCATCAATCTATTAAAAAAATAAATTATGTATTCTAAAAAATATAAAATATTTACTAAAATCTATGATTTTATTCATACAAATGAGTTTTATTGGATATTTTATATTTATTAAATGTAAAAGTGTCAAAATTATATATTTAATGTTAAATATTAATTTTATATTTTACGAACTAGCTCACGAGCTTATTAACGAGCCTGTTCACGAGCTAACGAGCCGAATACTGCTGAGTTTGAGTTTGGCTCGTTAATATTAACGAGTTTTATTAAACGAGCTCGAACGAGCTTCTATCGAACCGAGACCCGAATAGCTCACGAGCAGCTTGGCTCGTTTACACCCCTAGGTATACCCCGAAAACTAGCCGTTAGCTAGTCGTTGGCTAGCAATTAATGCTAGGTCAGTCGACTGCCCTAGGGGCAGTCAGTCGACTGGTGCGAGGCTGGACAGACTGCGAGTTTGTCCTGTTCTCCTATAAAAGGAGTACCTTTTTGCACGTGAGCGGTACGGTTCCGTACGATAACGAAATGCTGCTCGTCTGAAAAGTGTTCTTTACTTCCTCTCTTATTTTACTACATTCTGTAAAGAGGAAGATCACCACTGTAAAGGTTTCTCCACCTGAAGGAGATATTTCATAGTGGAAGTGGTGTACGGCGCGGATCCTTGGATTAGTCACCCGTCTGGGTGGATACCAAGTAAACGTTTGTTGTTAGCATTGTTCATATTTTTCTTTACATATTATTGTTTCCGCTGCGCTAACGACATTGTAGAGATTCAACGACAAAGTGCTATTCTCCGCCCCTCTAACACGCCAAGACGATCCATCAGTGTCAACTTGATATCACATATCCATGACTTGTGAGCTCAAGTCATCAATTGACCTACATGCTAGTCTCCATGCATTAATATTGTCCTTGAATATTATTGCTTGACTAGGAATGGTTTAGTGTAGTGTTCTCTACGTTATCTCACTATCAATTCAACCAATCGATATGATGTAGATAAGAACCTACTACCCAAGGACATTATTATACTTAGTTATTTGGCACAAGTATAAAGTAAGTATAATAACCAAACATGCCTTTATTAATGATAGAATATGATACAAAAAGTCCCTAGTCAATGATCACATAATTGTCTCTAGGGCTCCTACTAACACTGATAACACGGTTAACAGATGGAATTGTGCTTTTTCGTTGCGTATAAAGTCGGCTTGTTCCTTCTTTGTCCAAAGATGTTCTTTATCTTCAGGTGTTACAAAATTATTTTTCATTATTAATAATAAATCAAAGTCATTTTTGAAAAAGACCTTCATCCGACGTTTCCATATCGCAAACACCCCCTCAAACTTTGGTGGGTGGATTGTCAGCTTGACCATCGTCTTGTTATTTTAGGCGGCGGTTAGTCCTCTTGAGGCGATTGAGCTCTGATACCAATTGTTAGTCCCGTGCAGACCAGTTAGAGGGGGTGAATAGCCCTACAAATGTAAAACTAGATCTTTTGTACTTTCTTTAGCAACGATGATAAGTTAGTTTAAACAATATAAACAAAGTATGAACGACATAAAGTGAAAAATGTAAGAGACAAAAATAGTTACTTGGTTACAACTAGGGTGGTTACTAATCCAAGACATTGAAAAGCTTAGTATCAAAAACTCCTTTCATTATAGGCGGAGAAACCTCTTACAAACTTTTGAAAGCTCAGTAATAGACTAGGAAATTTAGTATAAGTTGTTCTTTTTGTTTCCTAGCTCTAGAGGGCTATTTATAGTCTAAAATAGAAAGTTTCCATTGTGCCGACTTGGACCTGAGACACCTTAGTTGGATCAAGTTTATCCACGGAGGCCAATGGTAAATGTTGATAATTTTTCGATCTTAGGTGCCTTAGTTCTGGCCTGAGGCGCTTCAGTTCTGACTTGAAGTGCCTCGGGTTTAAATTGAGGCGCTTCAGTTTTGTTTTATCGCTAAATTGATCTAAATGAACTAAGGCACCTCCAGAGGCAACTGAGGCATCTTAGTTGACCATTTGGTTAAAGTCAACATCCATATTAACTTTTTCGCCTTTCATCCGCGTGGGTGATTTTCGGTCATCTAGAGTTGAGCTCACTCGAACTTGACTCTGGCTTTCTCCTTGAATAGGCTTCCTTCTCGGCTTCTCGTCCCTCAGACGTCACACATGCCCTTCTCGTCCATCAATGTATTCTTCCGTAGCCTTTACACCACTCGGATATACCGAGCTCGTCAGTTCCCTTCCCCGTGCCTTCCTTCTCGTCTGTTGTGTCTTCCGTTCGATTTCTTGTGCTCCTAAGATCCTGCACATTTAGACACATGGATCAAAACACACAGGACCTAACTTGACTTGGTTGAGCATATCAAAATCAACCCGGGGTATTCACACAAAGCTCCTGTGTTGACACATCGCAATAAAATGGTTTGGTCGAAAAAATGGCCACATTCTTGAGGTGGCCCGATCCCCTACCGTTTCAAACCAATATCCTAACTACTGTTTGGGGAGAAGTAATCCTCATTGCTATATACCTTATCAATCTCATGCCATCTCGAGTCCTCAAATATCGCACTCCATTGCAAACACTACAAAACATATTTACCAGGTCTCACCTTATCTCTAGTCTTCCTCTCAACTCTTCGGCTATACAACTTTTGTACACATTCATTTTCGATACCGAGGCAAGCTTGATGCTTGTTCTCATAAATTCATCTTTCTTGTTTATTCCTCTAACTAAAAAGAATACAAATGTTATTCCCCGGTCACTAAAAAGATCTGCAATTCTATGGATATTATATTCTTGGAGATTATCCCTTACTACTCTAATATTACAATTTAGGAGGAGAACAATATCAGTGAATTATAGTATTGGGAGTGGACATCCATTATTGAGCCATCATGATTTGGATCATCTTTTCAGTCTTTCCCATCTACTAGTGATTCGCCATCTCCAATCCTTGATAGTCACCCTCTTCCTCCATATGTATATGAAAGAAGGAAACATCAAGGGCCCATACTACCTCAACATTACCAAGAGAATTTCCTAAGCCAAGTTGAACCTGAATCACAACAGGAGATAATAGATTCTAGTACACAGCTGAATTTTACATTAAATCTACCAATTGCACACAGGAAAGGTATAAAATCCTGCACTCAACTCCCTCTTCATAGTTGCATCTCCTACGTGAAGTTGTGGTCATCATTTCATGCATTTGTGACTTCTCTAGATAAAATCAATATTCCTAACTTTGTGTATAAAGCTCTTAAAGTTTTTGAGTGGAATAAGGCAATTCTCGAGGAGTATAATGTACAAGAAAAGAATGCCACATTGGTGATAACAAATCTACCACCAAAAACTATGGAGTGTAGGTGACTATTCTCAGTTAAACAAAATGCAGATGGAATCATAGACAGGTACAAAGCACGCCTAGTGGAAAAAGAATATACTCAATCATATGTAATTGATTATCAGGAGACCTTTGCGCCAGTAGATAAACTCAAAATAGATCGTGTTTTATTGTCTATTGTTGCAAACTTGGAATGACAAACTGTATCAACTTGATGTTAAAAATGCTTTCCTTAATGGAGACTTGATTGAAGAACTATACATAGATATCCCAGCTGGTTTTGAGACGAGTGATACACAAGGAAAAGTATGCAAACTCAAAAAGACCTTGTATGGTTTGAAATAGTCACAAAGAGCATGATTTGACATATTCACAAAGTTCTTAAAGAATGATGGGTACTCTCTATCAAAAGCTTATCACACCTTATTCACGAAGTATTTCTCAGATGGAAAAAATCACAATTCTGATTGTGTATGTTGATGACATTGCCCTTATAGAAAATCATGGTGATGAAATTAGAAAACTCAAATTTCTCACATCCAAAGAATTCGAGATCAAAGACTTGGGACACTTAAAATACTTTTGGGAATGGAAATAGCACGAAGCAACAAAGGCATATCTATTTACCAACGTAAATACATTCTTGATCTATTGCACGAAACCGGAATGTGTGGGTGCAAGCCAGCTGAAGCCCCCACGGATCCCAATGTTGGGGCAATCTATGGTCTGGAGTGACCATGTGTTTTTGATGTTGGACAAAGGGTTTAAGTTAGGTTCACTCTTGTGTTTGATATGTGTATGTGAGTGTGCAGGTTTGCAGGATACACATAGACTTGGTTGGACGACTTCAGGCACGGTGAAGGGTGGCATGAAGGTAAGCCGTGAGCTTGTGTGCGCATCCGAGGGACCATAGATAAAGCAGGGACGATGAGCCGAGGGAAGTGGACTTCGAGGCGTACATGAAAGATTACATGGAGACAAGCCGAGGGCTTGTGTGCGCATCTGAGGGATGAGGGCTAGAGCTGTCAAACGGGCCGACCCGTGGCGGGGCGGGTCGGCCCATGGCGGGGCGGGGAGGTCGACCGTCATCTAGGCGGGTTGGAAAATCCCCAACCCAACCCAATCCAAGGTGGGCCGTGGGTTAGGCGGGCCAACCCGCGAGCCCATCAAAATATTTTTAAAAAATTAAAAAAATCATATATTTAGATTTCATCAATTCAAATATATTAAGAAATATATATTTTAAATATAAATGGATACAAACGAGTACTAATGTGATGAAAATATTATTTTTTTATTTCAAAATAATAACAAAGAAAGATAATAAATTGTCATAAAACTTAACTAACATGTGATTCTCAACCCGCGGGCCAACCCAAACCCTTCACGGGCCGACCCATGCGGGTCATGTTGGATCGAGAAAAACGATAGAGGGGGTGAATATCGTTAAAAAAAATTTCGTATAGAATAAAGAGCGAAAACGCAGCGAAAATAATTAAGTGCACACAGGAACACAAGATTTTACTTGGTTCGGAATCGCAGTCGGCTCCTACTCGAAGGCCCACGGTCCTTGACCGTTTACTTTGGGCAATACTATAATCACGCAAAACAGTTTACAAGTTGAGTACAAGAATATTGCAAGAAATGAAAATAGCTACACTTTTCGTTACCGACGCCCGATGTGGATCGTATTTCGGAGCAGAGGGTTGTCGTCGGCGCTTGAATCTCGAAGTCAGAGTTGTCGGGGCGTAGCGCTTGAACGAAAGCTTTGGAGCGTTAAGAAATTATGTTGTTGAAGCCTTGGGTCGAGCCCCCTTTTATAGTGCTCTATCGGGCGCCTGATGGGTTGGGGGCGCCTGACACGTGTCATTCGATCCGGAAATACTTATCCGTGGGCTCGGTCATCGCTTATCCTTCCCCTCTTGGGCGCCTGAGCTGATGGGGCGCCCGTGACCTCACGGGCGCCTGATCCATCTTGGTTCAGTGGCTTCGCGGCTATGATTTTGGGATTTGCTTCACTCTTGGGCGCCCGTATCCTTACGGGCGCCTGAGCCCATTCGGGGCCTGACTTGCAGACGATCAGTCCCAGTGAAGAACCTTCACTTGCAGACGATCAGTCCTTCGACCCTGCAACTAAGGTTAGTCCCAAAAACTTAATAAGTAATAATTACAGCCGTAGCTATCTTGGTTCTGACTTCGGATCTCTCAAATGGAACCCTAGGTCGAACCGACGCCTACTGTTCCCTCGACGGGGAACGCGTCCTCACCTACTCATCTCAGAGAGTTTACCTTTTGCCAACCGGCTCCTCCTCGGTTGGACTTTGTCCGATCCACGTGACCAGGTCTTCGTGCCCAACTTCCGGTTAGGTCTTCGGTTGCCCAGTCCCTTGCCAGGACTTTGTGCCCAGTCCTCGACCAGGACTTCT
>JAGFNQ010001674.1:0-22112 GCA_024364735.1 Boesenbergia rotunda | reverse complement strand
AGAAACTCCAATAGACATTACAGAGACACCTAGTCTAGACCCACAACCAATACCTCATAATGATGAGCTATCAGTTGAACCTAAAACTACACCACCTCTTCGTAGATCTGATAGGACACGCAATATTCCAGAGAGATACGGATTTCTCGTAAGTGAATCGAACGACGTGTTACTCATAAGCGATGACGAACCTATCAGTTATGAAGATGTTCTGAAAAGTTCAGAAAGGGACAAATGGCTTGAGGCCATGAAGTCGGAAATGGATTCCATGTACGAAAACCAAGTATGGGACTTGGTTAACCCACCTGAAGGGATTAAGCCCATAGGGTGCAAGTGGGTTTTCAAGAAGAAAACCGACATGGAAGGTAATGTTGTTACCTTTAAGGCTAGATTAGTGGCAAAAGGATATCGTCAGAAGCAAGGAATTGATTATGACGAAACCTATTCGCCAGTAGCTATGCTTAAATCCATTCGGATGCTCCTAGCCATAGCAGCTCATTATGATTATGAGATATGGCAAATGGATGTGAAAACAGCTTTCCTTAACGGAAACCTGCTTGAGGATGTATACATGATACAACCTGAAGGTTTCACATCGGTTGATAAAACCAAAGTATGCAAGCTTCGACGATCCATATATGGACTGAAGCAAGCATCTAGGAGCTGGAACATCCGTTTTGATGAGACAATCAAAAAGTTTGATTTCTCACAAAATCCTGACGAACCTTGTGTGTACAAGAAGGTTAGTGGGAGTGCAGTCGTATTCCTAGTATTATATGTCGATGACATCTTACTTATAGGAAACGATATATCAGTCTTACAGACAGTTAAAATTTGGTTGTCCAAAACTTTCTCCATGAAAGACCTGGGAGAAGCAACCTATATCCTTGGGATTAGAATCTATAGAGATAGATCAAAACGGTTGCTTGGTCTTTCGCAGTCTACATATATAGACCGAGTGCTAAAAAGGTTTAGCATGTCGGAATCCAAGAAAGGTTACCTTCCCATCAGGCATGGGATCAACCTTTCAAAGTCTATGTGTCCGCGCACAGAAGACGAGAGGATTTGCATGAATAAGATTCCTTATGCATCCGCGATAGGATCTATCATGTATGCTATGTTATGTACAAGGCCCGATGTATCGTATGCTTTGAGCGTCACAAGCAGATACCAGTCGGATCCAGGAATGGATCATTGGGCGGCTGTTAAGACAATCCTTAAGTACTTAAGAAGAACTAAGGATGTGTTCCTAATATATGGAGAAGGAGATATGGTAATACGTGGGTATACAGATGCCAGTTTCCAGACAGATAAGGATGACTCCAAATCTCAGTCTGGATACGTATTTACTTTGAATGGAGGCGCAGTAAGTTGGAAAAGTTCCAAACAAGACACCGTAGCGGATTCCACCACGGAAGCGGAATATATCGCAGCTTCGGAAGCAGCAAAGGAAGCAGTCTGGATCAAGAAGTTCGTCTCCGAACTTGGCGTGGTTCCAACCATTGATGATGCAGTGCCGGTTTACTGCGACAACAATGGAGCTATTGCACAAGCAAAGGAACCAAGGTCTCATCAGCGATCCAAACACGTGCTTCGCCGCTATCATCTGATCAGAGAGATTATAAGTAGGAATGATATACAAATTGAGAAAATTCCCACTGAAAGGAATTTAGCGGATCCTTTAACAAAGGCCTTGCCTCAGAGCAAGTTTGAGGGTCATGTTAGAGCTTGTGGTATTGGATACCGTAGCGATTGGCATTAGGCCAAGTGGGAGTTTGTTAGTGATATGAGAGAAGTGTCCTAAGGCAATCGCCTTATGATTGTAAACATTTATTTTAATAAATGATAATTCACTATTTGAGTATACATGTTTGTATTTGATTGGGATCTTAAACTCATCTACTGAATGTCCGCAATACAACTCACAGCATAAGAGAATTTGTGATGGGATCACAACTAGTGATTATCTCTAAATGTGCAAATGTGAAGTATTGAAAATATCCCTAGTCGATGAATTGATAAATACGGACACTATCAATTCTGTTGAGACTAGCATGGGTTATTCTCTAATCAGCTGATTCTCACTGGCTGGTGACATTGGGATGTCCGGAGATAAACATGGATGCTAGTTAAGGGAACTAGTTCATTGGAGTGACTAGCTGTAAGACTTCATATGGAATCTATATATAGAATGTCAATGAAGTTCTTACTGCGGCTTAAGTGCGATGTTCCTTTGACTTGCGGTGTTCAAGTCATCTTGGTCATGGAGACTTATACTTTAACATCTTAAGCAAGCATCTCCAAGGAGGTGTGGACCCAGGATGATTGGGTATAAGCCGAAGTGCCCGAAGATGTTTGAACAGCCTACAAAGGATTCACCACTCCTTGCGAGGAGATGTATACCCAGGCCTATCGTCGGATTGTTACTCAAAACCTCTGGCCAGAGTATATCATGTTTGGAGTGCGAGTATCTAAAATACATGAGAGTAATTAGAAATCCAAAGGACGAGAAAGACACTACTTGGGCTAGGTGTGACGTAGTCAGCCTAGTGGGGGCTGACACAAATAGACCGTGTCCTGAACCAAGTGGGTATAAGATGGTGAAGGGAATGAGGCACGATTCATTAGAGCTGCTGAAGGGTTTCAGAATTACTTTTGAGGTATACCGTTGATCTTTTCGATTAATTGGGGGTCATGATGTACTACTAGGTGCCACTTATGATCGTTCTATAATTTCTTGATTATAGACGGCCAACATAAATCGAAAGCCTATTTAGTCACACGCACTACGAGTAATCCGAGGGATTTAAAACGTGTTGAAAATTGAATTTTCCGATCAAGAGAAATAAGACGAATCTGAATTTATCAGAGGCGCAATGGAAGCTAAAAATGGCTAAGTCTTTTGAAGGCTTATTGGGCGAATTAAATGAGTTTAATTCGCGATCGGTTCGGCTTGGTTTGGCCGGCCAAAGAGGGTGTCAAACCCCTTGGGTTGGCCGGCCACCTATTGGGGGAGAAAACCAATTAATTTTGGTTTAATTAATAAAGTAAATATAGCGCGATTTATTTTATAAATTATGGATAAATAAATTTGTATAAAGAAATTTATATAAATAAATTTATAGAAATTATTCTTTTTATGGAAGTTAAAATAATCCAGGAATTGGTTTATTTTAATTTTTTAAAATCAATTATGAATTGATTTTTCCATAATAAGAAAGTTTATAAATTTCTTATAAAATTTATTCCATAATAAAAGGAGAGATTAATTAGTTTTATTATAAAGTTAGTTATAATAAAATTCATAAGAGAATTTATAGGCTAAATTTTCTTATGATAACTAATTAGTTTTATTATAAAGTTGGTTATAATAAAACTTGGTTTAAACGGAATAATTTATAAGAGAATTTATAAGATAAATTTCTTATAATAACCAATTAGTTTTATTATAAAGTTAGTTATAATAAACTAGGCATAACGGAATAAGTCATAAGAAATTTTATGAGATAAAATTCTTATAACTAATTCCGTTAAGAGGGGACTTGGCAAGGGAGAATCAACTATATAAGGAACCAAAGGGAAGCCTTTATTCCTAATCAATAATCGAGTATTGATATAGAGCTCCCTCTCTCTCTCTTTATTCTCTTCTCCTTCCCTTCTCCCCACCTAGGGCCGGCGCCCACCTTGAGTCATCTTGGGCCGGCGGCCCCTCTTGAGTGCTAGTGTCGGCGCAGCTCCTCCCAACCTTGGTTGCCGTGAGCTATCAAGAAGAAGGAGAAGCCAACCAAGAAGAAGAAGAAGAAGAAGGAGAAGCCAACCAAGAAGAAGAAGAAGCGGTTCACATCTCCTTCCCTCTCGGAATTCGATTCCGTTTCTTTGGTGGTTAGTTTCCTATTTATTCTCTTGTTCTTCTTTGTTGTGCCTTTAGAGAATCTAGTAGTTCTCGTCGGCACAAAACCCGTGACTTTGCGAAGTCATCCCGAAGAGAACTCGGCGTGGACGCGAATAGAGGCGGAGCTTCCAAGGGACGCTACGGTTGGATCTCGTCCCTTTCTTCGAGTTACGAAAGGTATAAAGTAAATTAATTTACTTTTCCGCAAAGTTTTATTTTATGATTATGTCAACACACCATAAGGTTGCATGCTAGATACGAAGTTAAAATAATTTAGGAAATTATTTTATGCAAATTCTTCCGCTGCACGTAAAAATTTAAAATTTACGAACTCGTATCCTTGTCAACATACACCCGGTCCCAACATTTCCAGCATTCCAAAATCTGATATCTATCTACCCCAAATAATTGAGAGAAGTGTCTCCATACCTCCTTTGCAATCGGACTTGTTAGGAAACAGTGAGACCAAGTTTCTACCGCATTACAGCACTGACATTTGGAAGCTAATTCTACCCCTCTTTGTTGCAATATTTCATCTAATGGAATTCTCCTCTTCAGAAAACGGCAAATAAAAATCAAAATACTTGGAAAAAGAATTTTACTCCAGCAGGCTCTCCAAATTTCATCAGACTGCTGCCCATTTCTGATGAGATTCCAAGCTGTTTTTAATGTGAATTTGCCATTCAAGGTTGGCTTCCAAAGAATGCTGTCACGGCAGATTAGATTTTTCTCAGTTTTGATTGAGTCTTCCTTCCATCTAGGGACTTCGAATTCCAATATTTCCTCTACAAATCTGGGCGGGACCATGCTACTCAATTTGGATGAATTCCAACCTTGATTATCAATAAATTCCAATACTTTACAGTTTGGGTTACCCACTACCTCACAATTTTGAAACAATGGACCTTGGTCTAGCCATGTGTCATACCAGAAGTTTAACTCACCATTGCCCACAATCCAGCCAATATTGTCCTCTGCCAAGGGTCTAATTTTTATAAGGCGTCGCCAACAAGAAGAAGCCCTCCAATTAGCCGAAAGCACAGTTGCAGGAGTAGAACAACAATACAACTTCGATAAAAATTTTGCCCAAAGGGTGCCTTGTTCCCGAAATCTGAACCATAGCTTCATAGCAGTGGCTGTGGCAATATCTGATAATTTCCTGATACCCAGACCTCCCTCCAATTTTGGCTTACAAATATCCGGCCAAGATACCCAATGTATTTTCTTTTTAGCATTAGACATACCCCAGAAAAAATTAGCAAAAATCATTTCTATATGGTGTTGGACCGACAATGGGGGGAGAAGTACCTGCAAGGTATAAAATGGAATTGAGGACAAAACACTGTATAAGGAGCAAACGACCACCGTGAGATAGTCTCTGGATATTCCAACCCATTAACCTCTTGTTGATTTTTCCAATTAAAGATTGGAAATGACTTGATTACCTGTTTCCAGAAGTAATTGGAACTCCCAAATACATCATAGGGTGCTGACCTTCCATAAATCCAGTAATGGAAGCAATTGGACTTTTTCTATTGTTTGAAATGCTTTTGGCTGGGAAAAATAAGCTTTTCCCCTCATTAATAGATTGGCCCGAGCTTGCCTCGTACTCCTGTAAGAATTTCTTAATGCGCTTGACATTATTAATTGAGCCATTCATAAAAATAACAATATCGTCCACATATGCTAAATGATATAACTTGAAATCACAACCTAGAATGAAATATAGTTGAGAGTTTTTATTAAACAAAGCGTCCAGACCTCTTGATAAGAATTCTGCTGATATAATAAAGAGTAGTGGAGAAATGGGGTCGCCTTGCCTTAAACCTCTTTTAGAGTGGAAGAAACCCGACAATTGTCCATTGGTTTTAATCGAAAACCAGCAATCTGTAATGCATCGTTTGATAAGCCCAATTACAGCAGTCGAAAACCCAAAAGCATTCATGACTTTGAAAAGGAAAACCCATTGCACTCTTTCAAAAGCTTTAGCCAAATCTAGTTTCAATATTAAATTGCCACCTCTGACATGATAATTCAGCTTATGATTAAACTCTTGAGCCAATAATATATTATCTGAGATTAATCTGTCTGAAATAAAACCACTCTGCGAAGGGGAAATGATTTTGTACATTATTTTGCTCAATCTTGAAGCTAATAGCTTGGAGATAATCTTATTTGAAACATTACATAAACTGATTGGCCTGAAATCTTTCCATTGTTGAGCATTATCTATTTTTGGAATTAAGATAATTGTGGTAGCCGCCATGCCCTTTGGCATTGAGTTACCATGAAAGAAATCCAAAACTGCTTCCAATATATCGTCCTTAATAATTTCCCAGCAGGATCTATAAAATTGTGTTGAGAATCCATCAGGACCCGCCGTACTATCTATGGGCATTTCCCAAATGATACCTTTTATTTCTTCCATATCCGGAAGCTTAGAGATGTTAGCATTGTCACCTGCATTAATCAAGTCCGGTATATGATCAAAATTAACATTATCACAATTATGATCCTCACCAGATAATATCTTCTCAAAGTAAGCCGAACTTGAGTTTTGAATCAGCTCTGGTTTGTCTAAGCAAGTGCCTTCATCCCAAATTCTGAAAATCCTACTTGCTAATCTTTTTCTTTTCACCAAGCCATGATAAAATTTGGTGTTTCTTTCACCTTCTGCCATCCATTTCACCGCAGCTTTTTGTTTCCAATAAATTTCCTCCATATGCAATACTTTGAAAAGTTGCGCCTGCTTCAGCCCTTTGATAGCTTTATTCTCTACCGAGGGATCTAAATCAAAATTTTTTTCTGTCAGCAAAACTTGCTTCTGCTTTGATGATGTTATCATGTATATTCCCAAAAACTTCCCAATTCCACCATTTCAAATGTTCTTTAAGCCTTCTTAATTTAGATTGCAGTTTTTTGAGACCTTTCTCAGCATTCGGCAGTCTCCAATTCAAGGTGACAGTTTGAAAAAAATCACAATGTTTAATCCACATATTCTGAAAGCGAAATGAAGCAACAGGCTTAGGGAAGGTTGGGAAAGTAATGAGCAAAGGGCAGTGATCTGAAGCGGCCCTGTTAAGATGTTCAACACGAACTAAAAACTCATTAACATTCCAAGATGGAGATAATAAAATCCTGTCCAAACGTTTCCAGATTTTATTGTTTGTCCAAGTAAATCTATCTCCAACAAATCCTGCATCTACTAAACCAGTTAACATAAGAAATTCATTAAAATCATTAACCGGCCCAAGCTTAGATATAAAGCCTTTAGAATGTTCACTTGGACTAGAAATGACATTAAAATCACCTCCGATTAACCAATATTCAGAATCATCTGGCTTGATTTCTAGTAACTTCTCCCAAAGAATGACTCTATCTGATTGTAAACATTTTGCATAGACCACTGTAACTATTATTTTTATGGGGAAAATATCTGAACTGATTTTCATGTGAAGAAACTGCTCATGGTCCATTAGTAATTCAAAATCTATATTAGCATCATAAAGGAACCAGATTTTACCAGAGCTATTAGAAACAGCATTAGAAAATCCAAGCCGCCTAGTGATAGAAGTTTCATCTAATTTGATAAATGGTTCTAGAATACCCAAAAAATTCAGGTGATATTTACTTCTAAGAAAATGAATTCTTCTTAGTGAGGCATCGTTACCAATCCCTCGAATATTCCATATAATACCTGCCATTAGAAAAGATTTGAGGAGCTAGCATTTTTTGTTTGAGATTTACTCCTCGTGACTCTTC
Source organism: Boesenbergia rotunda (assembly GCA_024364735.1). Classification (NCBI taxonomy): domain Eukaryota; kingdom Viridiplantae; phylum Streptophyta; class Magnoliopsida; order Zingiberales; family Zingiberaceae; genus Boesenbergia; species Boesenbergia rotunda. The sequence continues at coordinate 14,458 of JAGFNQ010001674.1, read as the reverse complement.
GGCCTTCAACTACTCCTTCTGTAACAATAGTAGCAGGTTTTGTAAATAATTGACCTTTATCCAAAACCTTGCCCTTACTTATTTTTTGAATTCCCAAATCTGCTAAATTGCAGGAGGATGATCTTTGAAGCTGATCCTCACTCTCATTATCTGTATTTATCTCTTCTAAAAATGATTTTGAAGTCTCAGCAATGTTAGATAAAGACTGCTCAGACCAAGGCTTTACCATTTTTCCAGTTTGCAGATCAGCTTCTAAAGGAAAACCTAAAATATTTTCATTTATCATAGAAGAGGATTCTTCTGATACTTTATTCTTAATACACCCTGTTTCTTTTACTGCCCATGATACATGCTGCTTTTCCTTATTAACTTGTTCTGTAGTAATATCAATCAATGTAACATTATCTTTCTGCAAAAGTTTCTCATTCACAATCTCATTTACCACTTGCTCATCTTTATTGGGACCAATATCTTCAGTAGCTCCATTATTGTCATGTATTCCAACTTCCAAATCAGCTAGAGGTTGGAATCTATTTATTACTGTATTGAATCCATTGATTTCCTTTCTATTGGGATCTGTTGATTTATTCTTCTGTACCCATTTTAGCTTCTCAGTTTGTTTCAATTCCATTTCTGATAGTTGCCCTTCTAAATGCAAAGAGCCTTCATTATGATATATTTTTTTATTTAGCTGAGGCCTCGAAACATCAATCACAGTATTGATCCTATCCTCAGAGTACCATAAAGGCTTTGGCTTGTTACCATTTACATAGCACTCTTCTATTGAATGACCCAAATGTTTGCAGTCTAGACAGTATTTTGGCAATTTCTCGTATATCACTTTCTGTAGACGTCTCTCTTCTCCTATTCCAATCCAAAAATCATCAACTCTCGTTTTCAACAGATCAAGCTCCACACAAATTCGAGCAGCTGATAGTTTGGATCCATCCGCAGTACCTTCATCCATCTTGATTGGTTTCCCAACAATTCTAGCCATTGAAAATAAACTTTGCTTGTTAAACATATGAATTGGTAAGTCAGGCAATTGTATCCATATCGGAACCACTGATGATTCTTCATCATAGGAAAAGTGAGGCGACCATTTGAAGATTCTCAGCGGCACACCTCCAATAGACCAGACTCCTCTGCACCAAACTCGCGCCATATCTTCAAGATGAATAAAAATGTAGCCTGCTCTCAATAAACGGATATTGTAGAATCCAGAAAGCCCAAGATTACTAAAAGTTTGCATAATGGTTGCTTGACTTGGCCGCCATCCTGAAAATTTGCCAATTAAAGAATACTGATAAGGAGAAGCCATACCAGAGATTTCGTCCTCTGAATAGAAGATCCCAGGTTTGTTGTTATAAATTGTAATCGGCTTGAAATTAGCTCCTATGTCGACAAAACTCTTCTTAGTTGTTCGGGGAGAAGCAGGATTGACTGCTGCAGCATACGATGTGTTTGGTTTTAGCGCCATTTGAGAAAAATTGTGGCCAGATGCCATCGCCGCAGAAGAAAATCCATCTATTGCTGTAGAGTATAGATTAGGTTTAGCAATACCCAGCGATTCTTCAATAATTGGCACTGTCCCGTTGATAGCAGGATTTTGATGGAAGAACCGTCACAGATAGGTAAAGAAGGCAGTGAGGATTTGGCGGATACAAGGGGAGGAAAACTTGCTTGCATCGCTGGTGAGAATGACCGCCGGCGGCCAAGCCGCCAGAGGAAAACGCTAGTACGCGATGAATCTTGTATCGCCTACAAGTCGCCTTCAAGTCGCCTTCCTCAACAGATTCCCTCGGCGACTTTTTTAGGAGGTATGCTCAATTGTCCATATATGTGATACAAAAATGATACTATTCTGCAATCTTACGAGCTCTCTACAACACAGTTCTATCTTTTTTGTCTAGTGAGGTTTCCTTATGACAGGCAAGGAGTGGACTACGTTAGTCACTTCACCAATAATCACCCAAATTAAGACATGCCTCTTCGAACTTAATAGAAGGCCTTAGATAAAATCCATGTTGCATACTTGCATAGAAGGCTTTTCTCCTTAGTAGAATGTCATTGCAGCAACAATAACCAAGTCTTTATCTTGTTAAGTAGGTAGACTATTCGGATCCTCTACCGTCATTAGACTCGATCCCCTACTATATCCTCATTTATATTTATATAAAATTTATCCTATTTTATTTGATATCTCTCTTCTTTCATTAATGTGTATATTTATTATGTTTTCACATTGCCTAACTAGGATATTTATTAGTCGCCTACGTACGTACAATCTTAAATGCATGAGTGCTCCCTCAATAGGTATAATTTCAGCTTTCTTTTTAATATTTTTATTTCTTATCTTGTTAATAATCGTATATTTGCACATCCACCTTAGCATCCTCATTTTTATGACTTTCATCTTTTATTTGTGTGCTTGCTTCATGGCCTAATATTCAATTTTATATAACATAGCAGATCTAAACGTTATTTTGTAAATTCTTTTTTTAAATTTAGAGGTACCTTATGATCATATAGAATACTTGACGACTTTCTATTTCTTTAGGCATGAGGAGGTGAACGACCCCAGGTGTTTCGGCATACTATCGAAAGTGACTCGTGACGAAAGCCCTAGATCGGGATGACTGGGCAAGAAGCACCTGTAGCAGTCAATCTAAGTGCTCACCATTTCAACCATTATACCTGTATCATGTGTGGAAAATTAATCTTGGCAGATTTATTATTTATTGCAGATTTGATTGGATTAGTTGTAATTAATTAAGAGACATTATGTAATTAATTAGGAGATTTTGATTTCTTAAGTAGAAGCATGTGACTTGTATATAGAGGAGACAGGAATATTGAAATGAATAAGATTTTTTCTTGAAAGATCTCATGGTATCATATAGAGCTATCAGACGGGCTAACCCGTGGCGGGCAGGTCGACTCGTAGCAGGCCGACCATTTAGCGGGGCGGGGCGGGGCGGGCCGGGCTGACCCATTATCTTGACGGGTTGACTAATTCCCAACCCAATCCGAGGCGGGTCGTGGGTTAGGCGGGCCAACCCGCGGGCCCAACAAAAACTTTAAAAAAATCGTATATTCAGTATTTTACTTTGAAAAGGTTTCATCAATCTAATATGTCAAGAAATATGTATTTTAAATGTAAATGGATACAAACGAACACTCGTGTTTAATGAAAAGTATTATTTTTTATTTCAAAATTATAACAAAGAAAGATAATAAATTGATATAAAATTTGACTAACACGTGGTTCTCAATTCGCGGGGCAACCCAAGCCCATCGCGGGGCGACCCATTCGAGTCGCGGGCCTAGGCGGGTCGGCCTGTGGCGGCTTGGGCTGCTAAAATTTCAACCCAACCTATTAAATTGTTTGGTGGGGGGGGGGGGGGATCCGACGGACCCATCCAAATGACAACTCTAGTATCATAGATATCTAACCCTAAATCTAGTTCTTCCTAGCCATCACCGTTGGCTCTCATCTCTCTCACTATCATAATCAAAGACAAATATTGGAAGCTTCACGGGAAACCAACAGATTGGAAGTCCTCCCAGGAATATGAAGCAAGTGGAAATTCTGTAGTCACACCCACGACACATGTGACAACTCAATTCCTTTCTCTAAGGAACAACTTGATATCTTCCATAACTCATTCAGAAGGCAAACATATCGCATCCATCAACAATACACACATCTTCCCACTCTTCTTAGATAGGTGATAGATTGTGGATTCTGATGCTTCAGAGCACATGATAGGTGATAGATTAATTTTTCCCACTTTTTCATTAAGTGACAAACCCCAATCAATATGCATAACAAATGAGACGTATGCTAAAATGGTTGGGACTGGAACTGTTCATCTGTCAAGCACATTAACTCTTCATGCTGTGCTATTTGTTCGTGACCTTGATTGTAATCTCGTATTTGTTATTAGATAAAATAAGGATCTCAAATGCAAGGCTAAATTTTTGTTTAACTCTTGTGTATTTTAGGACTTGAGCATCGGGAAGATGATGGTCAATGTTGAGTGTCATGCATGCTTTTACTTTCTGAATGCATATCCATCCTCAAGTCATTTGATTAATTAAAAATATTAGTTGAGTCCTAGTGATTGTAGTCAGTCCAATAAAAAAAAGGTGATATTATGATATGACACTTTGGACTTGGCCATCCTAATTTTTCATATCTAAGATATTTATTTCCCTCTTTTATTAATAAAAATCCAAGTTTGTTTCAATGTGAAGTTTATCAAATTGTAAAACACACTCAAAACACTTACTCTCCCAGACTATATATGCCTACATATCAATTGGGTCTATAGCTCAGTGGTAGAGCAATTGACTGCAGATCAATAGGTCACCGGTTCGAACCCGGTTGGGCCCTATTTATTTAAATGTAAAAATATCCTAGACCGCCCACTGCGAGCGCTTCCTTTCCGTGAGGCCGGGCCGGTCGCCTGAGGTTGGTTGGAAAAATCTCGTTAATTATTTTTTATATATGCCTACACATCCTTTTTTTTTATCATCCATGGTGATATCTGGGGACCATTTCATACTCCAAATCTCACAGGCTCCAAATGGTTCCTCCTGTTGGTTGATGATCACACTAGACTATGTTAGATATTCCTAATCAAAGACAAATAAGAAGTCAAATATATCTTCCAAAGCTTCGATGTCATGATCAAAAACCAATTTAAAGTTAATATTCAAATACTCAAGACCGACAATGCGAAAGAGATTTTCAATTTTAACCTTGGCTCATATCTCAAATCTCATGGAAATGCCCAACAAAGTGTTAGTCCTGCATGCACGTGCGGGGGGAGGGGAGGGGGGGGGGGGGGGAGGGTGTAAATAACCTTGCAAATATAAAATTAGATCTTTTGCATTTTCTTTAGCAAAGATTTTTGCACTTTCTTTAACAAAGATGATAAGTTAGTTAAACAGTATAAACAAAGTATGAACAACATAAAGTGAAAATAGTAAGAGACAAAAAGAGTTACTTAGTTGCAACCAAGACGGTTGCTAATCCAAGGCATTGAAAAGCTTAGTATAAAAAACTCCTTTCGTTGTAGGCGGAGAAGCCTCCTACCAATATTCTAAAACGCCCTAGGTCGTAGGTAGGCAATCATCCGCCGCCCAGTGCCTTGGCTCCTAGGCGGCCGTCTAGGCGGAATAGTTTTTCTTTATCAATTGGCAATGTTTAATTGATTAGATTAGTGTTCAATCGATTATCTAATCGACCGGTAGACTCCTATTTCTCATGAAACTTATGTCAATCAATTGAACACTGTCAATTCAATCGATTGACAGTGTTCATTGATTGGCTGATTGATCTGTAGGCTTCTATTTCTTGTGAAACTTCTATCGGTCAATCGATTGGCAATATTCAATCGATCGGCCAATCGATTTGGCAAATTTTTGTTTCTCGTGAAACTCCTACCAATCGATCAACAATATTCAATCGATCGGCTAATCGATTTAGTAGGCTTCTGTAAAAAATAATGGTCATCCCCGCGTAGGTAGTGCCAGCGGCTTAGGTGGCGTGCTTAGACGACCGATTAATACGGCGACGCCTAGAGGCATCACCTTTACAAAAGGCGGCGCGGTAGACAACCGCCCAACGCCTAGGCGGCGCCTTTTAGAACATGACCTCTTACAGACTTTTGAAAGTTCAGAAATAGACTAGAAAATTTAGTAATAGTTGTTCTTTCTGTTTCTTAGCTTTAGAGGGTATTTATAGCCCAAAACAGAAAACTACAGTTGTGCTGACATGGACCTGAGATGTTTCAGTTAGGACCTGAGGTGCCTTAGTTGGATAAAGTTTATCCACGGAGGCCAACGGTAAATGTTAATAACTTTTCGATTTGACATATTTCAGTTCTAATTTGAGACGTCTCAGGTTTAAACTGAGGCACCTCAGTTTTGTTTTGGCGCAGAAGTGATCCGAATGAACTAAGATGCCTCCAAAGGCAACTAAGGCGCCTCAGTTGACCATTTGGGCAAAGTCAACATCCACATGGACTTTTTCGCCTTTTGTCCGCGTAGGTGGTTTTCGGCCATATAAAGTTGAGCTCAGTCGAACTCGACTCCAGTCTTTTCCTCGAACGGGCTTCCTCCCAGACTTCTCATCCCTCAGACGTCACACATGCCCTTCTTGTCCACCGGTGTACTCTTTTGCAGCTTTTGCGTCCCTTGGATGCATCGAGCTCGTCAGCTACCATCCCCGTGTCATTCTTCTCATCTGCTACACTTTCCGCTCGACTTTTTGTACTCCTAGCTCTGCAGACTTAGACACAAGGATCAAAAATACACAGACCTAACTTGACTTGGTTGATCATATCAAAACTAACATGGGGTACTTACAATCTCTCCCTTTTTAATGTGCATCAACCCAAGTTAAGTTAGGGTAAACTAAACGCATAAATAACATTGTTTTATAACAAAAAATAATAAAACATTTTAGCATATGAAAAAATTTTACAATTAGGACTTCCCCTTAATTTAACTTTCATATTCTTCCCCTTTGATCTCATCAAAAAATGAGGTTTTTTTTAAAAAAATTAAGAGGTAAAAAATATTTCAAAAATTTCTATGTATTCCGAAAACGTTTTTGCAAGTAGATAACATGATCCTATCAAAAAGAAATTTCAAACAAAATAAAACATGCTTTCAAAAAATTTCCAATTACTTATGAATTTTTAAAGTAAGTTATTTCTAACTACTAAGCATGCATAAAAAAATAATAATCTAATAATTTAAAACAGATTTGGGGATCTAATAAAGATTCCTACCTTGTGCTGGATTAATAAAAAACTTAGGTGAAACATAGTTTTGAGAGACTTTTACAATTTGACCCTGTGGTTCTTCAAATACCAATTTAGTTTTTCAAAAATACTTAACTTTAAGCTAATAACATTTGAACATGCATGATTTTTTAATCATTCTATTTGTTGTCTCTAATTGACATTTTATTTTTTTAGTTGATCATATAGTTCTAGTGGGCATGTAGAAGTTAATTTTCTCTTCAGATTATTATTCTTGCCTTTTAATTTGCTTAGTGATTTAGTCAATTGTTTGATGTCATAATATAATTTATCATGAAGTAGCAGACATATCTCACTTACTATATCGCGTTTGAAGTTGGAAGCTTCTCCTTCATCGCTGCTTTCTTCTGAAGTAGTTCCCCCTTCATCGATGCTCTCTTGGTGACTCGCCATAAGTGCTAGTTCGACATACTCCTCGAGTTCGAATTTTGATGATGACGTGTCGCCCCATGTGGCTTTCAGGTTCTTGTGCTTGTCCTTCTTTGTCCCTTTCTTCTTCAGTTTTGTGCTGTTTTCTTTTATATGCCCTTCTTCACCATAGTTATAGTATCTGACTTTCCTTTCCGGATAATATTTCTAGCCCTGCATCTTAAATTTATTAGATTTAAAATATTTATTTAGCTTTCTTACCATGTAGATAGTTTCCTCTTCATCGATTGGAGATTCTGCTTCTGGTTCGACTTTCCTTGAGTTTAGGGCAATATTATTCATTTTGTCATTTCAAGATCCGGCACATCAAGACTTATGTAATTCTAATGTAGAGAATAAATCTTCTAAAGTACTTATCTCTAAGTCTTTAGATATGTAGTAGGCATCTACTATCAATGTTTATTCTTGGGTTATAGGGAAAGCGTTAAGTGCATACTCAACTAAGTCTCAATTCGTTATTGATTTGCCGAGATTGGTCAGCTCGGTGATCAACTCCTTGATCTTTGTGTGAAATTGGGTCATCGTTTCTCCATCTTTCATCCGGAGATTTGTCAGCTGGTTTTGGAGGATGTCCTGTCTTGCCAGCTTAGCCTCCGATGTACCTTCGTGAAGCTCTAAGAACTTCTCCCAGAGTTCTTTTGCGTATGTGTAATTTCGATCTGGTTGACTTCTTGAGCTAATTGTTGAGATCTCCCGACAACATAAACAAAAAAAACCCACAGCGGAAATAAGATCCCTTGAGCGATCCATGCGAAAGAAAACTCGTACAAAGCCGATCTACATCTACTAATCTTATAGATATACCTTTGATGCGTGTCTTTTCGTTTATCCTGCTAATCCAAGGTACGCCGGATCTTTTGCACGTTCAAGCGTCCGTGCCTCTATGCGTATCCACACGAACACAATCTCTCAACTTCGGAGAAGAACTACCTTAGTTGTGCTAGCAACTTGAGGTAGTTCGCAGAGACACCAAGAACCCCAAAACAGGGTTTCGGCCAAAGAGGGAGAAGAGGAGGAAGAGAGGAAGGGAAAAAGACTAAGCCACCATCAAAATGACAAAAAGCTCGTTTATTCTCATCCCATGAATATGAAGAAGTTTTTGTCCCTTTAGCTTCCCTTAATTAAAGCTAATAAAGAGCACATCTTCTCATGTGACTCTTCAACTTCTCTCCATTCAATGAAGACAGACTTTTCCTCTTCCTTTATTATAAATTCATTAAACATTTTAATGAATTAATATCTCATCCAAATATGGTTGAGTCTAATATAAATGAGTCTAACTCAAATTAGATCTCAATCCCATAATCCAATTGGATTCACTTGAGTCTAACTCAATCAATCCAATTCAGATCAAATCTTAGTCAAACTAAGATCAATCAATCTTCGAAGCATCGTGTCCTTAGTGTGTGCCCCAATAGGTTCTCGTAACGTTGATAATGTGCCTATACCGCTTTAGACACATAAGCAATGAACGACATCTAGCAATGCATCATTGCTACCCAAGTAACAAGAAAAGTCGAGATTTGACTTAACCTTCGTGACTACGACAATGTATGACCTTGTCCTTCTATCCTTGATATCTAGATTGATCAATGAGGCATATACTGTGTCATCCTCGATCAATCTTTGTGTTTCTTGATCCCCAAGTAAACTCACTCAAACAAATGAGCTCAATATCTCATATTGACTCATTTGAGCATGACCATGCATTTTAGCAGTCCTACTGGATCAAGGGGCTCACAGATATCACTCCGGTCATATGGGAGGGATAGATCTCATCTACATCACTTACATCCCTCCGCATAATTCATTATATACCTAGTGATCGCCTTTATAGTCCATTCTGTTACGGGTGATGTTTGACGATACCAAAGTACATAACTCCTCATGTAGGAAACCGTAGTGACTTCAGGTCTAAGGATTATTCATACTAATAGTCACATGAGAAAGTTTATGACACTCATATGACAATCTATGAAACTTTCTCATGGCGGGTCAATTTAGTAAACATTCTGTAATGTATACCCATGTGTCGATTTGATATCACATATCCATGACTTGTGAGCTCAAGTCATCAATTGACCAACATGCTAGTCTCCATGCATTAATATTGTCCTTGAATATTAATGCTTGACTAGGAATGGTTTAGTGTAGTGTTCTCTACGTTATCTCACTATTGATTCAACCAATCGATATGATGTAGATAAGAACCTACTATCCAAGGACATTATTATACTTAGTTATTTGACACAAGTATAAAGTAAGTATAATAACCAAACATGCCTTTATTAATGATAGAGTATGATACAAAAAGTCCCTAGTCAATCATCACATAATTGGCTCTAGGGCTCCTACTAACACTGATAACACGGTTAACAGATGGAATTCTGCTTTTTCGTTGCCTATGAAGTCGGCTTGTTCCTTCTTTGTCCAAAGATGTTCTTTATCTTCAGGTGCTACAAAATTAATTTTTATTATTAATAATAAATCAAAGTCATTTTTGAAAAAGACCTTCATCTGACGTTTCCATATCGCAAACACCCCCTCAAACTTTGGTGGGTGGATTGTCAGCTTGACCATCGTCTTGTTATTTTAGGTGGCGGTTAGTCCTCTTGAAGCGGTTGAGCTCTGATACCAATTGTTAGTCCCGTGCAGACCAGTTAGAGGGGGTGAATAGCCCTATAAATGTAAAACTAGATCTTTTGCACTTTCTTTAGCAACGATGATAAGTTAGTTTAAACAATATAAACAAAGTATGAACGACATAAAGTGAAAAATGTAAGAGACAAAAATAGTTACTTGGTTACAACTAGGGCGGTTACTAATCCAAGACATTGAAAAGCTTAGTATAAAAAACTCCTTTCATTGTAGGCGGAGAAACCTCTTACAGACTCTTGAAAGCTCAGAAATAGACTAGGAAATTTAGTATAAGTTGTTCTTTCTGTTTCCTAGCTCTAGAGGGCTATTTATATTCTAAAATAGAAAGTTACCATTGTGCTGACGTGGACTTGAGACGCCTTAGTTAGATCAAGTTTATCCACGAAGGCCAATGGTAAATGTTGATAACTTTTCGATCTGAGGTGCCTTAGTTTTGGCTTGAGGCGCTTCAGTTCTGATTTGAAGTGCCTCAGGTTTAAATTGAGGCGCTTCAGTTCTGTTTTAGCGCGAAATTGATCCAAATGAACTAAGGCACCTCCAGAGGCAACTGAGGCGTCTTAGTTGACCATTTGGTTAAAGTCAATATCCGTATTGACTTTTTCGCCTTTCGTCTACGTGGGTGATTTTCGGTCATCTAGAGTTGAGCTCACTCGAACTTGACTCTGGCTTTCTCCTTGAATAGGCTTCCTCCTCGGTTTCTCGTCCCTCAGACGTCACATATGCCCTTCTTGTCCATCAGTGTATTCTTCCGCAGCCTTTACGTCCCTCGGATATACCTAGCTCGTCGGCTCCCTTCCCCGTGCCATCCTTCTCGTCTGCTGAATCTTCCGCTCGATTTCTTGTGCTCCTAAGGTCCTGCACAATTAGACACATGGATAAAAAACACACAGGATCTAACTTAACTTGGTTGAGCATATCAAAATCAACTCGGGGTATTTACATAAAGCTCCTGTGTTGACACATCGCAATAAAATGTTTTGGCCGAAAAAATGGCCACATTCTTGAGGTGGCCCGATCCCCTACCGTTTCATACCAATATCCTAACTACTGTTTGGGGGAGAAGTAATCCTCATTGCTACATACCTTATCAATCTCATGCCATCTCGAGTCCTCAAATATCGCACTCCATTGCAGACACTACAAAACATATTTACCAGGTCTCACCTTATCTCTAGTCTTCCTCTCAAACTCTTCGGCTGTACAACTTTTGTACACATTCATTTTCAATACCGAGGCAAGCTTGATGCTTGTGCTCATAAATTCATCTTTCTTGTTTATTCCTCTAATTAAAAAGAATACAAATGTTATTCCCCGATCACTAAAAAGATCTGCAATTCTATGGATATTACATTCTTGGAGATTATCCCTTACTACTCTAATATTACAATTCAGGAGGAGAACAATATCAGTGAATTATAGTATTGGGAGTGGACATCCTTTATTGAGCCATCATGATTTGGGTCATCTTTTCAGTCTTTCCCATCTACTAGTGATTCACCATCTCCAATCCTTGATAGTCACCCTCTTCCTCTATATGTATATGAAAGAAGGAAACATCAAGGGCCCATACTACCTCAACATTACCAAGAGAATTCCCTAAGCCAAGTTGAACCTGAATCACAACAGGAGACAATAGATTCTAGTACACAGCTGAATTTTACATTAAATCTATCAATTGCACACAGGAAAGGTATAAAATCCTGCACTCAACTCCCTCTTCATAGTTGCATCTCCTACGTGAAGTTGTGGTCATCATTTCATGCATTTGTGACTTCTCTAGATAAAATCAATATTCCTAACTTTGTGTATAAAGCTCTTAAAGTTTTTGAGTGGAATAAGGCAATTCTCGAGGAGTATAATGTACAAGAAAAGAATGCCACATTGGTGATAACAAATCTACCACCAAAAACTATGGAGTGTAGGTGACTATTCTCAGTTAAACAAAATGCAGATGGAATCATAGACAGGTACAAAGCACGCCTAGTGGAAAAAGAATATACTCAATCATATGTATTGATTATCAGGAGACCTTTGCGCCAGTAGATAAACTCAAAATAGATCGTGTTTTATTGTCTATTGTTGCAAACTTGGAATGACAACTGTATCAACTTGATGTTAAAAATGCTTTCCTTAATGGAGACTTGATTGAAGAACTATACATAGATATCCCAGCTGGTTTTGAGACGAGTGATACACAAGGAAAAGTATGCAAACTCAAAAAGACCTTGTATGGTTTGAAATAGTCACAAAGAGCATGATTTGACATATTCACAAAGTTCTTAAAGAATGATGGGTACTCTCTATCAAAAGCTTATCACACCTTATTCACGAAGTATTTCTCAGATGGAAAAATCACAATTCTGATTGTGTATGTTGATGACATTGCCCTTATAGAAAATCATGGTGATGAAATTAGAAAACTCAAATTTCTCACATCCAAAGAATTCGAGATCAAAGACTTGGGACACTTAAAATACTTTTTGGGAATGGAAATAGCACGAAGCAACAAAGGCATATCTATTTACCAACGTAAATACATTCTTGATCTATTGCACGAAACCGGAATGTGTGGGTGCAAGCCAGCTGAAGCCCCCACGGATCCCAATGTTGGGGCAATCTATGGTCTGGAGTGACCATGTGTTTTGATGTTTGGACAAAGGGTTTAAGTTAGGTTCACTCTTGTGTTTGATATGTGTATGTGAGTGTGCAGGTTTGCAGGATACACATAGACTTGGTTGGACGACTTCAGGCACGGTGAAGGGTGGCATGAAGGTAAGCCGTGAGCTTGTGTGCGCATCCGAGGGACCATAGATAAAGCAGGGACGATGAGCCGAGGGAAGTGGACTTCGAGGCGTACATGAAAGATTACATGGAGACAAGCCGAGGGCTTGTGTGCGCATCTGAGGGATGAGGGCTAGAGCTGTCAAACGGGCCGACCCGTGGCGGGGCGGGTCGGCCCATGGCGGGGCGGGGAGGGTCGACCCGTCATCTAGGCGGGTTGGAAAATCCCCAACCCAACCCAATCCAAGGTGGGCCGTGGGTTAGGCGGGCCAACCCGCGAGCCCATCAAAATATTTTTAAAAAATTAAAAAAATCATATATTTAGATTTCATCAATCAAATATATTAAGAAATATATATTTTAAATATAAATGGATACAAACGAGTACTAATGTGATGAAAAATATTATTTTTTATTTCAAAATAATAACAAAGAAAGATAATAAATTGTCATAAAACTTAACTAACATGTGATTCTCAACCCGCGGGCCAACCCAAACCCTTCACGGGCCGACCCATGCGGGTCATGTTGGATCGAGAAAAACGATAGAGGGGGGTGAATATCGTTAAAAAAATTTCGTATAGAATAAAGAGCGAAAACGCAGCGAAAATAATTAAGTGCACACAGGAACACAAGATTTTTACTTGGTTCGGAATCGCAGTCGGCTCCTACTCGAAGGCCCACGGTCCTTGACCGTTTACTTTGGGCAATACTATAATCACGCAAAACAGTTTACAAGTTGAGTACAAGAATATTGCAAGAAATGAAAATAGCTACACTTTTCGTTACCGACGCCCGATGTGGATCGTATTTCGGAGCAGAGGGTTGTCGTCGGCGCTTGAATCTCGAAGTCAGAGTTTGTCGGGGCGTAGCGCTTGAACGAAAAGCTTTGGAGCGTTAAGAAATTATGTTGTTGAAGCCTTGGGGTCGAGCCCCTTTTATAGTGCTCTATCGGGCGCCTGATGGGTTGGGGGCGCCTGACACGTGTCATTCGATCCGGAAATACTTATCCGTGGGCTCGGTCATCGCTTATCCTTCCCTCTTGGGCGCCTGAGCTGATGGGGGCGCCCGTGACCTCACGGGCGCCTGATCCATCTTGGTTCAGTGGCTTCGCGGCTATGATTTGGGATTTGCCTTCACTCTTGGGCGCCCGTATCCTTACGGGCGCCTGAGCCCATTCGGGCGCCTGACTTGCAGACGATCAGTCCCAGTGAAGAACCTTCACTTGCAGACGATCAGTCCTTCGACCCTGCAACTAAGGTTAGTCCCAAAAACTTAATAAGTAATAATTACAGCCGTAGCTATCTTGGTTCTGACTTCGGATCTCTCAAATGGAACCCTAGGTCGAACCGACGCCTACTGTTCCCTCGACGGGGAACGCGTCCTCACCTACTCATCTCAGGAGAGTTTACCTTTTGCCAACCGGCTCCTCCGGTTGGACTTTTGTCCGATCCACGTGACCAGGTCTTCGTGCCCAACTTCCGGTTAGGTCTTCGGTGCCCAGTCCCTTGCCAGGACTTTGTGCCCAGTCCTCGACCAGGACTTCTTTGCCCAACTTCCGGTCAGGTCTTCTTGCCCAGTCCTTGACCAGGACTTCTTTGCCCAGCCCTTTGCGAGGACTTCTTGCCTAGTGTACCTAGGGCTTCTTCCTGCACACTCAGTGAATATGTTAGACAACAATAACATCCTAACTTCTGAACCCTTTACCATTATCAAAACTCAGGTTTAACTTAGGTGCTACCTGCACCAAT
>JAGFNQ010001673.1:140502-408991 GCA_024364735.1 Boesenbergia rotunda | reverse complement strand
TGCCAAGTTTTATTATAACTAACTTTATAATAAAACAAATACATCTCTCCTTTTAATTATGGAATAAAATTTGTATAAAATTTTCTTATCATGGAAAAATCAATTCATAATTGATTTTATAAATTAAAATTAAACCAATTCATGGTTCATTTTAATTTCCATAAAAAGAATAAATTTCTACAATTTTCTTTATATAAATTTCTTTATATAAATTAATTAATTTATCCATAATTTTATAAAATAAATCGGGCTTGATTTATTTTATAATTTAAACCAAATAAATTGGTTTTCTCTCCTTGTAGTGGCCGGCCAAACCAAAGAGGGTGGATACCCTCTTTGGCCGGCCACATCAAGCCAAACCCTCGCGAATTAAACTCATTTAATTTGCCCAATAAGCATTCAGAAGACTTAGCCATTTTAAGTTTCCCGTGCGCCTCTGATAAATTCAGATTCGACTTATTTCTCTTGATCGGAAAATCCAATTTTCAACTCGTTTTAAATCCCTCGGATTACTCGTAGTGCGTGTGACTAAATAGGCTTTCGATTTATGTTGGCCGTCTATAATCAACCAATTATAGAACGATCATGAGTGACACCTAGTAGTACATCATGACCCCCAATTAATCGAAAGATCAACGGTTGACCTCAGAAATAATTCTGAAACCCTTCAGCAGCTCTAATGAATTGTGCCTCATTCCCTTCACCATCATATACCCACTTGGTTCAGGACATGGTCTATGTGTGTCAGTCCCCACTAGGCTGACTACGTCACACCTAGCCCAAGTAACGTTCTCTCGTCCTTTGGATTTCTAGTTACTCTCATGTATTTAAGAGACTTATACTTTAAACATGACATGCTCTGGCCAGAGGCTTTGAGTAACAATCCGACGATAGGCCTGGGTATACATCTCCTCGCAAGGAGTGGTGAATCCTTTGTAGGCTGTTCAAACATCTTCGGGCACTTCGTCTTATACCCAACCATCCTGGGTCCACACCTCCTTGGAGATGCTTGCTTAAGATGTTAAAGTATAAGTCTCAATGACCAAGATGACTTGAACACTGCATGTCAAAGGAACATCGCACTTAAGCTGCAGTAATAACTTTCATTAACATATCTATATGTAGATTACCATATGAAGTTTTACAGTCAGTCACTCCAATGAACTAGTTCCCTTAACTAGCATCCATGATTATCTCCGGACATCCCAATGTCACCAGCCAGTGAAAATCAGCTGATTAGAGAATATCCCATGCTAGTCTCAACAGAATTGACAGCGTCCGTATTTATCAATTCATCGACTAAGGATATTTTCAATACTTCACAATTGCACATGTAGAGATAATCACCAGTTGTGATTCCATCACAAATTCTCTCATGCTGTGAATTGTATTGCGGACATTCAGTAAATGAGTTTAAGATCCCAATCAAATACACAAACATGTATACTCAAATAGTGAATTTTCATTTATTGAAATAAATATTTACAATCATAAGGCGATTGCCTTAGGACACTTCTCTCATATCACTAACAAACTCCCACTTGGCCTAATGCCAATCGCTACGGTATCCAATACCACAGGCTCTAACATGACCCTCAAACTTGCTCTGAGGCAAGGCCTTAGTTAAAGGATCCACTAAATTCCTTTCAGTGGGAATTTTCTCAATTTGTATATCATTCCTACTTATAATCTCTCTGATCAGATGATAGCGGCGAAGCACGTATTTGGATCGCTGATGAGACCTTGGTTCCTTTGCTTGTGCAATAGCTCCATTGTTGTCGCAGTAAACTGACACTGCTTCATCAATGGTTGGAACCACACCAAGTTCGGAGACGAACTTCTTGATCCATACTGCTTCCTTTGCTGCTTCCGAAGCTGCGATATATTCCGCTTCCGTGGTAGAATCCGCTACGGTGTCTTGTTTGGAACTCTTCCAACTTATTGCGCCTCCATTCAAAGTAAATACGTATCCAGACTGAGATTTGGAGTAAGCCTTATTGTCTGGAAATTGGCATCTGTATACCCATGTATTACCATATCTCCTTCTCCATATATTAGGAACACATCCTTAGTTCTTCTTAAGTACTTAAGGATTGTCTTGACAGCCGCCCAGTGATGCATACCTGGATCAGACTGGTATCTGCTCCTGACGCTCAGAGCATATGATACATCGGGCCTAGTACATAACATAGTATACATGATAGATCCTATCGCGGATGCATAAGGAATCTTATTCATGAAAATCCTCTCGTCTTTTCTGCGCGGACACATAGACTTTGAAAGGTTGATCCCATGCCTGATGTGAAGGTAACCTTTCTTGGATTCCGACATGCTAAACCTTTTTAGCACTCGGTCTATATATGAGAGACTGCGAAAGACCAAGCAACCGTTTTGATCTATCTCTATAGATTCTAATTCCAAGGATATAGGTTGCTTCTCCCAGGTCTTTCATGGATAAAGTTTTGGACAACCAAATTTTAACTGTCTGTAAAACTGATACATCGTTTCCTATAAGTAATATGTCATCGACATATAATACTAGGAATACGACTGCACTCCCACTAACCTTCTTGTACACACAAGGTTCGTCAGGAATTTATGAGAAATCAAACTCTTTGATTGTTTCATCAAAACGGATGTTCCAGCTCCTGGATGCTTGCTTCAGTCCATATATGGATCGTCGAAGCTTTTATACTTTGGTTTTATCAACCGATATGAAACCTTCAGGTTGTATCATGTATACATCCTCAAGCAGGTTTCCATTAAGGAAAGCTGTTTTCACATCCATTTGCCATATCTCATAATCATAATGAGCTGCTATGGCTAGGAGCATCCGAATGGATTTAAGCATAGCTACTGGCGAATAGGTTTCGTTATAATCAATTCCTTGTTTCTGACGATATCCTTTTGCCACTAATCTAGCTTTAAAGGTAACAACATTACCTTCCATGTCGGTTTTGTTCTTGAAAGCCCACTTGCACCCTATGGGTTTAATCTCTTCAGGTGGGTTAACCAAGTCCCATACTTGATTTTCGTACATGGAATCCATTTCTGACTTCATGGCTTCAAGCCATTTGTCCTTTTCTGAATTTTTCAGAACATCTTCATAACTGACAGGTTCGTCATCGCTTATGAGTAACACGTCATTCGATTCGCTTATGAGAAATCGGTATCTCTCTGGAATATTGCGTGTCCTATCAGATCTACGAAGAGGTGGTGTTGTTTTAGGTTCAACTGATAGCTCATCATTATGAGTTATTGGTTGTGGGTCTAGACTAGGTGTCTTTGTAATGTCTATTGGAGTTTCTTGAACTTCATCAAGTTCAATGCCACTCCCACTGTTTTCTTGTAAAAGAAATTCTTTTTCTAGAAATACAGCATGCCTTGAAACAAACACCTTTTGTTCCAAGGGATGATAGAATTGGTAACCCTTCATTTCCTTAGGGTATCCAATAAATAGACATTTATCAAACTTAGCATCCAATTTGTCTGATACAGTCCGCTTCATATAAGCAGGACAACCCCATATCTTAAGGTGAGTTAAGTGAGGTTTCTTACTATTCCATGTCTCATATGGAGTAGTAGAGACTGCCTTGGTCGGGACTCTGTTTAGCAAGTAAACAGCTGTCTTAAGTGCATAGCCCCAAAAGAATTTTGGAAGAGTTGCATGATTCATCATCGACCTAACCATGTCCATCAAGGTTCGGTTGCGCCTCTCAGATACACCATTATGTTGTGGTGTATACGACGGAGTCCATTGGGACAATATCCCATTGTCCCTAAGATAATCTTGAAACTCTTGACTTAAGTATTCACCACCCCGATCGGATCGAAGTATCTTAATACTTTTGCCAAGCTGTTTCTCTACTTCATTTCTGAACTCTTTGAATTTCTCAAAAGCTTCAGACTTGTGTTTCATCAAGAACACATACCCGAATCGTGAGTGATCATCGATAAAGGTAATGAAGTAGCTATAGCCTCCTTGTGCAAGAGTTGACATTGGTCCACATACATCAGTATGTATTAGACCGAGCAATTCTCCCACTGGATTACCTTTTCCAGAAAAGGGTAATTTGGTCATCTTACCTTTTAAGCATGATTCGCATGTATCAAATGAACCGGGTTCAAATGATTCCAAAATTCCACATCGGTGTAATTTGGTCATGCGTTTCTTACTTACATGGCCAAGACGACAATGCCACGTGTAGGAGTCTATTCGATTATCTATTCGAGCACGTTTGTTGCTAACTTCGATATTGAAAACGTCACCGGATAAATCTAACGTGTAGATACCATTGCACAAAGTTCCATTCTCATAAAGAACGCCATTTAAAGTTATGTAACAACAATTGTTACTAAAAGTTAAATGATAACCCTTTTCATTCAAACATGAAATAGATACAATGTTCTATATTAACGAAGGAACAAAATAACAATTATCCAATTCTAAGACACGTCTTGTAAGGAGCTTTAGCAAATATGTTCCGATGGCAACAGCAGCAATCTTTGCTCCGTTTCCAACTCGCAAATTCGCTTCTCCCTTGACGAGTCTTCTTCTATTCCTTAGCCCCTGTATGTCATTACATATATGTGAGCTACACCCAGTATCAAGTACCCAGGTGTTTGAGGAAATAGAGTGACATTCAATAACGAAGATACTTGAAGAGGATGGGGCATCGGATGCCTTCTCTTTCAAAGACTCAAGATAAACCTTGCAGTTTCTTCGCCCGTGACCCTCCTTGCCAAAGTGATGGCAAGTGCCTTTTAGGGTATTTTCAGTCTTTTTGGCCCTTTTCTTCTTTCCCTTATTCTGTTCTTTGGCCTTCCTCTTAGAACCTTTCTTCGAGGAACCAACTAACAGTACTGTCTTTTGATCCTGCTTCACAGAAGGCTCTACAGTCTTCAGCAGGTTGATCAACTCAGGAAACTGGTCTGGAGTTGCATTTTCAGGAGGACGGTTGGGAAGTTAATCTTCAAGGACATAAGCAAACTTCTCTGCCTTGAGGACTATCCTCAGGTTTCGAAGCCAGTCCATGAAGTTTGGCCCAGTCAGTTTATTAGTGTCCAAAATGGAACGCAAATTCAGAGAAGACATGATCGAGTGATTATCCTAGAAATACAAATTGAGCTTATGTGAGAAGAATGATTAAAGAATGTATCAACATACATTAATAAAATCCTATTTATTTTTTTAAATTGAATAACCCTTTTTATCAATTCGGGAGATCATAGGAACATCTCCAAATAGGTTGATATCCAACCATAGATAAGAACAACCATGGCTGTGGCCATCAAGTTATTCTTAGCTGTGAAGGTAGGTAATTATACCGATTATATATCACATATATGTAACTATCACTTTATGCTATCAACTAATTGAATGTTTGCATAAATCATTGGGTTGTTAACTCATTAACAAGTATGCAACATTATACATAGCACCCAACTGCACCTCTCTTTACATCGACCTTGGCTGTGGCACAACAAATCGATGCTCCAAGCATAAGGCTGACCCATTAATCAAGAAATAGTTTTAATATGGTTGGAGCTCATTCAACCGTTTAGTCAGGCTTGGATGTGTCCAACAACCAAAACTAAGGATTGACCTCTGACTCCAACTATATTATTCATAAACTAATTCCATGGTTTGAACATGTTGAGGTTCAAGCCGGGCATTGATCTGTCCATCAACCCAAACGAGAAACAAAACTCCGGTTCTAACCATATTAATGGAAGGTGTTAGCCTTAATATTTTGTAAGGGGTTTTAGGTCTCATCCTTTCTTTTCTAAGCACATTCATGACATATAATTATGTCATGACTAACGATTTCCTTAATAAAGTATGTATGTGACTTAATTTATCAAGTCTCATTAATTGAATTAGGAACTGAATTTCCTAATTCTAATTTCATACTTTATTCAAGGAATTGTTTTGGGAAACAATTTCCTAAATTGTCATAATCAATTTCGGAAATAATATGTTTAAGACTTTGATTTCTCTAAATCAAATCTTATTAAATTAAGAGGCAATTCCCTTAATTCAACCACATATTATTTTCATGAAAATCTCTTTTAAGAAAACTCTATAGGAAACCATTTTCCTAATTAATTTTGGAGACAACAATATGTAAGAGCATCACCTCTTAAATCATATTTTATTCATGGATTTAATTAATTACAACAAATTGTTTTCTAAGGGTGGCTCCCGAGGCTCAGATACCTAAAGAAAAGAAATTTGTCATAAATCCAATTTGGACGGCTCCCCGAGGCTCAATCAAAATTAAACATGACAATTTTATTCAAAATGGGAAATTAAATTACAACAACTAACTTTAAATTAGACGGCTCCCCGAGGCTCAATCCAAAATAAAGAATTTTGTTAATAATTTAAAACCAATTCGAATTTAATTGTCAATTAATGATCCATAAATTTGTCTAGACTTTCTTAAAAGAAAGTGCCCAAAATTGAGCGATTTCATAATAGATTTTCAGAATAATTGTAAGTTTCTGGTACAAAGAAAACTTACATATTTCCAAAGTTGGAAAATTTCCAAAATAGGAAATTTCCAAAATTGGAAAGTTTCCAAAGATGGGAAGTTTTCACAATTATCATAAAATTTCAGAAACTAGGATATTTCAAAAGTTTGCGAAATTTCATGAGGATTTCCAAACTTTGAAATTTCTAAATCTAAAATTTATCATAATTGGAAAGTTTCCATAATTGAAAATTTTTCCAAAATTGAGATCATGACAAAGTTTTCCGCAAAAACAATTATATGATTATGTCGAATACTAACCGGCTCTGATACCACTGTTGGGACCGGGTGCATGTTGACAAGGATACGGGTTCGTAAATTTTAGAATATTTACGTGCAGCGGAAGAATTAGCATAAATAATTTCTTAAATTATTTTTAACTACGTATCTAGCATGCGACCTTATGATGTGTGGACATAATCATAAATTAAAATTTTACAGAAAGTAAACTAATTTACTCGTTACCTCACGTAACTCGAAGTAAGGGACGAGATTCAACCGTAGCGTCTCTTGGAAGCTCCGCCTCTATTCGCGTCCACGCCGAGTTCTCTTCGGGATGACTTCGCAAAGCCACGAGTTTTGTGCCGACGAGAACTACTAGATTCTCCAAAGGCACAACTAGAATATCAAGAGAGAAAAGATAGAAACTAACCACCAAGTAACGGAATCAAGATTCCGTGAAGGGAGGAAGAAGACGCGACCCGCTTTGTCTTGGTGGTGGCTCACGGCTAGGGAAGATGGCGTCGGCCCTAGGGGATTGCGGCGGCCCTAGAGAGAGAGAGGGGTTGCGCCGGCCCTAGAGAGAGAGAGGGGGATGCGCCGGCCCTAGAGAGAGAGAGAGAATAAGGGAGAGAGAGAGCTTCTTAATCTCTTGATTAATTGTTGGAATTCAAGGCTTGCCTTTGGTTCCTTTATATAGTAGCCTCTCTATTGCCAAGTCTCCCTTTTAACGGAATTAACGGAATAAATTTTCATAAGAAATTTATCTCATAAATTCTCTTATGAATTATTCCGTTATGCCAAGTTTTATTATAACTAACTTTATAATAAAACAAATACATCTCTCCTTTTAATTATGGAATAAAATTTATATAAAATTTTCTTATCATGGAAAAATCAATTCATAATTGATTTTATAAATTAAAATTAAAACAATTCATGGTTCATTTTAATTTCCATAAAAAGAATAAATTTCTACAATTTTCTTTATATAAATTTCTTTATATAAATTAATTTATTTATCCATAATTTTATAAAACAAATCGCGCTTGATTTATTTTATAATTTAAACCAAATAAATTGGTTTTCTTTCCTTGTAGTGGTCGGCCAAACCAAAGAGGGTGGATACCCTCTTTAGCCGGCCACATCAAGCCAAACCCTCGCGAATTAAACTCATTTAATTCGCCCAATAAGCCTTCAAAAGACTTAGCCATTTTAAGCTTCCCGTGCGCCTCTGATAAATTCAGATTCGACTTATTTTTCTTGATCGGAAAATCCAATTTTCAACTCGTTTTAAATCCCTCGGATTACTCATAGTGCGTGTGACTAAATAGGCTTTCGATTTATGTTGGCCGTCTATAATCAACCAATTATAGAACGATCATGAGTGGCACCTAGTAGTACATCATGACCCCCAATTAATCGAAAGATCAACGGTTGACCTCAGAAATAATTCTGAAACCCTTCAGCAGCTCTAATGAATCGTGCCTCATTCCCTTCACCATCTTATACCCACTTAGTTCAGGACATGGTCTGTGTGTCAGTCCCCACTAGGCTGACTACGTCACACCTAGCCCAAGTAACGTTCTCTCGTCCTTTGGATTTCTAGTTACTCTCATGTATTTAAGAGACTCATACTCTAAACATGACATGCTCTGGCCAGAGGTTTTGAGTAACAATCCGACGATAGGCCTGGGTATACATCTCCTCGCAAGGAGTGGTGAATCCTTTGTAGGCTCTTCAAACATTTTCGGGCACTTCGGCTTATACCCAACCATCCTGGGTCCACAACTCCTTGGAGATGCTTGCTTAAGATGTTAAAGTATAAGTCTCCATGACCAAGATGACTTGAACACCGCAAGTCAAAGGAACATCGCACTTAAGCTGCAGTAATAACTTTCATTGACATATCTATATGTAGATTACCATATGAAGTTTTACAGTCAGTCACTCCAATGAACTAGTTCCCTTAACTAGCATCCATGTTTATCTCCGGACATCCCAATGTCACCAGCCAGTGAAAATCAGCTGATTAGAGAATAACCCATGCTAGTCTCAACAGTATTGATAACGTCCGTATTTATCAATTCATCGACTAGGGATATTTTTAATACTTCATAATTGCACATGTAGAGATAATCACTAGTTGTGATTCCATCACAAATTCTGTCATGCTGTGAATTGTATTGCGGACATTCAGTAAATGAGTTTAAGATCTCAATCAAATACACAAACATGTATACTCAAATAGTAAATTTTCATTTATTGAAATAAATATTTACAATCATAAGGCGATTGCCTTAGGACACTTCTCTCATATCACTAACAGTATCCACCCCGGTCGGGTGACTAATCCAAGAATCCTTCGGTGGATCAACTCCCGGATAACCTCCGGCTAGATATGTCGCTCCTTGTGGGTGGAGAAACCTCGCCACAACACCTTGAACGCTCTCTGATCACAGTAGACTACTAACTTACATTACACAAGCAAGTTTCGTCAAGCAAGATAGTAGGAAACGAGCCCCTTTAAATAGGGCTCGAATCTGAAACAACCGCTACTAGTCGACTGCCTCTGAGGCAGTCGACTGGTCCCACTCAGATTTTACCGTTACAATACAACGTTCAAATCTGCAAGGCTGGTCCAGTCACAACCAGTCGACTGGCCATGGGCCAGTCGACTGGTACACACCTAAGCTTAGTGTTTCACTCCCGAGTACAAGTCTCTCTCGCACTCAAACCCTCCCGGCTTAACTCCTGAGTATAAGCTCACATACTCAGACCCTCACCTACTCAGTTGACTCTTCACCAGCAGGCTTGACTGTTGCCTTCACGCCCTCTTCATCATCGGCCCTTATCCCTCGGATGCGCACGCAAGCCTCCAACTTGCCTCCATGCCACCCTTCACATACGTCTTGAAGTCCGCGTCCCTCGGCTCATCATCCCTGCTATCCAATGGTCCCTCAGATGTCCACGTAATCCTCCAGCTTACCTCCATGTCATCCTTCACCCGAAGACGTCAACCAAGTCCATGCGTACCTGTACACCTGCACGCTTATGTACACATGTGAGAACAACACAAATCCTAACTTAACCATATTGCCCACTCATCAAAATATCATGATCCTCCATATCATCTCAGGGTCTATTGCCCCAACAATCTCCCCCTTTTTGATGTGTGCCAATATGTTAAGTTAGGTAAACATATAGCAATAACAATAGCAAAAGCAATTGAAATTCAAGCATAACACACAAGTGGCAACCTCCCCCTTAACCTATGCTTTCTCCCAAATTTCAATCCTTATGGCTAATCCTAAGTTAAGTTCTCCCA
The DNA here is from genome assembly GCA_024364735.1 of Boesenbergia rotunda. Classification (NCBI taxonomy): domain Eukaryota; kingdom Viridiplantae; phylum Streptophyta; class Magnoliopsida; order Zingiberales; family Zingiberaceae; genus Boesenbergia; species Boesenbergia rotunda. The sequence goes on along the minus strand of JAGFNQ010001673.1, from coordinate 398,908 downwards.
ACTTAACTCTAAAGTTTTGTAACCAAACCTAAGTTAAGTTTCAACCCAAACCTAACTTAACACCCAAGTTCTCCCCCTTTGACACCATCACAAGATTGCCCCAAGCAACCCTACTCTAGGTGCCAAATAGAACTTAATCCTATTTCTGAAAAAAAAACTTTCAGAAATCACCAAACCGATTCTGCCCACATTACTAGTCGACTGCCCCTAGGGTAGTCGACTGATATGACAGGTTTCAAAATTTCAGTCAAAATTCAGAAATGAATAAAAAATTCCAAAAAATCTGGAAAAATGTGAAATTTTGCAAGCACAGTTGTTAAGGTATTCCCTACCCTAGAAAAATTTGGTTCATGAAAAATATCAACCGTGCTTGACTTTCGGTACAAACTCAAAATTTCCCAAATAAAACAAACTTTGTATCAACCTAGAGTTCTAATCATGATATCCTATACTTGTCATTTTCTGGCAACTCCATTTGGCATTCAAAATGATTCTCAAACTCCCCCTTTTTCTACTAAATGTATTTACTTTGACACAACCTCCCTCATGTTTTAATGATCGTCTCTTCTAAACATGGTATCCTCTTGATTTTCAACCAAACCATATAAGATAGCAATTATTATGAAATTTCAAACATATCATGAATACATATATAATGATCATAAAAGAACCATCCATTAACACTTAGAGATATTCAAGCAATATTTAAAGCATCATTGAGCATGATAAAAATGCAAAAACCAAATAGAAACTAATGAAATAAGTCGTATGCCATAAATTTACACAATGAAGTAACCCATAGATAGTTCATGCATCAACCATAGGCATAGTCATAACATATGGCCCAAAATAATGTCTAGGGCCCAAAACATATGGCCGAAAAACATCCAAAAACAGACATCAGAATATAAAGCATTTGAGAGGTATAAGAAAACATCAGGTCAAAACACTCTCAACACTGGAATCACTCTCATCAGCTGCACCCACTGGTCAGAAGTACATGTGATCATCACCACCAGAGGGAGGAGGAGGAGGAGGTGGAGCCTGATAGGCGAGATGCCACTGCTGCATCATCTCGTACATCTCATCTTGACGGCTGGTCATCCTATCCATATTTGCTTCAAGCCTTTGCTCCGTCTGCTGGCATCCGTGAATGTCCTCGCAGATGGCGTGACCATCTGCCTGGAGCTGGGTAATCTCTGCTCGGGTGACCAGCTCGTCGGACCCCTCATCTGTATCAACAGCCTCTGGGCGCTCCCTCCAAGCAAACGCCCTTGTCTAAACTCAATCCCTGCCAAGGATAATTGGCGGGTGCCAATTTGATCATACTCCTTGGACAGGTGTTTGACCTGACCACTTGTGACACGAATGCCAAATCGTAGCTGGAAGAACTCAGTCAACATGTGGTAGAAGGGCATATAAATTTTCCCATTGACACTCTGGGAAAAATGACAAATGGAGGCAAACACATGCAATGACACATCTATGTCCAATCGTCTCTCAAGAGCATACATCATCACTAAGTGAGGCAGTCGAATCCTTGCTCTCCCCTTAGTGACAATGGGTAGAAGACACTCTACAACAATTTTATACAGAACATGGCTAAATGGACGCATGGGCTTTGCATCAAAGGTGCGCTCAGATTCATGTCTATGTCTTCTAAAATAGTGCAGATGAATCTGATCAATGGTAATGTTTTCAAACTCAAGCGGCTCAATGACATTTGGAAAATAGGTGTCGACATTGTTTGACGCCCGACACTCTAAGAAACTGGCTAAAATCATGGGTGTGAAGGGAATGGTAACGCCGGCTACTCTTGATTCATAAACATTATTGTCTGAATCAACACAAGTTAAATTTGCATAGAACTCCTTACATAGATCAGTGTTAATGTCATGTTGGCAATAAACCATTGTTCTATGCCAAAATGAGTCACCATCTCAATAATATGTGGTGCTTTATCCTCAAAATAGGATTTGTTAAGATAACGACAAGGCAACACAACAAACTCATTCTCCTCGAACCTCTTCTTGCACTCCCGGCTCCTAAATATTGACTCCTCTGGAGCTTGGGGACCTAGTCGGGATGAACCCTCACCCGTAGACCTCTTAGACACAACCCTAATATACCAAACACATGCATGCATACCAAGATAACCCCCCAAAAAGAGAATATACCAAAGAAACATACACAAAACATCATATTAGTATCAATGCAAAGTCTAAATGGAGAAATGAACCTTAAATCATCATACCTCTTGACTGTCTTTTTCATGTTTTTCGGTTTTGAGAGAATGGCTTGAGAAAAGAGGTTTTCCACCAACCCTAGAAGTATATCGGAGTTAGAGGAGGCCTTAGGGACTGATTTTACGGCGTGAAACGGACTTAGGACGCAAGGGGAGTTGAGAGGAAGAGAAAATTGCCGGGAATAAGCAGCCAAAACCCTAGGTTTGGCTTTCCCGGCGCGCCCTTTCCTTTTATAAAACCTGCGCACCAGTCGACTGCCCCTGGGCCAGTCGACTGGGCCAGGGTGTAATTACTTTCTGTGGGTTTTGCCAGTCGACTGGCCTCCAGCCAGTCGACTGGTATCTGATGTTCTGAATTTCAGTTTTTCAGTCCGAATTTCAGAACTGCCTAACTAATTCCACAAATTCCTAAAAATTCTGAAATCTTATGGGGATATTTGTGGATTCTATATTTACCTGAGAAAAATATAATTTTAGTCAAAGCCATCCCAAATCCCAAGTTTGGTACAAACTCTGAGTTTCTCTAAAAAGTATCATAAAACCTTTCCCAAAAGTTCTAATTTAGACCTCACCTTGATGTACTTCCCATACTCATCCATAGTCCATTCATAGCATCAAGTTATATGGTATTTAGGTATTAAAATCGATTTGTCTCAATTAAAATTCTAATTTCACCTTTTTCTTTATAATCCTCCCTTTATTGTGCCAATTTTCTAGGATTAAGACTAACCTTAGCCTTTTTTAAAACTCTCGGCTCACTCTATGGTTCTTTTCAATCCCCTAGAAGGAAACCACCTGAGATCCATTGACCATGGAACCCATTTAGACTTCCAGAACTCTCCCTTGAGCTCCTAGCCCTAGTTGCTTCCTTAGGTAACTCTCCTACAAAGGCAAGACCCCACCGGTGCTCCTCCGGTGCTTCTTTTCCTTCCATTATCACTCTCTTAACCCTGTAGACCTTTTTCTTGGTCAATTTCTTTCCTTTTTCCTCAAAAGACTTTTCTTTGCTATTTTTGACTTTTTCTCTAGCATAATTGTAAGGCATCCTTGAATATGATACCTTATTGACATTAGCCCTCCTAGAATGGTATCCTAAACCCAACCTACCATTCTTATAATTTTGGCCCTCTGATATCATGTTCAATTCCTTGGACCCTTGAATTACTCTACCAAGGTTTCTTTCCAACTCATCAAGTTTTGCTCTTAAAACTTGGTTTTCCTTTTCTAACTTCCTAACCTTAGGATCACTAGATCTAATTTGATCATTTCTACCTCCAATTATTTGTCTGGACATCTTCCCTTTTTCCTTAGGGTTTATGCCTTGGTCCTTAGCTCTAGAATTGCTAGATTTCTTGGTGTTTTGGTATACAAAATTGTTTCTACTTCTATCGTGATATTTAAAATCAAAAACACGCATGGGCACACAACTATTATTAATTTTATCATTCAAACAGACATTTTGAACATTCATTGAATAGTTTGAAGCATGAGTAGGGTTAGAGGGTACCTTCCTTACCCGTGGCGCTCCCCCTTGATGAGTGCTCCTCTTTCTTTCTTCTTTCTCCCATTTCCTAAGGTGCTCCATCTTCTTGAGCTCTTTACTTCTTAGACATTTTGTATGATAATGCCCGAACTCCCCGCATGTGAAACACTGAATCCTCTTTCTTTTGTTTTGAACTTCCTCATTCCTACAACCCATATTAGATTTAAAATGAATGGATTTGGGCTTAGGAATTACCTCCTTTTTACCCAGTGGACACTTGTCCTTATAGTGCCCCTTTTTATTTCAACCAAAGCATATAATATGCTCTCTTGACTTAGCTTTGATGGAGATGGAAGTCGTCTCTTTCCCTCGTGAGGATGAGGGTCTCTCCTCCCCCTCAACACTTGAAGTTGTCATTTCTTCTTCTTCTTCGAATGGAATCGGTGCTTCTCCACTTACTTCTTCCACTTTTCTTGACAATTCAACTCCTTTTTCATCTTCTTCAATACTTGAGTCGATTTCCTCTAACTCTTCCACTCTTTGAGTTGATGTAGGGTTCTTATGAATTTCTTCCAACTTATTCCACAATTCGCATGCATTTGAATATTTCCCTATATCACTCAAAACATGGTTAGGCAATATATTAATCAAAATATTTATTACCTTCTCATTGGCCCTAGCTTGTTCTTGTTGTTTACTTGTCTAATATCTAGGGCGAAGCCTTTTGCCATGCTTGTCCTTGGGGATTTCGAATGGGTCTTCAATGGTCATTCTACACTCCCAATCCATTCCGGGCCACATCTTCATTCTATCTCTCCAATAATCAAAATTTTCATGCTCATATGATGTGGTGAGTTGATATCATCACCCAACTTGTTTTCCATGGCCCTTGTCCTCTAGCAAGTGCTCCCTCAGCGGTTAGTCTGATCAAGAGCGGTTCTTGCTCTGATACCAACTGAAGGATCGTATAAGGTGTGCTAGAGGGGGGTGAATAACACTTTTTCGGATCTTAGGATCTCTGTAAAGTTGTTAGCGCAGCAGAAACAATAATACGAAAAGTAAATAAGAAATAAAACACTGCTAACACCTTGATTTACTTGGTATCCACCCCGGTCGGGTGACTAATCCAAGAATCCTTCGGTGGATCAACCCCTGGATAACCTCCAGCAAGATCTGTCGCTCCTTGTGGGTGGAGAAACCTCGCCACAACACCTTGAACACTCTATGATCACAGTAGACTACTAACTTACATTACCCAAGCAAGTTTCGTCAAGCAAGATAGTAGGAAACGAGCCCCTTTAAATAGGGCTCGAATCTGAAACAGCCGCTACCAGTCGACTGCCCCTGGAGCAGTCGACTGGTCCCACTCAGATTTGACCGTTACAATACAACGTTCAAATCTACCAGGCTGGTCCAGTCACCACCAGTCAACTGCCCATGGGCCAGTCGACTGGTACACACCTATGCCTAGGGTTTCACTCCCGAGTACAAGTCTCTCTCGCACTCAAACCCTCCCGGCTTAACTCCTGAGTATAAGCCCACATACTCAGACCCTCACCTACTCAGTTGACTCTTCACCAGCAGCCTTGATTGTTGCCTTCACGCCCTTTTCATCATCGGCCCTCGTCCCTCGGATGCGCACGCAAGCCTCCAGCTTGCCTCCATGCCACCCTTCACATACGCCTTGAAGTCCGCATCCCTCGGCTCATCATCCCTGCTATCCAATGGTCCCTCAGATGCGCACGTAAGCCTCCAGCTTACCTCCATACTATCCTTCACCCGAAGACATCAACCAAGTCCATGAGTACCTGTACACCTGCACGCTCATGTACATATGTGAGAACAACACAAATCCTAACTTAACCATATTGCCTACTCATCAAAATATCATGATCCTCCAGGTCATCTCATGGCCGATTGCCCCAACAAGGACTTCTTGCCCAGCCCTTTGCCAGGACTTCTTGCCTAGTGTACTTAGGACTTTTCCTGCACACTCAGTAAGCTTGTTAGATCACAATGACACCTTAACTTCTGAACCCTCTGCCATTATCAAAACACAGGTTTGACTTAGGTGCTTCCTGCACTAACAGAATTCTCTTCTTCAAGCATTTGAACTTCAATTGAGTTTACTTCTTCAACTAACTCGGTTAAGGAACTCGAGTTGATTTCCTCTTTCAGGAGTTTGACTTCCTGTCGGAGGGTTTCAACACAGATGTTGGCTTTCGCCAACTTGTGTGACATGTAAGAGATTAAATAATAAAGTTCAGATTCTGGATAACCTCTTACCCTGATTTTTCCGTCCTCCGAGATCCAGAGCTTTCCAGCGCTAACGTCCTCGTTTGGATTTGATTCCGTTTTGGAGTCGATGTCTTCCGAGGTGGTCAAAGCAAGGAGATTCAAGTGCGGAGCTTCTTCTTCTTCTACCGAGGATGATTTGTCCCAAGTGGCTTGAAGAGCCTTCTTCTTCAGAGCCTTTTGTTCTCCTTCAGGTTGGGGCACTCTGATTTGAACTGCCCCTTCTTGTTGCACTCGTAGCATGTTATGTTACCTTTGTTCTTCTGGCTCGTCGAGGGTTCAGATGGATCTTCCTTCATCCGATTTGACTTCTTTTTGTTTGTTTAGTTTTTGATCTCCTTGTAGTAGTCGCGAGCTAACCGGACTAGTTTTGGACGATCCCCTTCATCGTCATCAGACTCCGAATCTGAGTTAGACTCGGGTACTAGTTGAAGCTTCTTTTTCTGAGATCTTCATGGAGTTTTTCCTGCAACAAACACAATACTCTTCTCGACCAATGCAGTATTAGTTTGTTCGTGTAATTCTAATTTAGAAAATAATTCATCTAACTTAATTTTAGAAAGGTTCCTAGAGACCTTGTAGGCATCCACCATAGATGCCCACAGTGTGTTCCTCAGGAACGGGTTTAGAGTATACCTTATTAGGTCACGTTTTCGACCTTGTGACCTATTGTGTGTAGCCCGTTCATCATCTCCTGGATTCTTGCATGGAGTTGTGATGCTCATTCACCTTCGTGCATCTTTATTGTGTAGAGTATATTGAATAACAGATCTCTTTTGCTGATCCGCGTATCAGACGTACCTTCGTGCAGTTCGATGAGTTTGTTCCAAAGTTCCTTCACGCTGCTGAAGGGTCCGACACGGTTCAAATCTTCCTTCGTCAGGCCACATTATAATGTCTGTGTAGCTTTTGCGTCGGCCTCGATCTTCTTCTTGAGTGGTCCGTCCCACTTAGTGTAGCCTTGCACCACGCCTTCTGCATTTTTGGGTATCTCTAGTCCGGACTGGATGATAATCCACATGTCCACCTGAGTTTTCAGGTGGATCTCTATCCTACTCTTCCAATAGGAGAAATCTTCTTCTGAGAAGAGTGGTGGTCAGGCGGTGCTATAGCCTTCTTGCATGACCATCTGAATTTATCTGGAAAGAAAATTACAAAAAGAAACTCTGTCCCAAGACTAAGTCTTGGCATAGTAGTGCGGTAGTAAAGAAATAATAATGAAATCGAGTGGTGTTGCACCAACCTCGATGTAACGCCCGCCCTTATATCTACTCTCGGGGCGGGGTTACGTAATAATTAATCATACTTATTTTTTTTTTCTATCTTCTAGCATGGCATTAAAACAACAACGCAAGGGCTAAGGACTGAGCATGCTTGTTTAACTATCAAAGTCATTCTATAACATGATAATATCACTAGTAATGTAACTCATAACATAATCAAGTATAAGAGACCTCCAAGGTAAACACTATCATGCCATGTCAATCCTAATCACTAACACTTATTGTCAAGGGAACATAAACATAAACATAAATATGTAGATATAGAAGTCTTTCTTTCCCGAGCCACCACCCCACACATCTTCAGCCTTCCTGCCTCTTCCTTTAGTTCATGCGTTCCTTACCTTTATCTGCAGCATAAGACAACACATAACTAGTAAGCATAAAAGCTTAGTAAGGATCCGGTCCTACTCGCAAAATCCATACGAAAGCATACAGCGTGTGTACATAACAAGACAGAAGCATGAGTTCATCATAGCATACTAAACATCAAGTTTCTAAGCATGCAGCATATAGAATTTTAAGCATACCTATCACATGCAATAAATGTTTTTCAAAGCAGTTCCATAATGGTATTACTTAAAAATACATCCATATCATATTGGGCCATGTTGTGTACCAACTATCGCGCGGAACTATTGTGTGTTCCCTAATGAATTGGGGTAGCGAGCCACCAATTAATTAGAGCAGGACCCTTCCGTCCTACCGGAGCCATGACCTTACGTTAACATGCACCCCGGATTTGTTTAACGACCCCCTTACGAGTCGGGTACACAACTTCAAAAGTAAAATACTTATCATGCTTTTACATATATGCTAAGGAGTACTCCAAATCACTTCTTACAGGACACACCACTCTTCGAGGGTGCTCATGATCCCGGAGGGACACACCACACAACATAAGGGGTGCTCTTGATCCCATACTTAGTAGAGTATACGTTCAAGCATTTTAACATATCACATGCAATTTCATAAGTGTGCCCCATGGGCTATAAGACATGCTCATACATACATCATAATTCAACCACTTAACATACTTTAGATCTGACAAGATTTGGTCACATAGGTCATACTCATATCATAGGAAGTGGTAGCATGCTACCAATTAAGATTTCAATCAGACATCTCATTTAAACACCTCATGCATAAACATATCATAGCATGCTAACAATTAAGGTTTCAATATCAACCATTCCATTTAACACCACATGCATATACATATAATCATCCCCAACCATAAACATATATCATAGGGTAGTTTGACCTTGACAAACCCTAGTCCTAGTGGGTTGGCCGAAACATCAAGAGTAGGGAAAGATTAGGACTTTTGCATTGATCATTCACACAAACAATGATACAAACACCTTGTATACAATATCATACCATACACTAAGCATGAATATTTTCTAGGATAATTCAACTCTCCTTAACCCTAATTCATTGCTTTGGCCGAAACCCTTACAAACCCTAAACCTTAGTTGTTGTCATCACAAAATGAAGGGTCACCACATATGTGGATACCCTAAGTCCTAAGGGTTCTTTTCATGTATCAAAAAGTAGCCAAACACTTCCCTTTGGAAGTGGCCGAACCCTATACAAGGACAACCCTAGATTTTTATTCATTACATTTGAAGGATATAACACACACATATACCCTACGTTCCAAGGGATCAACACATGTAACAAGAAGAAATCAAGGCCTCCTCTTTGAGGTTGGCCGAAAGTCACACAAGGATATAACCCTAGGTTTTTTTTCATAACATTTTGATTAAACCCCATATACATATACCCTAAGTTCCAAGGGTCTACTAGTGTAATAAAAAGGAACCAAAACCTTCCCCTAAGGGGGTGGCCGAAACATGCCAAGGGGAAAAAGTCCCCTTTTTTTTTTGAAACAATCAAGGAAACAACACATACGATAACCATTACACTGCAGGCGAGGGGATACTTACATCCTTTCGCTTGAATTTCTTCTCCTCTTAAAATCTTAGGGTACCCTTAAAGAAGAAGAAGATGAGAGTTTCCCTTGTTAGTCTTCTCTAGCAACCTTGGCCCTAGTAGAGGGCAAGAACCTTCAATGGATTCCTTTCTCCTTCCAATTCCCTAGGGTTAAAACCCTAGGGTTCACTTTTTTTCGAAAATGAAAAGAGAAGAAGAAGAAGTGGATTTCGTTGATGAGAGGGAGGAAGAAGAAGAAGAAGAGGAAGTTATTCCAACTTCCCTTATTTATACTTTTCTCATGAAGAGACATGTCTCTTCACTTCCCTAGCTTTTAACAAGCATGTTTCTTATTCCCTCTACAAGAAACATTGCTTGGTTCATTGGATATGACATGGTGAGTGCAACGAGGAGGTTCAAGGTTCAATCCTTGCTTCCTCCTTTTTATCACATTTTGCACTAATCCATAACAAAGCCCATTAAGCCAAGCCCATCATGAAATTTCATAATATTAATAATATTTCATGAATTTCATAATATTTCATGTTCATGAATTCATAATATTTTCTAATATCCATGATAATATTTCATGAATTTCCTAATATTTCATATTCATGAATTCATAATATTTTCTAATATCCATGATAATATTTCATGAATTTTATAATATTTCATATTCATAAATTCATAATATTTCCTGATATCCATAATACTATTTCATGAATTTCATGATATTTCATAGCATTCTATATGGGAAAATTTTGGGGCGTTACACTCGATGAATGAATAAAATTATGAACGAAAAAAATATTTTAAAATGTGAAAAATCTAAAAAATCGCTCAACTGGTGGTTGCACCTGATTTGAGCCACCCGCTCTAATACCACTTGTGGGATCGTCTAGAATCGATAGAGCAGTGGGTGAATATTGATAAAAAAATTTCCGGATTTAAAGAGAGCAATTACGCAGCAGAAAACAAATTAAATCAATGCTAACATGTTTATTTTTACTTGATTCGGAGTCTAGATCGGCTCCTACTCCAAGGCCCACGGTCCTTGGCCGTTTACGATTGACAATTCTATATTGTGCAAAAATATTACAAGTTTAAGTTCTAAATACAGAATTTGAATACAGCAATTTAAATAAAATTATACTGACAACCAGAGAAGAATCAAAGATCGGAGCCGTGGGTCGTCGTTGGCGCTTGAGAGTTGAGCACGGAGCATTTGGAGCAGAGCACTTGAAAGAAATCATTGGAAGCAGTTGTGTTTTGATGCCAGGGGTGAACCCCTTTATATACTGCATGCTAGGGTGCTTGTGTTGAAGGGGCCGCCTAACACGTGGCCTGTTCTGCACGAATCTATATCCGTAGACTTGGCCAGCACATATCCCTCCAACTGGGGCGCTTGTATCAACACAGGCGCCTCAGTTGTTGACGTGGAGGCTTACTTCGAGATGACTAAAAAAAACCCTTGTCTGGGGTGCTTGTCACCATACAAGCGCCTGACCATACAGGCGTCTGACTCCATTCAGGCCCCTGGGAAGCAGAAAACTCAGCTTTTGTTCCTGCAACCAGGGTTAGTTCCAAAGCTCAAATAATAAACAAATAATATATAAGTTAAGCACAATTAACAGCCTAAGCTATCTTAGTTCTGACTTTGGGCTTCCAAAATGGAACCCTAGGTTGAATCAACGCCTAGTGTTCCCTCCTACAGGGAACACATCCTCACCTACTCCTCTCAGGAGAGTTTACATTTTTGCCAACCGGCTCCTCCGGTTGGACTTTTGCCCAATCTTCCAGATCAGGTCTTCGTGCCCAGACCGCGACCAGGACTTATTGCCCAACCCTCGATCAGGTCTTCGGTACCCAGCCCTCAGCTAGGACTTATTGCACAATTCCTCGAATCAGGACTTCGTGCCCAGTCCGCGACCAGGACTTATTGGCCAACCCTATGTCAGGACTTCGGTGCCTAGCCAGCGGCCAGGACTTATTGACCAATTCCTAGAATCAGGACTTCGTGCCTAGTTGACCTAGGACTTTTCCTGCGCACTTGAATAACCTTGTTAGATCACAATAAAATCTTAACTTATGAACCCTTTGCCATTATCAAAACATAAGTTCGATCTTGGTGCTTCCGGCACCAACACAATTAATTAGGGATGATCCAAGAAATTGACACCCACCACTAGTACTCTTTATATCCAATTTGCAACCCGCATAATCGGAGTCGGTGTACCCAAATAAATCAATATCTGAAGTCATAAGGTACCAAAGACCAACATTAAGAGTTCCCTTAATATACCATAAAATTCTTTTTACTACTATTAAGTGAGACTCTTTGGCACAAGATTGATACCTTGCACACATTCCTACCATAAATAATATATCCGGTATACTAGCGGTGAGGTACAACAGACTACCAATCATACTCCTATATTGTTTTGGATCTACTACCTTCCCCTCTTGATCACTATCCATATTGACATTTGTTCCAATGGGGGTAGATGCTATCTTAGCATTTTCTAATCCAAATTTCTTGATGATCTCCCTATCATATTTTTTTTGATAAACATGAGTTCTTTCATTTGTTTGTTTGACTTGCATTCCTAAGAAGAAGTCAATTTCCCAACAAGACTCATTTCAAACTCATTTTCCATGCACTTGATAAACTCATGAAGGAACTCACTATTTGTTGACCCAAAAATAATGTCATCAACACACACATGGGCCACAAAAATGTCCTTATCCTTAGATTTTAGAAATAGAGTTGGATCAATTGTTCCCCTTCTAAAACCCTTGGAAACTAAGAAAGATGAAAGCCTTTCATACCAAGCCCGGGGAGCTTGTTTCAACCCATACAAAGCTTTCCTTAATCTATAAACATGATTAGGATAGTTCATGTTTTCAAACCTGGGTGGTTGTTCTACATACACTTCCTCCTTAATAATCCCATTACGAAATGTTGATTTCACATCCATTTGATGATGTTTAAAACCCATGTAAGCAGCATATTCTAAAAAATCTGGATGGACACTAATCTAGCAACGGGAGCATATGTTTCATCATAGTCAAGGCCCTCAACTTGATTGAAACCCCTTGCAACTAACTTGACCTTGTTCCTAATAATTTTCCCTTGATCATCTAATTTGCTCCTAAAGACCCATCTTGTTGTGACAATGGTACTATCATTGGGTCTTGGAACTATCACCCATACTTCACTCCTTTCAAATTGGTTCAACTCTTGCATTACTAGAATCCAATCCACATCACCTAAGACTTCATCAATTGACTTTGGCTCAAGTAGGAAAATTAAGGGAACTTGACTAGCATGTTCTCTAAAGTAAGTGTTGGGGCAATCGACTTTAATATGATCTGGAGGATTATGGGGTTTGATGTGTGTGGTCAATATGGTTAAGTTAGGGTTTTTTGTTGGACTAACATGTGTATGTGAGTGTGCAGGTTTGCAGGTATACATGGACTTGGTTGATTTCTTCAGGTGAAGGGTGTCATGGGGGCAAGCTAGAGGCTTGTGTGCGCATCTGAGAGACCATGGACAAAGTAGGAACGATGAAGCCGAGGGAAGAGGACTTCGAGACATACATGAAGGGAAGCATGGAGACAAGTTGGAGGCTTGTGTGCGTATCCGATGGACGAGGGCCAAAGTGAAGAAGGCTTGATGGCGATGGATCAAGGCTGCTGAAGTAGAGACGATGAGCCGAGGGATGCGGACATCAAGGCATGTGTGAAGGATGGCATGGAGGCAAGATGGGGGCTTGCGTGCGCATCTAAGGGACGGGAGCCGAAGATGAAGAGGGTGTGAAGTGTAACGACTCGAAAAATTTTCTTAATATTTTCTTTAAAATATTAAGCATGTCTAGATAATTTTCCAAAGGATCTAGAAATATTTATATGAACCTTAGCCTAGAAATCCATGATTTTCTCATTTAAATTGAGAAACTAAGTATTAAGGGGCCTTATATGGGCTTTCTAGTACCATGATTATGGGTGAATTTTAGGTAAAAATTAATAGAAATATAAAGGGGGTTTAATGAGAAATATTAACATAATTATGAGGAAATTTTTTAAGAAATTTTCGAAATAATAGGAAATAAAATAAAAATAAAATAGAAAAATTAGTGCATGCACCAAGGATTGAACCTTGGACCTCTTGTACAACCATGCATGCACTAACCAATTCACCTAGCAAGGGAGTGCTATGAGGGAATGAAGTGGATATTAGTTAAGGCTTAGGAAAATGAAGAGTCATCAAGGGAAGAGACACCATGACTCTTCACTTACCCCCTTTAATGGGGATTAAAGGCATAAGAGGGAAGTTACCTTTCATTTCTCTCATTCCATCAAGTCATTTGTTTTCTCTTCTTCTTCCTCCCCTCCTAGCCGAATCCTCCAAGCTCCCTTCTCCCTTGAGAAAAGTTCACATAAGCCTCCATTTTGAAGATCTAGGGTCTCTTCCAAGACTACAAGGGCAAGGAGAGTTCAAGTGTCAAAGGGATTTACAAGTTCCTTCTCCTTTAAGGTCTAAAAACCAAAGGTAACCCAAGGTAAAACCCTCTCACCTGTGGTATGATAGTTTTTCAAGTTTTTATCATGATCAAAGTTTCTATTGGCATGATATGTTGAAAAATCCATGATTAGGGTTCGGCCAAGCCTTGTTTGGGGCTAGAAATCATGTTAAAGACTTCCTTTATGTTTTCAAATGATTTCTCATGATAGGTTAAACCTAAAAGTATGATTGTGGAGGTTTTGAAGGACCCTAAGAACCCCTTAGGGTTTTGGCCACCTTCAAGTATAGGGTTAGATTTAATCTTTAACTCTCCAAGCATGCTTAGTATGTCTTGCTATGATATAGTATGGATGAAAATAGTGACTTATATGAATTTTCTATGGGCTTGTTACCCTTATAGGTTTCGGCCAAATCATATTCTAGGGCTAAGGCTTAGTGTTAAGTCCAATCAAGGGTTCAATTGGTCTTCCATGGCATGATATGCAAGGTATAGGATGTTAATCTTAACCTAGGCAAATTTTCTATGGAGTTACACTTCTTCAAGTTTCAGCCAAGACCCAAACCTAGGGTTTGGATTGGGTTAAGTTCTCATGGATGCATGTTCCTAAGTTACCATGGTGCTAGTAAGTAATTAAGCATGAAGTGAGGATCTTTATGTTACTAAAATCTTAGTTTATGTGTAGTATAACATGATTTTGTATGTTAGATTTTAGGTGATGCTTTACTCATGAATATTTAGATCATATACCATGAATATATGTACTTGATGTAGGATGTAAGTTATGATAGATAGAATGATGCATGTATGATGATAAATGCTTATAATAGATTTATGGTTTATGAAGGTATATGCATGTTTTAGGGTAAATGCCATGAACCCTAGTAGTATGTGTCATGTTTATATGTAGCTTACCATCCATGCTTTATGATGAATACTAGGATTATGTATGCTAGATGAAATGTATCATGTATGAAGTACATGTTTATTTATGTATTATGATCAAGCAAGCTTTATGAACCAAGATAATGTTTATGACTAGAAACATGACTATGCATGTATGTCCTATTTTATGAATAATGAATGATAAGTATGAATGAAGATGATGGTTATGCCTTAAGTATGAATGATAAGTATGAATGATGAAGGCATAACGATGATATGAAATAAGTATGGATGATAAGTATGAATGACAAGTATGAATGATGAAGCATGCATATTTATTTTTATGAATGAGGCTTGTACCAGACCGAAGTAAGGGTCCAAGGGATGGGCACCTTAAGAATGTCACGGTTCTGGACTACCGAAGCTGTCCACGGTTCTGGCACTACCGAAGCTGTGCAACAGGGATGGCCACCTTAAGAACGCCCCGATTTTTGGAACTACCGACTATGCTATTCCTACCCTAGTAGGTCAGGGCTCGCTACCTCGAATTTACTTAGGGATGCGCGCTTATGATGTATGTATGTGGTACAAGTCGGGGACCCCAATAATGTTATATTTATGTTAAGCATTTAAAAGTATGATTTTAAAATTAAGCATCCTTATGTAGTAAATGCATTTGACTCATGCATACATCCATGTTGTGAATCGCTCCAGGGTAAGAACATTTTATTCTTATGCTATGTTAAGTTTATGTTCATGTATGCTAAGAATTATGCTATGATAAGTATGTCTTATGTTCATGTATGCTAAGAATTATGCTATGATATGTATGTCTTACGTTCATGTATGCTAAAAATTATGCTATGATAAGTATGTCTTATGTTCATGTATGCTAAGAATTATGCTATGATAAGTATGTATGCTAAGAATTATGCTATGATAAGTATGTCTTATGTTCATGTATGCTAAGAATTATGCTATGATAAGTATGTCTTACGTTCATGTATGCTAAGAATTATGCTATGATAAGTATGTCTTACGTTCATGTATGCTAAGAATTATGCTATGATAAGTATGTCTTATGTTCATGTATGTTAATATTTATGTCATGCTAAGTAGGTTGTAGATCTATGGTGATGTTTGGAATCATGCTATGTTAGTTGTTCATATGCTTATGACTTATGCCATGACTATGCTTATGTTTATGTTCGAAGTTATGTTATGTCAGATACTTGATATGTTTATGTTTAAGTGACGTATGGTTTTAGTGAATAGGAAAGGGTTTTACTAAGCCTATGTGCTTATAGTTTTATTTCCCTCGTACCGCAGATCAAGCAAGAGGCTATTAAGGGAAGCCGCAGGAGAGGCAGAAGCATGTGTGTGTGTAGCAGTGACTTGGCAAGGATTCTTATATTCACATATAATGTATGTCTTGGGTGTGGAAATGTTTTCTTAAATTTTATGCTATGTTTTATGGTTATGACTAATGGGTGACTTAAGACTCATGATGCTACGTTTATGGATAAGTACATACTACTTATGACGATTATGAATAAGCTATGGAATGGTTAAGTCATGATGCCATACAGGTCAATAATATGCTAAGTTCAATGACACTAAGTTTATGAATGACAAGTTTAGACATGTATAGATGTTTCATGTGTTAGTTGCATGGTTAAAAGCATGTGTAGGAAAAAAAATGTTCTGCTGCATTAAGATGTTCTCTATGTCCATGTATGTTAAGCGTAACGACGCCTTCTTCGCCACACCATAAGGGGTAGGAAAAAGGTGGGCGTTACAGGTTGGTATCAGAGCCATTGCCATCTCACTACACACACATCATGCCTCCTTCCTGCCGCTTCCAAGTAAGTACTTTTATGCATGTTTGATTTTTTTTATATGATTTTAGAATATGCAAGTATGAATAATGTCTTATGATAGATAATGGCAAGTACTTGTAAGATATGTGAACATGAACGATACTTTCTTTTATTTATAAATATATATATATATATATATATATATATATATTAATTTAGAATTTATTATGGGGTAGGAGTAACTATTAAAGTAAAGGGGCCTGATTATTTTATGTGCGTTCTCTGTATATATCTGTGAATTGAAAAATATAAACTAGTTTGATACTGGTTTGTCAGTTTTGTACTGACTGTATCGTTTTTTTTCAATTCCAGATCATGTTGCATGAGATCGGCACTGCGAGTCGTTACCATGGGCAGAGTCGTGAGCTGCTGGAGCAGATAGGGGAGGTGGAGTATAGTCCAGTCCGTGGGATTCAAGGAAACATGGGGAGATTGGATCGGCTGTTCTGGAAACTTGAGCAAGAAGGGTTTCCAGTCATGGATGATCATAGGATCGGTGCTCTGCTTCGCTCATTGCCCAATCGGGCGAGAGAGGTTGCTCAGCAGATCTGGGGGCAGCACGGATGCCGTCTCTCATATACGGAATTATGTAAGCAACTTCTCCGCCATGAGTTCTCGGAAGACCTGGGGGACTCGGAGGAGGATCACGAGATGGTTGAGGAGGATCCGGAGATGTACGAAGAGGATCCCGAGCCGTTCGAGGAGGATCCCGAGATGTTTGAGGAGGACCCCGAGATGTACGAAGAGGATTTCGAGCCGTCCGAAGAGAATCCCGAGATGTACGAGGAAGATCCCGAGCCATTCGAGGAGGATCCTGAGATGCTCGAGATGTTTGAGGAAGACCCGGGGATGTTCGAAGAAGACTTTGAAGTGGCCGAGGAAGTTCCCGAGATTGAAGAAGAAGACCCGATGGAAACGGTAGAAGATCCTGAGGCAGGCCAAGTGGAGATGAGTGAGGGGGTGGTAGTCATCGCTATGATGTTCTTTATTATGGGCATGATGGCAGCCCATCTAGCTCACTGAGTTCGGATAGTTTTTTTATAGACTTATAAGACTTGATAAATAAATTTTTGGTGATATAATAAATAAGATCTCATCTACCCTATAGTAACCATATGAAAAATATGGGCTAATATAATTCATAAACTCAGGTTGAGGACTAATGCTTTAGAAGCATAATACGAGTCGGTTTACCCAGAATCACAATAAGTATATGATTATGATGTATGCGTGCAATTATATCATGGAGTTGACCGTGACAATATTACCCACACTATTTGAGGACATATTGGACAAATGAGATGGTGATCCTAGCCTTTAGAGAATCAAACAGGAGATCCTAGAAGGGAAGGGCGATGGGTTTCGTATCGCCAACGGGGGAGTAATTTATCTTAGGAATCATCTATGTGTTCCGAATGATCCGGAGCTACGGAGAGCGATATTAGTAGAAGCTCATGAAACCCCTTATTTGATGCATCCAGGATCCACCAAGATGTATCAAGATCTGAAGGAGAAATTCTGGTGGTCCGGTATGAAGAGAGATGTGGCTCAGCATGTTGGCACTTGCCTGACCTGCCAACGAGTGAAGACAGAGCACCAGCGACCCGGAGGAGTTCTGCAGCCACTTCCGATCCCAGAATGGAAATGGGAAGATATCTCTATGGATTTCATTTCAGGACTTCCTAGGACTACGAACGGATATGATGCAATATGGGTGATAGTGGACAGGTTGACAAAGTCTGCTCACTTCTTAGCTATCAAGATGACTTATTCGATTGAGCAACTGGCTCAGTTATATGCTAAGGAGATAATCAGACTTCATGGAGTTCCCAAGACCATCATCTCAGATAGGGATGGTCGCTTTACTTCACATTTTTGGGAATGTGTCCAGAAGTCTCTTGGCACTAAATTATGATTTAGCACCGCCTTTCACCCTCAGACTGACGGGCAAACTGAACGGGTGAATCAAGTACTAGAAGACATGTTGCGAGCTTGTGCCCTGGATTTCAAAGGAAGTTGGTGTCGATATCTATGTTTAGCGGAATTTGCCTACAATAATAGCTACCAAGCTACTATTGGCATGGCACCTTATGAAGCTTTGTACGGGAGGAGATGTAGGTCTCCAATCTCTTGGTATGAAGGTGGCGAAAAGAAGGCGATGGGACTCACGACGGATCTCATCGACGACACTACCCAAGCTATACAGAACATTCGACGACGGATAGAAGCTGCACAGAGTCGGCAGAAGAGCTATGCAGATATCCGGCATAGGCCACTGGAATTCAATATTGGGGATCTGGTATTCCTCAAAGTGGCTCCAATGAAAGGGGTGACAAGATTTGGGAAGAAAGGAAAACTGAGTCCGCGATACGTGGGACCGTACCTGATCCTGAAAAGAGTTGGCAAGGTGGCCTATGAGCTAGAGCTACCTCAGGAGGTGGCAGCTATTCATAATGTGTTCCATGTGTCAATGCTTGAGAAGTGTATTCCAAACATGGACCAAGTGATCGAGCCACAGACGGTACAAGTTCAGGAGGACCTCAGTTATGAAAGCCGACCTATCCGGATCTTGGATCGGGAAGTCAAGAAGTTAAGGAACAAGGAAGTAGCCTTAGTCAAGGTTCTATGAGAAAGTCAACGGTTCGAGGAAGCTACCTGGGAACGCGAGGACGAGATGAGACGCAAGTACCCGGAGCTATTCTAAGTTCGAGGACGAACTTTCAAGAGGTATGGGGGATTGTAACGACCCAGAAAATTTTCTTAATATTTTTTTTAAATATTAAGCATGTCTAGATAATTTTCCAAAGGATCTAGAAATATTTGTACGAACCTTAGCCTAGAAATCCATAATTTTCTCATTTAAATTGAGAAACTAAGTACTAAGGGGCCTTATATGGGCTTTCTAGTACCATGATTATGGGTGAATTTTAGGTAAAAGTTAATAGAAATATAAAGGGGGTTTAATGAGAAATATTAACATAATTATGGGGGAATTTTTTAAGGAATTTTCAAAATAATAGGAAATAAAATAAAAATAAAATAGAAAAATTAGTGCATCACCAAGGATTGAACCTTGGACCTCTTGTACAACCATGCATACACTAACAAATTCACCTAGCAAGGGAGTGCTATGAGGGAATGAAGTGGATATTAGTTAAGGCTTAGGAAAATGAAGAGTCATCAAGGGAAGAGACACCATGATTCTTCACTTACCCCCTTTAATGGGGATTAAAGGCATAAGAGGGAAGTTACCTTTCATTTCTCTCATTCCATCAAGTCATTTGTTTTCTCTTCTTCTACCTCCCCTCCTAGCCGAAACCTCCAAGCTCCCTTCTCCCTTGAGAAAAGTTCACATAAGCCTCCATTTTGAAGATCTAGGGTCTCTTCCAAGGCTACAAGGGCAAGGAGAGTTCAAGTGTCAAAGGGATTTACAAGTTCCTTCTCCTTTAAGGTCTAAAAACCAAAGGTAACCCAAGGTAAATCCCTCTCACCTGTGGTATGATAGTTTTTCAAGTTTTTGTCATGATCAAAGTTTCTATTGGCATGATATGTTGAAAAATCCATGATTAGGGTTCGGCCAAGCCTTGTTTGGGGCTAGAAATCATGTTAAAGACTTCCTTTATGTTTTCAAATGATTTCTCATGATAGGTTAAACCTAAAAGTATGATTGTGGAGGTTTTGAAGCACCCTAAGAACCCGTTAGGGTTTCGGCCACCTTCAAGTATAGGGTTAGATTTAATCTTTAACTCTCCAAGCATGCTTAGTATGTCTTGCTATGATATAGTATGGATGAAAATAGTGACTTATATGAATTTTCTATGGGCTTGTTACCCTTATAGGTTTCGGCCAAATCATATTCTAGGGCTAAGGCTTAGTGTTAAGTCCAATCAAGGGTTCAATTGGTCTTCCATGGCATGATATGCAAGGTATAGGATGTTAATCTTAACCTAGGCAAATTTTCTATGGAGTTACACTTCTTCAAGTTTCGGCCAAGACCCAAACCTAGGGTTTGGATTGGGTTAAGGTCTCAAGGATGCATGTTCCTAAGTTACCATGGTGCTAGTATGTAATTAAGCATGAAGTAAGGATCTTTATGTTACTAAAATCTTAGTTTATGTGTAGTATAACATGATTTTGTATGTTAGATTTTAGGTGATGCTTTACTCATGAATATTTAGATCATATACCATGAATATATGTACTTGATGTAGGATGTAAGTTATGATAGATAGAATGATGCATGTATGATGATAAATGCTTATAATAGATTTATGGTTTATGAAGGTATATGCATGTTTTAGGGTAAATGCCATGAACCCTAGTAGTATGTGTCATGTTTATATGTAGCTTACCATCCATGCTTTATGATGAATACTAGGATTATGTATGCTAGATGAAATGTATCATGTATGAAGTACATATTTATTTATGTATTATGATCAGGCAAGCTTTATGAACCAAGATAATGTTTATGACTAGAAACATGACTATGCATGTATGTCCTATTTTATGAATAAAGAATGATAAGTATGAATGAAGATGATGGTTATGCCTTAAGTATGAATGATAAGTATGAATGATAAGTATGAATGATGAAGGCATACGATGATATGAAATAAGTATGAATGATAAGTATGAATGACAAGTATGAATGATGAAGCATGCATATTTATTTTTATGAATGAGGCTTGTACCGGACCGAAGTAAGGGTCCAAGGGATGGGCACCTTAATAACACCCCGGTTCTGGACTACCGAAGCTGTCCACGGTTCTGGCACTACCGAAGCTGTGCAACAGGGATGGCACCTTAAGAACGCCCCGGTTTTTGGAACTATCGACTATGCTCTTCCTACCCTAGTAGGTCGGGGCTCGCTACCTCGTATTTACTTAGGGATGCGCGCTTATGATGTATGTATGTGGTACAAGCCGGGGACCCCAATGATGTTATGTTTATGATAAGCATTTGAAAGTATGATTTTAAAATTAAGCATCCTTATGTAGTAAATGCATTTGACTCATGCATACATCCATGTTGTGCATCGTGCCAGGGTAAGAACATTTTATTCTTATGCTATGTTAAGTTTATGTTCATGTATGCTAAGAATTATGCTATAATAAGTATGTCTTATGTTCATGTATGCTAAGAACTATGCCATGATAAGTATGTTTTATGTTATTGTATGCTAAGAATTATGCTATGATAAGTATGTCTTACGTTCATGTATGCTAAGAATTATGCTATGAAAGTATGTCTTACGTTCATGTATGCTAAGAATTATGCTATGATAAGTATGTTTTATGTTCATGTATGCTAAGAATTATGCTATGATAAGTATGTCTTACGTTCATGTATGCTAAGAATTATGCTATGATAAGTATGTCTTATGTTCATGTATGCTAAGAATTATGCTATGATAAGTATGTCTTACGTTCATGTATGCTAAGAATTGTGCTATGATAAGTATGTCTTATGTTCATGTATGCTAAGAATTATGCTATGATAAGTATGTCTTATGTTCATGTATGCTAAGAATTATGCTATGATAAGTATGTCTTGCGTTCATGTATGCTAAGAATTATGCTATGATAAGTATGTCTTATGTTCATGTATGCTAAGAATTATGCTATGATAAGTATGTCGTATGTTCATGTATGCTAAGAATTATGCTATTATAAGTATGTCTTATGTTCATGTATGTTAAGATTTATGTCATGCTAAGTAGGTTGTAGATCTATGGTGATGTTAGGAATCATGCTATGTTAGTTGTTCATATGCTTATGACTTATGTCATGACTATGCTTATGTTTATGTTCGAAGTTATGTTATGTCAGATACTTGATATGTTTATGTTTAAGTGACGTATGGTTTTAGTGAGTAGGAAAGGGTTTTACTAAGCCTATGTGCTTATAGTTTTATTTTCCTCGTACCGCAGATCAAGCAAGAGGCTATTAAGGGAAGCCGCAGGAGAGACAGAAGCATGTGTGTGTGTAGCAGTGACTTGGCAAGGATTCTTATATTCACATATAATGCATGTCTTGGGTGTGGAAATATTTTCTTAAATTTTATGCTATGTTTTATCGTTATGACTAATGGGTGACTTAAGACTCATGATGCTACGTTTATGGATAAGTACATACTACTTATGACGATTATGAATAAGGTATGGAATGGTTAAGTCATGATGCCATGCAGGTCAATAATATGCTAAGTTCAATGACACTATGTTTATGAATGACAAGTTTAGACATGTATAGATGTTTCATGTGTTAGTTGCATGGTTAAAAGCATGTGTAGGAAAAAAAATGTTCCGCTGCATTAAGATGTTCTCTAAGTCCATGTATGTTAAGCATAACGACGCCTTCTTCACCACACCATAAGGGGTGGGAAAAAGGCGGGCGTTACATGAAGGCAACAGATCGAGACTGTTGTTGAAGAGTCAACCAGGTCGTGAGAGTCCGACTGATGAGTGATTGTACTCAGGGACTAAGCCTGGAGGGTTCGAATGCGGAGAGAAATGTACTCGGGGAGTGTAACCCTTGGCTTAGTAAAGCACCAGTCTACTACTTTGGGAGCAGTCGACTGGTAGCGACCAATTTAGACTCGGGCTTTATTTAAAGGAGCTCGTTTCATGCTTTTGTTTCTTGGTGAAACTTGTTTGCTCAAAGCTAGTTAGTAGCCTATTGTACTAAGGTAGTGTCCAGATCTTGTGGAGAGGTTTCTCCACCCACAAGGAGCTATGAGTTCTAGCCGGAGGTGCTCCGGGGAATCATCCACCGACGGATTAGGGATCGCCCACCTTACGGGCAGTTGTGGAGTAAAAGTTTATCTCCGAACCACGTAAATCGTGAGTGTCTTCTTGTTGTTAGTTTTATTTTTACTTAGTATATTCCGCTTGCGCACTAACAACATAGGTATAAGATTTGACAATTGCTATTCACTACCCCCTCTAGCAAGGCGTATCGATCTAATAAGTGGTATTAGAGCTTGGTGAGCTCATCTACGAACTAACCGTCGAGGGAGCAAGAAAGCTTGAGAGGAAAATGATGGAAGATATGCTAGGGGATGATATCAACACACCACCCACATATGACTATGAAGATTTTGATTATTGGAGAGCTAGGATGAAGACTTGGTTTGGCATGGAGTTAGAGTGTGTGATGACAATAGAAGAACCATTTGAGATTCCAAGGGACAAGCACGGAAAGAAGCTTCACCCAAGATATTGGACTAATGAGCAACAAGAACAATCTAGGGCAAATGAGAAGGTAATTAGTATATTGAGTAATATTTTGCCTAACAATGTCTTGAGTGGTCTAGGGGCATATACAAATGCATATGAAATGTCGAACAAACTAGAAGAATTTCATGAGAACCCTACACAAGCTCAAGAAGTTGAAAAGCCCGATGAAATAACTTCTAGTGTCCAAGAAGTCCAAGACGAAGAAGAAGTGTCAACCTCATCGATTGAAGTGGTCCAACTAAGTGAGAGATCATCCACTTCAACAAGAGAAGAAGAGGGAGCATCAACTTTAAGGATTGAGGGGGAGGAGAGACCCTCATCCATACAAGAACAAGAAAAAGCTCCAACCTCCACCAAAGCCAAATCAAAAGAGCACATCATATGCTTTGGATGCAACAAGAAGGGGCATTACAAGGACAAGTGCCCATTAGGTAAGAAGGAGGTAAACCCTAAACCCGGGTCCATTCAATTTAAATCTAATGTGGGTTGTAGGGAAAAGACCGAAAAGAAGCAGATTAGGTGCTATATATGCGGGGAGCTAGGACATTACCACACTCAATGTCCAAGGAATGGAGAACTCAAGAAGATGAAACACTTAAGAAGATGGGAGAAAGAAGAAAGGAAAAGAAGCTCACATCAAGGGAGAGCCACAAGGGTAAGGGACGTAATCCCTAACTCCACTTATGCTTCAAATACCTTCATCAATGCTAGAAATGTTAATAATTGCTTACCTATGTGTGTTTTTGGTTTTAAATATCATGATAGAAATAAAAATACTATTGCATGCCAAAATACAAAAATTCTATGGTTCATGATAAACCTAGGGCTTTTACACCTAAGGACCAAGGCATTAACCCTATTAAAGGGAGACACATGGCTAGGAAGATGGGTAGATCTAGAAATGATCAACATAGGAATCGTGATACTAAGGTTAGGAATTTAGAAAAGGAAAATAAAGTTTTGAGGGCAAAACTTGAAAAATTAGAAAAGAACCTAGATAGACTCATTAAGGGGTCCATGGGAGTAAGTGTCACGCCCCGAGACCCAAGAGCCGCTGTTCCAATATAAAATCAGACAGCACCTCCCCTGTCCGGCGGACAATTTACACATACATACAACATAATAGACATCACCACGCAGTTTAATTGGCCTCAGGCCTCAAAATATATATATAGACACTAAGAAAACCATAACACAAGGTAAATCATACCTGACTGCGGACCGGTCCAACTTACGACGAAATAACCAATACAAAAACCCCTTAGGCTCACGACACATACGACATATACATATCGCTAAAAGAAATATAAACCAATACACTACTAAGTACAAAACAAAACTATGCCGTCGCGATGGGTAGGGACTGGCTGCTGGGCTCTTCTGGCGACTCTAAGTATCTCAACCTGAAATAAAAACATATGGCAACGGGGTGAGTCCATAACTCAGCGAATACCCAGCAGATATGCATAGTATGTTATAATAACAATAAGCATCTACGTTAATACAGTCTCATATCAACAATATGGAAAAACTAGTACTGGAAATACTGAGGTAGATACATACCAGAATCCAGCTAACCTGAAAAGAAGACAATGAATACCATAGAAATATCATTAGTCATATAATCTCAAATAACAAGTCTCCAGAATATGCATGTCAAACAAGTGCAAGAATCAAGTACAGCAAACAATGCACGATGCAAAATATGCACATGGTGCAATGACATGTGTCACCCCTGACACCAGACAGATCATCGTACACCTGTCATAGGGACGTCTGAACGGGTAGGGCTATGACAACTGTACGCACCCTGCCATCACTGCTCCTGAGTGACCGGGTGGACAGGATGCTGGTGGAGACTCCGCTCCGACCCTAAGCAATGGGGGAGTCAAGCTCTCATCTCCTCGTGGCTCAGTACGAGAAGGGATCCCTGGCTGCTACCACGCCTGCGCTCACCCTCCAAATAGTGGCCGAACGGAGCAATACAGGGCAAATACGCACATCCTACGATATCCACTAACCCATGAGTGGCCGTGTGCGCATATCATGTACCGGAAGACGATTAGGCTCAACCACAAGGGAGTCGCTGATCGCCGGCATGCAACAATGCAAGAATAATGTATGATATGCACACATACATCCCTCATGTCAAATACACGAGATACATCCCGATATCTAAGCATATATATAGATATGGCAATACCTGAGACTGTATGAAACTAACAGCATAATAACTCAGGATAACTAACAAGTATCCAGAACATGCATAATAACTCAAGGATAACTAACAAGTATCCAGAACAGGTATGATAACTTAGGGATAACTAACAAGTATCCAGAACAGACATAATAACTCAAGGATAACTAACAAGTATCCAGAACAGGCATGATAACTCAGGGATAACTAACAAGTATCCAGGACAGGCATAATAACTCAGGGATAACTAACATGTATCCAGGACATGCATAATAACTCAGGGATAACTAACAAGTATCCAGGACATGCATAATAACTCAGGGATAACTAACAAGTATCCAGAACAGGCATAATAACTCAAGGATAACTAACAAGTATCCAGAACAGGCATGATAACTCAGGGATAACTAACAAGTATCCAGGACAGGCATAATAACTCAGGGATAACTAACAAGTATCTAGGACATGCATAATAACTCAGGGATAACTAACAAGTATCCAGGGCAGACATAATAACTCAGGGCTAGCGTATAATCTTACTGCTATCTATAACCAACCATGCATAGCAATATGACAATATCTAAAAGATAAGTCAAAGGGTACCCGCCTCCAAGAGTAGAAGTCCGTATCAAAGAGGAGAACCACCCGTCCAATATAATCCGCAACCGTAATTGCATCAATGCCCTGTGTCAAGGACATATTTAATTAGCTATTACAAAAGATGGTAACTAGCTAATTAATTCCTAATCCATACTAAGATTAACCCAAGTATTCCTTTCCCATCTAACTACCTCTAATTAAATGGAAAGGTTCCTAATTACCTCATGTAATTTAAGATTAAGTCCATTTTGTTTTATCCCACCTTCCAAATCCCTCAACTTAAATTATTATGTTTAATTTCCATTAAACCTAAACCCAACCTAATCATCTTAGTACCGTGTGGCGAACACCACAAGATTCAAATACTAAAACGGACTCAATTCCAAATAGAGGTAAATTGCAAGATTTAAACATCAGCAATCTAAATCCACAACCATGTATCACAATACACTACACCAAACCTAATCCATACGAGATTCACATCTATTTCCATATCCACAGCTCCTATCCAAATCATATTCCAAGTTCAAGAATTAAATACAACTGATCACATCCCAAAATTGAAGTTAGAGATCCAATACAGAATTATCTCCAACACTGAAACCTAATCAGAGGGATACAAAGTCAATTTATGGCTACCTGACAAATATAAACATAAGCCTCTTTACCTCAAATGAAAGCTAGGAAGCAACCATCCCAAACCCAATACACAGATCAACATCCGAAGCTTAACTCCATCAATTAACAATCCTTCCAAGATCAGATAAGCAAAGCATCCCTACTGCACAACCGATTCAAAAGCAAACCAACATCAAATCATAACTTAATCAAGACCAATCGTTAACCCATTCACACTTCAAGCTATCCCCATCCAAAACTGTGATCAGAGCTCTAAGATAACATTCAAAACCGAAACTACAACAATCCACAGCCTAATACAGATCTCATCAACATAAGATGGAATCATAGAATGCAAATACGCTGAGGTTAATCATTCCTACAGATCTAACCAGAGACAAACAAAACAAAACCCATAAGAGCACCAAATCGATACAGCTACACAAAGACCAAATTGCAATAAAGGGCTCACGGCAGAAATCTCAAATAGGAGCAGAGCTTTGATCAGAAAACTTCCAAAAAGACAAGCAAGAACTGCAACTACTGATCCCAAAATAGAATCGAGATCAAAGCTCATAATGAGGAACCAAAACAGCAACCAATCCGAACCAAAACCCAATTGTAAAACTTCAATCAAGCTTGAAACCTCATCCTATCCTTATATATTCAATCTGTCCCGAATCCAAAACCATAAGCACAACTGAAATTAATGGTCAAAACTGGGAGTTAAAAATATGAGCCATCATCATACCAATCCCATTACACAAGTGAAATCCCCAAAGAGAAGTTTCCTCACCTCAAACAACCGTGATCCTGAAGCTCTGCCCAGATCCAGCGAGAACAATCTCCAAAACTAGATAGCCTTCCAACTGACCATATCTCCTTCTGTCTTCTTCTTTGCTGCGGCCGAAGAAGAGAGGATGAAAGGAACTAGGGCTCCCGCCATCGCGAACCCACCACGGCCCGAACTTGGTGTCACAGCTCTTCTACGCATGAAGAAGGTGGAAGGAGTGGCTTACATTAGGGATTGGCTGCGATCTCAAGCTCGCGAAGGAGGGAAGAGGGAGGATCGGGTGGCTGCGGCTTGGGCAGGCGAGGCGCGAGGGGAGGAAGAAGAAGAATCGGGTTGTGGCTGCATTTTAGGGCTCGCGCAGAAGAGGAAAGGGAGAGTCAGGGTCTGCGGTCGAATGAAGAGGAGAAAAGAAATATATATATCAGGGGATTTTTGCAGAAAAGTCCTCTAACTAACAGAAACCTAAACTCTACCCTTAGGGCAAGGGTGTTAGCCATTTAACCTTCCAATTTTATTTGTAATCCACATCACATCTCTAGGATTAGATAGTTTATCCTCTTAACCCCTAAGCCTTAGCCAAAACTCAAACAAGTCCTCAAATATTTAGATACAATTTTAGTTTAGACCTTTATGATTAAATAAAGTCATTTAATCCTTCATAGTTTAAGAATTCACCTTAAACCTTTTTCCCAAATTCGATAAACCCTAGACTCAATCTGGAAAAATCACGAAAATTTTTCTGGTCCGAATTTTCGAATCGCCGTATTTTACAGTAAGCATAAGGTCAAATGATCAACATCCTAGAAATGGTAGGCCGGGACTAGGATATCACCCTAGAAGTTCAAATGATAGTAAAAAAAAATCATATTCTAGGATGCCTTATGATTATGGTAAAGGAAAAGTCAAAAATGGCAAGGAAAATTTATTTAAAGGATAAAAGAGAGGTTTGACCAAGAAAAAGAAATATAGAGTCTAGAGAATCATAGTTGAAGGTCAAGAAGCACTGGAGGAGCACCGGTGTGGTCTTGCAATTGTAAATGATCCATCTAGGGAAGTGGCTAGGGCTAGGAGCTCAAGGGAGAGCTCTAGAGGTCAAAATGGGATCCATGGTCAATGGATCTCAGGAGGTTCTCCTAGGAGACTACATGGAGTATGGAATGTGCCAAAAGGGGTTGGAAGACTAAGATGAGTCTTAATCCTAGGGAATTGGCACACCAAAGAGGAGGCTTATGGTGAAAAAGATAAAAATGAGATCATAATTCATAGAAATTGGTTTTTAATGTGTAAAAGCCATATAACTTGGTGCTAGAAATGTATTATCGTTAGGCATTGGAAGGTACATCAATAAGAGGTCAAAACTAGAACTTTTGGATAGGTTTCAATAACACAATTTGGAGAGTTTTGAATTTTGTACCAATCTTGAGATCCGGAGTAGATTTATTTGAAAACATATTTTTTCCAAGTAGACATAGGATCCACAAATCTCTCCACGAAATTTTAGATTTTTTAGAGATTTGTGGAATTAATTACATGTTTCTGAATTTGAGACTGGAAGACTGAATTTAAAGAACAGTCGACTACCCCATGGGCAGTCGACTGGTCTAGACTGAGAAACATTCTGTAAGTTTCACCAGTCGACTGCACCAGGGGCAGTCGACTGATCTAGAGTGCGAAACATTCTGTAAGTTTCACCAGTCAGCTGCCCTGAGAGCAGTCGACTGGTCCGCGGGTTTTAAGTTAGAACAGATCGCACGGTGTGGCCAAAACATAGGGTTTTGAGTGCCACCCCCTGCGAAAGCAACTCCTCCTCAACCTCCTTTCGTGTTCTAAAACCTTCCCACGACCTAGAAAATCTTCCCAAGCCTTCTCCTACCTCCGATCTACAACCTAGGGTTTGTGAGACTTCTCTTCTCAAGTCTAGATCACTCATTGTCATCATGCAACGATTGGGTAAAAGGTAAGACCTTGAAAGTTTAATTTTTCCCATTTAAATCATGATTTGGGACTAATGTGTCTATTTTTGCATGTTTTCCTTGTCCTCTTGTTTTGTGGGGTGATTTGGTATACATGCATTTGCATATCACATATTAGGTTGGCTTCTAAAAGGTCTAGGGGTGAGGGTTCATCCCAACAAGGTCGGGTCGAATCGGGGGAGTCTAGGTTTTGGTCTGTGGAGTGTCGAAAAAGATTTGACGATAATGAGTTTGTGATAATGAATTGTCGGTATTTAAATAGGGCTTACTTTCAAGAGAAATCTCCCCAGATTGCCAAATGATCACATATTTTGGGGTAGAAAAATTAGTCTACTGTCAGCATGATATTAACCTAGACTTATGTAAAGAATTTTATGCGAATCTCACGTGCATTAATTATGAAAGTGGCCTATATGAGTCCATGGTAGCAGGAGTACACATCCCCTTCTCATCCATTAAGTTAGGTGAATTTTTGGAATGTAGGGCGTCAAATAATGTAATTACATATTTCCCTACCGTTGATGATCCCTTTACCTTTCCTGATGTTAACATTGATCAAATCCACATGCATTACTTTAGAAGACATCGGCGTGATACAGAGCGTATCTTTGACGCCAAGCATATGAGTCCTTTTAGTCATGTTATGTATAAGATTGTCTTAGAGTGTCTCTTGCCCATTATCACCAAGGGGCGGGCAAGGATTAGACTGCCATATTTTGTGATGATGTATGCCTTGGAGAGGAGGCTTGACCTAGATATTTCTGCATGTGTTTACATCCATTTGTCACTTTTCCTATAGTGTCAATGGGAAAATTTATAAGTCATTTTGCCATGTCCTGACTGAGTTCTTTGAGCCCTGGGGTATCCATACTACTAGCGGTCAGGTCTATCACTTGTCCAAGGATTATGATCAGATTGGTACATGCTAGTTATCCTTGGCAGGTATCGAGTGCAGTTTGTGTGGAGGCAGCGTTTGGAGTCCTCCAGTTCTGATGAGGAGCCTGCTGATAGAGTTACATGCGAGGAGTTCTCCCAGCTTCAGTCAGAGGTTCATGGCCACTGAGAGGATCACCACAGTTTTCAGCAGCAGCATTTGGGCTTACAGCAGACTATTCAGGAGAGGTTTATGGCATCTCCCAGTACTGTCAGGGGTTCCGCAGCCAGCAGGATGAGATGCTCGAGATGATACGGCAGCTGCACCTCACGTATCATGCCCTCCTCCTCCTCCTCTAGACGATGATGACATGCAGTAGATAGGACTTGACTTGATGGTTTAGTGTTGAGAGTATTTTACTTGGATGTATTTTTGTCTCTCAAACACTATTTCATTTTGGGCTATGTATTATTTGATTACATCAGGGCTACGCCCCTTGTGACACTTTATGCTTCACTTTGACTTATGCATGAACTTTTGAATTTATGGTTATATTGCCTTCATTTCAATTCATGATGTGTTGATTGAAATAATATTTTATTGAAATTTATGGATTACTATTGAATCATAAAATATAATTTTCACATAAGATCTTTGTTTATACCTTCATGCTATTTTATGAAAGTTCATGTCATGACTTCATATTGATTATATTGCTAAAATTCATTGGTTAATTTTGAATGATGAGATTTTTATACATAAGGGCATAAGAGAGGTTTTTATATATGTCTCTAGGGTTAAGAGATAAATAGGGGGAGGTTTATATCATATTGAGAATACATATGAAAAAGGGAAGAATTGAGGATAAT
This sequence comes from Boesenbergia rotunda, assembly GCA_024364735.1. NCBI lineage: Eukaryota > Viridiplantae > Streptophyta > Magnoliopsida > Zingiberales > Zingiberaceae > Boesenbergia > Boesenbergia rotunda. The sequence goes on along the minus strand of JAGFNQ010001673.1, from coordinate 367,215 downwards.
TCCTTGTGTAAATTAATAATGGTTAAAGTTGGCAAACACAAGGAATCATGAATAGAGTTCAAAGTTGATACAAAATGCCAAATTTTGAGGATATTTGAGTTTGTACCAAAAGTCAAGCACATTTCACATTTTTCATGAAACTATATTTTTTAGGGTAGAGTATATCCTAACAAATGTGCTTGCAAAATTTTATATTTTTCTGGATTTTCTAGAATTTTCTAAAATTTGGCTGGAATTTCAGAATTTACAGTATCAGTGGACTGCCCTGGGGGGCAGTCGACTGATGTCTCTATGGGTTGTGGAAACAATGGGAAATCAGGTATCAGTCGATTGCCCATTGGGGCAGTCGACTGGTAAGGCTAAATGTTGATTTCTGAGGGGTTTTTCAGAAATTGGTTGAGTTCTATTTTGGCACCAAGGGTAGGGTTGCTTCGGGCAACCTTTCGATGGTGTCAAAGGGGAAGAACTTGGGGTGTTATGTTAGGTTTAACTTGACAAAAGAAAGTGTGTGTTATGGAGTTAAGTTGGGAAGAACTTAACTTGGTGTTGGCAATGAGAATTGAAAGTTGGGAGAAAGCCTAAGTTAAGGGGGAGGTTGTCTCTTGTTTGTTATGCTTTGATTTTCAATTGCTATTTCTACTGTTGATTGTGTTTACCTAACTTAACATATTGCCACCCATCAAAAAGGGAGAGATTGTTGGGGTAATCGACTCTAATATGATCTGGAGAATCATAGATTTTGATGTGTGTGATCAATATGGTTAAGTAAGGGTTTGTTGTTGGACAAACATGTGTATGTGAGTGTGCAGGTTTACAGGTACATATGGATTTGGTTGATGTCTTCAGGTGAAGGGTGGCATGGAGGCAAGCTGGAGGCTTGTGTGGGCATCCGAGGGACCAAGGATAAAGCAGGAACGATGAAGCCGAGGGAAGCGGACTTCGAGGCGTACGTGAAGGGTAGCATGGAGACAAGCTGGAGGCTTGTGTGTGTATCCGAGGGGCGAGGGCCAAAGTGAAGAAGGATTGAAGGAGATGGATCGAGGCTGCTGAAGCAGAGACGATGAGCCGAGGGATGCGGGCATCGAGGCATGCGTGAAGGATGGCATGGAGGCAAGATGGGGGCTTGCGTGTGCATCTAAGGGACGGGAGCCGAAGATGAAGAGGGTGTGAAGGCAACAAATCAAGACTGCTGTTGAAGAGTCAACCAGGTCGTGAGGGTCCGAGTGAGGAGTGATTGTACTCAGTGACTAAGCCGGGAGGGTTCGAGTGCAGAGAGAAATGTACTCGGGGAGTGTAAACCTAGGCTTAGTAAAGGACCAGTCGACTGCTCTGGGAGCAGTCGACTGGTAAGGGTTGGCTGATTCGAACGTTGGCTGTAACAGTCGAATCTGAGTGGGACCAGTCGACTGCCCCAGGGGCAGTCGACTGGTAGCAGTCAGTTTAGACTCGGGCTCTATTTAAAGGAGCTTATTTCATGCTTTTGTTTGTTGGCGAAACATGCTTGGTCAAAGCTAGTTAGTAGCCTATTGTACTCATGTAGTGTCTAGATCTTGTGGAGAGGTTTCTCCAACCACAAGGAGCTACGAGTTCTAGCCGGAGGTGCTCCGGGGAATCATCCACTGACGGATTAGGGATCACCCACCTTACGAGCAGCCGTGGAGTAGTAGTTTATCTCTGAACCACGTAAATCGTGAGTGTCTTCTTGTTGTTAGTTTTATTTTTACTTAGTATATTCCGCTTGCGCACTAACAACGTAGGTAGAAAATTTGAAAATTGCTATTCACCCCCCTTCTAGCAAGGTGTATCGATCTAACAGTATGATCTAGTCCTTACTCCTTATGTAACACCTCTAACTACTTGCTTAATCGAATGATCTTGATGTTGTCTTAGAGTCCTAGAGGTTAGAGGCTCATTTACTACATGATTATCATTGCCTCTTTCATCCTCCAACGCACTTCTCCCTCCCCCTTGATCAATGCCCCTAAATGTATGTCTTAAATTTCTTGGGTAATATTTTAGTTTTCTTCTATATCCTTGTTAATGGAGGATTTCCTAGGGTAAGTACTAGTAGACTCATCAAAATCCACATTAGATGATTTCTCTATCACTCTAGTCCTCTTGTTATACACTCAATACCCTCTACTAGTAGATGAGTATCCAACTAAGATCCCTACATCCGCCTTAGACTCAAATTTCCTGAGATCATCCTTAGTGTTCAAAATATAGACCTTACACCCAAAAACTCTAAAATAGTGAATTTCAGGAATTCTCCCATTCCATAATTCAAAAGGTGTTTTTCCTAAAAATCTATCAATTAAAACTCAGTTTTGGATGTAGCAAGCGGTATTTACCGCTTCCGCCCAAAAATAGCTAGGTAAGGAGTAAGCATTAAGCATAGTCCTAGCCGCTTCTTGTAAAACCCTATTCTTTCTTTCTACAACACCATTTTGTTGTGAGGTTCTTAGACATGAAAATTCATGTTTGTACCCATTCTCTATACAAAAATGAGAGAAGTTTGAATTTTCAATCTCTCCACCATGATTACTTCTAATTCGGTTGATTTTGAGATGTTTCTCATTTTTAATTCTTTTACTAAATCATATGAATATTTCTAGAGTGTCATTCTTATGTCTCATGAAATAAACCCAAGTATATCTAGAGAAATCATCTACAATTACTAAGCAATATTTGCTTCCTATTAATGAAGGAGTACTATGACAATTAAATAAATCTAAATGCAATAATTCCAATGGTAAAGAAGTGTTAGTTAGAGTTTTACCTTTTATGCGATGACATGGATTGCTTACCTTCTTGGCATGCATCACACATTTTATCCTTTTCATATTTGATCATTGGTAGTCCTTTCACCAATTCCATCTTGGCCACTCTTGCTATGTTCTTCATGTTGATGTGTCCAAGCCTTCTATGTCATAGCCATCCCTCTTCTTCTTTTGATATGAGACACTTAGTAGAAATGATAGAAGTATATGAGAGATTAAGATAATAATGATTTACTACTCTATATCCTTCTATCATGATATTTTCGGAGCTATTGTGCCTAATCAAACATTTTCTTGCATGAAACTCAACTCTATACCCGACATCACATAATTGACTAACACTAAGCAAGTTAAATTTCATGTCCTTAATTAGAAGCACTTTATGAATTGTAATTGTAGATAATACCTCAATTGTGCCTCTATCTATAATCTTGAGTTTTTTACTATTCCCATAAGACACCGTTCCTTCTTTTAAGTAGTTAATGGTGGAAAATATGCTCACATCACCGGTCATATGTCTTGAGCACTTACTATCCACTATCCATATGTTTGAGTCCTTCTTCTCTTCTACCTAAACAACACGAAAAACACAATCTTTTGGTACCCATACACTAGATCCACAAACATCATACAAATATTTGTTAGGGACCCATGCTTTCTTCACGTTGCCTCTAATAATTTTCTTTCTAGGTGCTCCCTTTCTTCCCATAATAGAAATAAAAGCAACTTCCATGGTCATGGGTCTATATCCTATACAGGCCTTTTTGTATACGACTCTTTGACTATTAATGATCATATCAAAATTCTTTGAGCCAATTTGAAATTTACCAAGGGCCTTAGTGAGACTTTCTACCTTTTCCCTTAATTCCTTATTTTCTTTTTCTAGAAATGACTCATTTAAGCTAGAAGAAGAATCATGCATATTATCCGTAATAGTCATGGATGCTAATTTTTCCTCTAACATGCAAACCTTATTTTTCAAACTCTAAATTATCCTTTTTGTATCAAATAAATCATCATTAGTACTTGAGATAATTTTTATAAGTGTAGTAGGGGGCACTTACCGAGACGTCTGAATTCTAGGATTGGTCTCCCCATTCACTCGAGCTCCCTTCTCCATCGTCACTTGAGCTCTTTTCATCTTTGCATGACGCTAGGTTGTCCACTCCCATCAATGCAAAATGAGATACATGGTGTTCTTCCTCCTCGGATGATGAAGGATCATCCCATGTTACCTTTAGACTTGTAGCCTTCTTGCCTTTTTTCCTTTGATTTTTTCTTTTCATCCTTTTTCTTCTACTCCTTTTCTTCACTTTTTTTTCAAAAGTGGACATTCATTCTTCATGTGCCCTTCTTCATGGCAATTGTAGCAAATGATCTCTTTTGCCTTGCCCTTACTTCTTGAGTTTTTCCTACCATAAGATTTGTTAGAAAAACTTTTCTCATTTTTCTTACCATATATGCCTCTTGGTCGCTATCAATTGAGGCACTTGACTCTTTCGAATCGGATGATGAGTACAAAATCTTTTTCTTGTTCTTCTTTTTCTTTCTTTCATTCACTACAACAAAAGCTACACCCTTCTCTTTAGTAGACAAATTAACTTATTCATGTAATTCAAATTCACAAAATAATTCATCAAGCATAACTAAAGAGAGATCCCTAGAAACTTTGTAGGTATCAACCATTGAGGCCCATAAAGTAGTTCTAGGGAAGGATTGAAGTGCATACCTCACAAGATCCCTATTTTCCATTTTCTCACCTATGACATGAAGTTCATTGATGATCTCTTTGACCCTATCGTGCAATTGACTTAGGGTTTCATTTGCCTTCATAGTGAGAGATTGGAGTTGTGCCACCAAGAGATCCTTCTTCGCCCTCCTTGATTCATTTGATCCTTCATTTAGCACAATGAGTTTTCCCAAAGCTCCTTTGGGGTCTTGAATGGTTCTACCTTATTCAATTGTTCTTTTGAGAGACCTCATTGAAGAGTTGTTGTTACCTTTGCATTTTCTTGAGCTTTTCTCAATACTTCTTTTGACCAATTCTTCATAGGGAGAGGCTCCCCTCTCTCATTTATTGGCACTTCAAATCCATCTACAACACTAAACCAATTTTCAATATCATTCATAATATAATATTGTTGGGTATAGCTTAGCGGGGTTCCCTAGCAAATACCTAGTCGATCCGAGAGACTTCTCTATGCATACGGATTAAAAAATTCAATCCGAATAGAGAGCTGATTCCCATCAACCGTCTCATGTCGTATTGAACGATCCAAAATTGTAACTTAGCCAATTACCAAAATTGGCCTTGCACTTTGCTCAACCATTCGACCGTGGAAAAGGCGACGAGTTGATCGCCGACTTTTGTGTTTATGGTCAGGGTCCAATTAAGAATGTATTAAATATATTTTGCAAGAAAAATAATAAATTCTAACACATAAAATGACTAGACATATCCACACAGCACATACATGACATAAGAATATGCAAAGGAGCGTTTGGAAGGTTATACCTTTCCGATCACCTCGCGGTGTTCTACCTTATGTCCCTCCCTTCGAGGACGTCGTGTGGGCGACGATCTACCGCGATCCGAGATCACCAAGAACACCAACCAACCCACTTCTTCAACCGGCCGAAAACCCTAAGCCCTAGGGTTTGCGCCGTCGGCACCTCCACCCTTCCCTTTGCGCCGCTGTCCACTGGAGCTGGCTCGAAGCCCTCTGGATTAGCAGTACACCTCGATAGGAAGATGAAGAAGAAGAAGAAGACAAGGAACAACCTTTTCTCAGCCAAAAAAACCCGCACCTCTTCTTCTTCTCCTTGTTCGCGGTGCCGGGACAACCCAAGGTTACGCAGGCCTACAGTCGGCCGCCGGCCGGCCGCCGGCCCCTCTTCCGACCTCCCTGAGCACTACGCAAGGTAGAGGACTTCTCTACCTTGCTTCTGTAAACCTCATCCAGAGATTGGTGGAGGAGGGAAGAAGAACCGAGGAGTTTTCTCCTCTTCTTCTTGTTGCACCGCCGAGAGAGAAAGAGAGAGGGAGAGGGTTTTGGTCTTGGCTTCTAGGATTGATCAATTGGTTTGGATTCTTGATCTCATAGGGTATTTATAGGGCTAAGGCAGGGACCAAGAGGAGGAGTTGGTTCTTCGCCCGCTAATGGATCCAAACCCGATCCATTAATTTGGATCCATTCTACTAAAGGATCCTAATTGAACTCACCTCACCAACCCCCATATTTTCATATGGGCTCCACATATTACGAGTCGTCCATCCCCCCATGTTTAAGATCACGCATGCCCGTTAATTAATTAAATTATTGACAATTTAAATTAATTAACTTCTGGATCCTTGATTAGTACCACTCAACCTTATCAGTGTGCCGGATCAAATCCACCTGCAGGGTTTGGCACGATGAACCTTTTGAGCTCATCAAGGGGGCATCATCATCCTGACTCACCAGGGCACGGTTTTCGTCAATAATCATCGGCACATCATATTATTAATATTATTTCCCAACTTACCGGGTCTGTCGATCAAACAGAATAGATCTCGCCCTTTGATAAATCAAAGAAATAATAAATAATAATATACGCCCAATATTATTTGGGGATTAAGGGATCACCCTCCATAATAACAACTGAGGTCCTATCTAATTATCTAGTCAGTACAAATCGGATAACCTCGGGTTTTGGTCCTGCTCAATGTACTCATAGCACACTAGTGTAGTCCTATGGTCAAGACCAACCACACCTGACTACACTACAACCATCCCGATGGGTTGTCCAATTCAATCTAGGTTGTGAGCCTCTATTTATGCTAAGTAAGGTACTGATAACATGATCTTCTGTGTGACACCACATACCATGTTATCTATAGTGCAAAGCAATGAGACTTCATGTATGTACTATTATAAACAAACACCTAGTGTAGTGTGATTCTCTTTTCATAAAAGATGTTCATATAATAAAAGTCATGTCTTTCAGTATACACCTTACAATCTCCCACTGATACTTAAAGTCATTGTTGTTCTCCCACTGCCATACATCTGACTCTCATTCCCTCCACATGCCTATCAGAAGCTCTAGATGGAAGAGCCTTAGTGAAGGGATCTGCCAGGTTGTCCTCCGATGCAATCTTGGCGACAACCACTTCTCCTCGCTTTACGATTTCTCGTATCAGGTGGTACTTACGCTCTATGTGTTTACTCACTTTATGGGCTCGTGGTTCCTTCGAGTTTGCAACTGCACCACTATTATCACAAAAAATTGTGATAGTTCTAGGCAAACCAGGAATCACTTCCAAGTCCATGATGAAGTTTCTGAGCCATACAGCTTCCTTGGCTACCTCTGAGGCTGCCACATACTCAACTTCCATGGTGGAGTCTACCATACACATCTGCTTGACACTCCTCCTGACAATGGATCCACCTCCTAATGTAAATAAAAAACCTGAGGTAGACTTACTTTTGTCCCTATCTGATTTGAAATCTGAGTCCGTATAACCCATTGGGACTAATTGGTCTGCCCGATAATCCAGCATATAATCCCTAGTCCGTCTCAAGTATTTCAATATATGCTTTACCGCTGTCCAATGTCCCTGTCCAGGGTTACTCTGATATCTACTAACCATGCCCATGGCAAAACAGATATCAGGTCTCGTGCATAACATAGAATACATGAGGCTTCCGACCGCTGAAGCATAAGGAACCGTCTTCATTTCCTCTATCTCCTTTGATGTCTTCGGATACATCTCCTTGGATAGAGGAACTCCATGCCTGAAGGGTAGGAAACCTTCTTGGAGTTTTCCATGCTAAAACGAGACAAGACTGTGTCAACATATGAAGCTTGGGATAAGCACAACATCCTTTCCTGGCGATCCCTTATAACCTTGATCCCAAGGATATGTGTCACTTCTCCTAAGTCCTTCATATCAAACTGCTTTGATAGCCAGACCCTTACGTCTGATAACACTTTGACATTGTTATCAATTAACAAAATGTCATCTACGTAAAGTACAAGAAACACCACGACGTTTCCGTCACTTCTTTTATACACACATGACTCATCCGGACTTTGGGTAAATCCATATGACTAGATTACTTCGTCAAAACGGATGTTCCAAGACCTTGAAGCTTGCTTCAATCCATAAATGGATCGATTAAGCTTACACACTAGATGCTCTTTGCCCTTGGCAATGAGACCTTCTGGTTTCTCCATGTAGATGGTCTCATCAAGACTCTCGTTAAGGACGTCTGTCTTGACATCCATCTGCCAAACCTCATAATCCATATGAGTTGCAATAGATAAGAGAATCCGGATTGACTTGAGCATGGCTACTGGCGAAAAGGTTTCCTCATAATCGATTCCCTCTTTCTGAGTGTACCCTTTCGTAACAAGCCTTGCTTTGAAGTTCTCAACCTTCCCGTCTGATCCTCTCTTTCTTTTGTAGATCCACTTGCATCCAATGGCTTTTACACCATTGGGCGGTTCTACTAGCTCCCAGACATGGTTAGAATCCATCGATTCTATCTCGGATTTCATTGCCCTTTGCCAAGAATCTACATCTTTGTCTTGGAGTGCCTCGTCATAGGTCCAGGGATCCGGTTCTTGTTTTCTCGGGTCCAAGTCCGAAGACTCTCCCAAAAACATATACCTCTTAGGCTGTCTCACAACCCTCCCACTGCAACGAGGTACTACCTGAGTGACACGCGGTGTAGTGACTTGTGGTTTGTCCCCTTGTACAATTGGTCCTGAAGTCGGAACGCCCCCCCCCCCTAACTCATCCAGCATTAGTCTACTCTTTGGCTTATGGCTCATCATATAGTCCTCTTCTATGAATCTGGCATTTGTGCTAACAATTATCTTATGATCCTTAGGATTATAGAACAGACCACCCTTCATTCCCATGGGATAGCCTACGAACAGACGCACCTCTGTACGAGATTCCAACTTATCAGTATCTCCGTTCATCATGTGTGCCGGACTACCCCTAATCCGAACATGTCCTAGACTGGGCTTGCTCCCAGTCCACAGTTCTGTGGGAGTACGAGGGACTAACTTAGATGGAACCAAGTTTATTATGTACGCTGCTGTTTCCAAAGCATATCCCCAGAATGAATCAGGTAAGTCTGAATAGCTTATCATTGACCTAACCATTTCCGTAAGTGTCCTATTCCTTCTTTCTGTAACTCCATTCTGTTGGGGTGTGCCGGGTGCAGTTAGCTAGGACTGAATCCTAGATTCTGACAGGTAGCTCCTAAACTCCCCAGAGAGGTACTCGCCACCACGATCTGATCGCAATGTCTTGATACTTTTACCTCGATGTTTCTCCACATCAGCCTTGAATTCTTTGAACTTATCAAAGCATTCAGACTTGCGGCCCATCAGATAAATGTACCCATACCTTGAATAATCGTCAATGAAAGTGACGAAATATTCAAAGTCTCCTCTTCCCTGGATTGACATAGGGTCCCATACATCAGAATGAATCAGTTCCAACACCTCTTTGGCCCTATACCCCTTAGCCTTGAAAGGCCTCTTGGTCATCTTCCCTTCCAAGCAAGATTCACAAGTCGGGAGATCCTCCACCACCAATGAACCCAAGGGTACATCGGCTATCAACCTCTGAATCCTACTCAGGTTAATATGACCAAGCCTAAGGTGCCAAAGATATGTTTGATTCATCTTAGAAGGTTCTTTTCTCTTATTTAAGTTAGATGATGAGTTATTTACTTTAGTGTGCATCATGGGAGGTTTTGGTTCTAGAATATACAGATTACCAACTAACGAACACGAACAGATAATCTCTCTGTTTCTCTTAATAACAACTTTATTATCAAAAGTAATAGAATATCCATCCTTAAATAACTTAGTAACTGAAATTAAATTCTTTCTAAATGAAGGTACATAAAGACAATCTCTCAGAATTAACACTTTATTTCTCTCAAAAGATAAATAAAAGACTCCCACTGCTACTGCTGCTACTCTTGTAACATTGCCCATGTAAACCATGATTTCTTCATTCGCCAGCCGTCGGGTTTCCTGGAACCCCTGCAGAGTATTGCAGACATGGTCAGTGGTGTTGGTGCAGGCAACACCTGAGTCGAACCTGGGTTTTGAGAATGGAAAAGGGGTTCAAGAGTTAAGATGTTATGTTGGTCTAATGGGTTCACTGAGTGTGCAGAAAGAAGTCCTAGCGAAGGACTGCTAGGCACCTAGCGAAGGGCTGCTAGGAGTTGAAGACCTAGCGAAGGACTGCTAGGCACCTAGCGAAGGGCTGCTAGGAGTTGAAGACCTGGTGAACGACTACTAGGCACCTAGCGAAGGGCTGTAGGAGTTGAAGACCTGGCGAAGGACTGCTAGGCACCTAGCGAAGGGCTGCTAGGCATTGAAGACCTAGCGAAGGGCTGCTAGGCACCTGTCGAAGGGCTACTGGGGAAAAAGTCCAACCGGAGGAGCCGGTTGGCAAAAAGGTAAACTCTGCTGAGAGGAGTAGGTGAGGACGCGTTCCCCGTCGAGGGAACAGTAGGCGTCGGTTCGACCTAGGGTTCCATTTGGGAGACCCGAAGTCAGAACCAAGACAGCTACGACTATATAAAAATCACTAATATTCATGCTTTGTTGTTTTTAGAACTAACCTTGAATGCAGGGACCGAGGGAATGTGTTTTTGCGACTCAAAACGCCCCAAAGGAGAGGAGCAGGCAGCTGGGCTGGGCGCCCAGGAGGTCCAGGGCGCCCCAAGGTCGAAGGAAAAATTAGGAAGCAAGAGTTGCTTCGAAACTGCAGTGAGCAGGGCGCCCCGGAGGCCCCGGGCGCCCAAGGTCAAAGCAAAACATGTAATCGAAGCAAAATCAGCATGAAGCCAGCGGACCTTGTCAACCAGGGTGCCCCCAACGTCCCGGGCGCCCCCGTCAGCTCCAGAGCTGATTCGAAGGGGATAACCACTGACCAAATTTCGGATAGAGGTTCTCAGATCCGAAGGCACGTGTCAGGCGTCCCCGACATCCCGGGCACCCCCAGGAGCATTATAAAAGGGGTTCGACCCCAAGGCTTCAGAACAACACTTTTCCAACGCCTCTAAGCTCTTCGTTCAAACACTCTACTCCAAAAAACTCCGATCTCGAGATTCTAGCGCCGACGACGACCCTCTGCTCCGATGTACAATCTACACCGAACATCGGTAACGAAAAGCGTACTTGTCTAATTACTGCAATAATTCTGTAACAAACTCTATAATCTTTTGCACAAATATAGAATTGCCCGCAGTAAACGGTCAAGGAATGGTGGCCTTGGAGTAGGTGCCAACCGCGTCTCCGAACCAAGTAAATGTACTTGTGTTCTCTATGAGTTTTGTATTAATTCCACTGCGTATTCTCTTAATTTTATCCAAAAACGATTTCACGATATTCACCCCCCCCCCTCTATCATGTTTTCTCGATCCAACAAGTGGTATCAGAGCGGGGTAGCTCAAATTGGTGCAACCACCAATTTGGGAATTTTTCAGATTTTACGAAATCTTTTTAAATCTTTTTTGTTCGATGTTTTTATCGTTAATCGATGTTGGTGCAACACCACTCGATAAATTCTTTTAAATATTTTATTCCCGCACTGCTAATCCAAGACCAAGTCTTGGGGCAGTTTTTGTTTTTTGTTTCATTTCAGTAATTTCTAAATGACCATGCAAGAGGGGTTCAGTACAGCCAGACCACCACTCTTCAGTGGGGAGGATTTCTCCTACTGGAAGAGTCGGATGGAAGTCCACCTGAAAATCCAGGTGGACATGTCGATTATAATCCAATCTGGACTGGAAATCCTAAGAAATGCTGAAGGAATGCCACAATCTTACATCGAATGGGACGCCTCACTAAAAAGGAAGATCGAGGCTGATGCTAAAGTGACTCAAACACTCCAATGCGGTCTAACCAAAGAATAGCTGAACAGGGTGGGACCATTCAACAGTGCAAAGGAACTCTGGGGTAAGTTAATTGAGATGCACGAAGGAACCTCCGACACCCGAATCAGCAAGAGGGACCTACTACTAAACAAGCTATACACAATCCAGGTGAATGACAATGAATCTGCAACCCAGCTCCATGCCAGAATCCAGGAGCTAATGAATCATCTACATTCAATTGGTCACAAGGTAGAAAACTGTGACCTAATCAGGTACACCCTTAACGCTTTCCCGAGAAATACTTTATGGGCATCTATGGTAGATGTGTACAATGTTTCAAGGGATCTTTCTAAAATCAAATTAGATGAGTTATTTTCTAAGCTTGAATTACATGAGCAGACTAACTGCACCCTAGCTAAGAAAGGCATTGCTTTTGTTGCAGGCAAAATAGGAAAGATGACCAACAAGAAGCCTCAACCTACACCCAAGTCTGACTCAGACTCAGAGAGCGAAGGAGATCAACCCAAGCTGGTTCGGCTAACCCGGGACTATTACAAGGAGCTGAAAAATTAGACCAACAGAAGGAAAGCCAGCCGAAGAAAGGAAGAGCCAGCTAAACTTTCAAATTAAAAGAACAAACCAAATGTGATCTGTTATGAATGCAAAAGAAGGGTCATTATAAGACAGAATGCCCCAATCTGATGGAGACAAAGATGATAAGAAGAAAGAAGGCCCTTCAAGTAACGTGGACGAGTCTTCCTCCGAAGAAGAAGAAGAGGCCCCATAGTCGAACCTTCTAGCCCTGACTGCTTCGGAAGAAATCGAGACCGAATCAGAATTGGAGTCGGACGACGGGAAGCTTACATTTTCGGAGGACTGCAAAATCACTGTAAGTGGATTTTCTAAAGTTCAATTATCAGAATTAATTGCTTACCTTTCTCGCGACTTGGCGAAAGCCAAAATCCGAGTCGAATCCCTCCGATAGGAAGTAAAACTCCTGAAAGAGGGAGCTGACTCTAGATCCTTAACTGAGAAGGTTCAAGAAAGAACTTCTACTCATGTTGAAAAACATGAGAAGGAGAACTCCTTCTTGAAAACTCAAGTAAAGGACCTTAGAGCAGTCTTGGAACGTTTCACTTCGGGTTCCAAGGGTCTTGACATAATCCTTGGAAAACAGAAGTCCGTTCTAAATCGATCCGGATTAGGGTATCGAACCAAGGCTAGACCAAGGTCATATTATGCTGTACTGAATCAGTCTAGACCCAAGGTTCAGGCATGGGTACCCAAACTATGCTTGAATAACCAAGCTGGACCAAATCAGTATTGGATCCCCAAGGACAAGATTCACATCTTGCCAAACCATTATCGTGGCTTTAGTCCAGGGGGAGACATCTTAAAAACCATTTTTATAGTTAAATGAATTTCTTTTCTTGTTTTAAATTGTATGATTGCTTGTCTATTTATTTTCTACAATTTACCATGCTTAGACCTAGGACTAGTTACACTAAGGACTAAACCAATTAACTGAAATTTGAACAACATAGTATTGGGTGGCGGTGAGATGATAGTACGTTAGGGAAGCCTTTTCTAATAAGGTCAAGTATATACTACTTGGTCTCTATAGACTGGTGAAACTAGCCAAAGCTACCGATCCAAGACCCAAGCTAGTTAGACCAAAATTTCTCAAAAAGTAACCTTGAAAATGAAATTTCACTAAAAGGCTTTGTCAAGGAAAGAGTTGATTATCCAATAAGGCTACGGCCAAAGAAGGTCTTGTGCCTCGCCAAGACCTGGAAGCCAATTTTTGAAATTCAAATTCAATTTACTCATTGTCAAATTCGAATCTAACACAAATTTTGAGTTAATCTTAGATTCAAATATTCTTTTTCAATATAAATTCAAAACTGATTATTTTCAAAATTAATTTAACTTTTCAAAATTAATCATGATCTTTCAAAATAAAACTCTTAAACCTGTCTCACAAAACCCATAAGTTAACGTGATTGACAACTTTAGATTGGGTGAGACAGACTAGGTTGTGAAAATCAATTTAAGCTATCCTTAATTCTAATTGGATCCAAATCAACAAAACTCTTTATGTGTAGAAACATAAAGATTTGGACCAATGGATGTTGGATAGCGGGTGCTCTAGACACATGACTGGGGATAAATTAAAATTCACCAAACTCAAGTTCAAGAACCTAGGCTCAGTAGCATTTGGCAACAATGCTACACTCAAAGTGATTGGGTCAGGTAACATTGAAATCAAATCTGATTTTGTCATTAAAAAGGTACTTTTGCTTGAAAACTTCAAAATCATCTTGCTTAGCATAAGTCAATTGTGTGATACTGGCTATGTAGTTACCATTACCAGCTCTAACTGCTTGATTAGAAACTTGCAAGACTCAGAAATCATGCTTAAGGGCACTAGGAAAAATAATTTTTACACTATAAACCTACCCTTAGTACCTAAATGCATGTTAACTCAGTTAGAAGAATCAAACCTCTGGCATAGAAGATTAGAACACACTAATCTGAGATTAATTTCAAAAATCACCCAACATGGCCTAATTAAAGAAATACCTAAAATTAAGAACCATGAAAACATAATATATCAATCATGTAACCAAGGTAAACAAACCAATCACAAACTAATTCAATCAGATCTAACTCAAACCACACTTGAGCTCCTGCATCTTGACCTATTTGATTCACATGGAGCCAAGTCACTAAGCGGAAACTGGTACTGCTTAGTAATTATTGATGATTACTCTAGGTTTACTTGGGTTAGGTTCCTAAAGTCCAAAGAAGAAACCCTAAACCTATTTAGTGATTTTTGTATGTTAATTGAAAATCAAAATGATACCAAAATCAAAAGGCTTAGGAGTGATCACGGGGGAGAATTTGAGAATCAATGGTTCGAGGAATTTTGTAGAATAAACGGGTATATACACAAATTTTCGTGTCCTAGAACCCCCCCATCAAAATGGGATAGTCGAATGGAAAAATAGAACCCTACAAGAAGCCGCTAGGGCTATGCTCAATGAATTCAACCTAGCTAACCAATTTTGGGCAGAAGCAATTATTACGGCTTGCTATATCCAAAATAGGGTCCTAATTAACAAATGACATAATAAAACACCTTATGAATTATACTACCATAGACTACCAAACCTACATTACCTAAGGGTCTTTGGATGCAAAGTCCATATTCTTAACAATAAGGACTATTTAGGTAAATTCTAATCTAAGTCAACACCAGGGGTCTTCTTAGGATATTCAACAACAAGTAGGGCCTATAGGGTTTATAACAAACAAACTAACAAAATTGAAGAAACAACAAATCTAATATTTGATGAGGAAATTAATTCAAAATCTAATAATCCAGATCTAAATCCATCAAATAGTGAACATGAAGATAATGAACCAATTGTTGAACAACTAATTGAACCCCTAAATGAACTAACTATTGAGTCAATTGAACCAATAATTGAACCAACCCAAATAGTTGAACCAAATACTGAACCAAACCTTCCAGCCGGACCCAAGGCTGAACCAAGTTCTAGAAAAACAAAAAAACCCAGACTCAGTCATCCAACTGATCAAATTGTGGGTGATCCAACCTTAGGAGTCAAAACTAGGTCTTCCTATAGAAATCTTAGTCAGATTGCTCTGATTTCAAAAATTGAATCTAAGACTATAGAGGAAGCCTTACCTGATCCTGATTGGATCATAGCAATGCAAGAGGAGTTAGCCGAATTTGAAAGGAACCAAGTCTGGGAATTAGTACCTAAACCTGAGGGCAAATCTATTATTGACACTAAGTGGGTTTTTAGGAATAAGCTAAATGATCTAGGAGAAATAGTTAGAAATAAAGCCCGCTTAGTAACTAAAGGGTTCAGCCAAGTCGAAGGGTTAGACTATGACGAAACCTATGCCCCAGTAGCCAGACTTGAGTCCATTAGGATGTTACTAGCCTTTGCAGCCCATAAGGGATTTAAACTCTACCATATGGATGTAAAGTCAACTTTTCTAAATGGATTTATTAAGGAAGAAGTCTATGTAGGACAGCCCCCTGGTTTTGAGGACTTAGAAAAACTTGACAATGTTTACAAACTCAATAAGGCACAATACGGACTAAAACAAGCACCTAGGGCCTGGTATGAACGTCTATCGACCTACATCATTTCTAAGGAATTTAACCAGGGACATATTGACTCAACTCTATTTATTAAGACCTTAGAAAAAAAAATATTTATTTCCCAAATCTACGTTGATGATATAATTTTTGGATCCACCGACTCAAATTTCTTAAAAGAATTTGTTAAAATAATGGAAAATGAATTCGAAATGAGTTTAGTTAGTGAGCTCAACTTCTTTCTAGGGTTACAAATCAAGCAAACTAGGGATGGAAATTATGTCCATCAATCCAAATATGCTAAGGAGTTAATAAAGAAATTCAAAATGGACAACTCCAAAAGCATAAGTACCCCTATGAACACAAATGTAAAAATAGATCATGACCCTGATGATAAAGTAGTAGACCTTAAATTATATAGGAGTATGATTGGAAGTCTACTTTACCTTACAACCAGCAGACCTGATATCCTTTTTGCTATAGGAATGTGTGCTATATACCAAACCTGTGCTAAGGAAACACACTTAGCAGCCCTAAAAAGAATACTAAGATACATTAAGGGCACCCTAAATGTAGGGATTTGGTATCCTAGGACCTCAACTTTTGACTTGTCAGGATACTCAGATTCTGACTATTCTGGTTGTAAACTAGATAGAAAAAGTACAAGTGAAAGCTGCCATCTTTTAGGAAATAGTCTAGTAAGTTGGTGTAGCAGAAAGCAACACTGTGTAGCACTATCCACTACTGAAGCTGAGTATGTTGCTTTAGGAGAGTGTGTAGCACAACTCTTATGGACGATGCACACTCTTAAAGACTTCCAACTTATCTATTACCAAACTCAGGTCTACATTGATAATATAAGCTCAATTAATTTAACTAAAAACCCAATTCAACACTCTAGAACTAAACATATAGAAGTCAAACACCACTTTGTAAGAGATCATGTAGCCAGGGGTGAGATAGTCCTTAAGCATGTATACTCAAAATCTAACATAGCTGACATATTCACCAAACCCCTACCTGGGTCTGAGTTTAGCTCACTACGAAGGCAGTTAGGGTTGTGCAAGGTAGAATAGGACTACTCTAATTATGTTTTTCAAAAACTATTTTATTTTTTTGCAAAATCAATTCTTTAGCTTATTTTGTTATTTAAAATGATTTTTTTTAACTTAGTTTTTTTATAAAGTTACCCCTTTAAAAACTAGGGCTTTTTCACAAAATGGATATAGCCTAGGCCCTAACCCTAGAACTGCATGCACCTATAGATCTAGAAACCAGCATCTCACAAGCACCTTAGGGTACTTTTGATTGATAACCTAGAATGGGTTGAGATGCATAGGTCTTTGCCTTGATTCAAGATGCTTTAAGTTAGTGCATCTGCAGTAATTGGGGCACTAAATACCAATTAATTAGTAATCAGGTTAGTGTCAAGCTTAGAAAATCTAACTTGAATAGATCACTTAACTTGACTAACCCTAGCGAAAGCTACTGTTTATAATAGTCGGTCAGTAGCTAATTGGGTTAGACAGGACCCGAAAGAAAAAATTCAAATTGATTTGGTCCAGTTTATACTTTGAATTGGTTTAGTACAGCACCTCACTTTTATTACTAAGCATGTTTTTGCTATATTATTTTTTTTGATATATGGGAAAGGAGGAGAGATTGGAAGGAGAGAAAAGAAGGCTTTTGATATATGGCAAAGGGGTCCAGTTCAAAACATTATCTCCTTTTTCAAAAAGTAAAATTCCTTTTGTTTTTCAAAAATTATTTTCAAAAATTAAGTAAAAGCACTTGACTTAAATTGCTAAGCACTTGACTTAAATTGGTTTTAAAATCTTCTAAGTACTTAAAATCATCTAAGTACTTGACTTAAATTGCATTCTTAATCTTCTAAAGTACTTGACTTAAACTATTTTTCGAAATTCCTCTAAGTACTCACTTTAAATTTCTTTGATAGAAAAGTTTCCAAGTATTAAGTTCAATATTTCCTTGAAAACTTTCTAAAGTGCTGAAGAGGTTGAAAAATTCTTTTACAACTCAAAATATTGTTTGAAATATGTTTTCTAACATAAACCATTTTGAAAATTTTCTAAGTATTGAAAAATCGTTTCCCTTCTTTAGACTTAGAAAAATTTTCAAACCCCACGAACAATTGAAAAACCTAGGGGGAGATTCCTTCCAGGGGAGGAAATTAAAATTGGCATTTTACCTGCTTTATGTCTAACTTAACTTTTTGAACCAGGGTTGCCATAAATCAAAAAGGTGTTGGTGCAGGAAGCACCATATCGAACCTTATTTTGATATTGGCAAAGGATTCAAAGTTAAGTGCTATTTGTGATCTAATAAAGTTACTCAAGTGTGCAGAAACAAAGTCCTAGCGAAGGGATGCTAGGCACCTGGCGAAGGACTGCCAGGAAACAAAGTCGTAACGAAGGCCTGCAAGGCACCTAGCGAAGGACTACCAGGAAACAAAGTCCTAGTGAAGGGCTGCTAGGCACCTGGCGAAGGACTGTCAGGAAACAAAGTCCTAGCGAAGGACTGCCAGGAAACAAAGCCCTAGCGAAGGACTGCTAGACACCTGGTGATGGAATGCCAGGATACAATGCCCTAGCGAAGGACTGCTAGGCACCTGGCGAAGGAATGCCAGGATACAAAGCCCTAGCGAAGGACTGCTAGGCACCAGGCGAAGGACTGCTTGGTACCGAAGACCTAGCGAAGGACTGCTACACACCGGGCGAAGGACGGCTTGGTACCTAAGCCCTAGCGAAGGGCTTCTAAGCCAAAGTCCAACCGGAAAGCCGGTTAGCAACAGGTAAATTCTCCTGAGAGGAGTAGGTGAGGACGCGTTCTCCGTCGAGGGAACAGTAGGCGTCGGTTCGATCTAGGGTTCCATTTTGGAGACCCAAAGTCAGAACCAAGACAGCTAAGGCTGTATAATCATAACATATTCTTGTTTTATTGTATTTACAACTAACCCTGGATGCAGGACCAAAGGAATGAGTCTCTGTAGCTCAGAACACCTCAAGGGAAAGAGACAACAGCTGAGTAGGGCACCCCGGAGGTCCCGGGCACCCCCAAGGTCAAGGCAAAGCAGTAAACAAAAAAGCGCTTCAATGGCTTACTGGGCCAGGGCGCCCCCAGTGTCCCGGGCGCCCCCAGCGTCCCGGGCGCCCCCAGCGTCCCGGGCGCCTCCAGTGCCCAGGGTGCCCCTGGGCTCAAGCCAACAAAGCGGATAGAGTCTATCCAGTCGAGAAGCCAGCTGATTGAGTCAATCGGGGCGCCCCCATATTCAAACCGCAACCCTACTCGAGTGGGATAAGGGATGACCGAGATTGTTGCGGATCGAAGGCCACGTAGAGGGCGCTGTTGGGTCCGGGTGCATGTTGACATGGATGCGGGTTCGTAATTTTAAAATTAATTACGTGCAGCGGAAGGTTTAGAATAAATAATTTCTCAAATTATTTAACCACACATCTAAGCATGCAACCTTATGTTGTGTAGACATGATCATATATTTAAAATTTTACAGAAACGTAAACTAATTTACTTGTTACCTCGCGTAACTCGAAGAAAGGGAAGAGATCTAACCGTATGCGTCCCTCGGAAGCTCCGCCTCTATTCACGTCCACGCCGAGTTTTCTTCGGGATGACTTCGCAAAGCCACGAGTTTCGTGCCAACAAGAACTACTAGATTCTCCAAAGGCACGACAAGAATACCAAGAGAGAGATGGGAAGACTAACCACCAAACGAAGAATGGAATCAAGATTCCGGGAGGAAGGAAGGAGTTGCGCTCGCTTCTTCTTCTTCTTCGACAGCTACTTGGTGGTGGCTGAAGCTCACGGCAAAAGGGGTTCTCCTTTTAGGGCCGGCGGCACTAGAGGAGGGAGAGGGAGAGAAGGAGAGAGAGAGAGGGCTTATTTCTAGATCTCTTAGATTTAATTCCAAACCTTGCCTTGCTTCCTTTATATAGTAGTCTCTCAATCGCCAAGTCTCCTTTTTATGGAATAAATTTTCATAAGAAATTTATCATATAAATTTTTCTATGATTTATTCCATCATGCCAAGTTTTTATCATAATTTAATTTATAATAAAACAACCATGTCTTCCTTTTCTTATGGAATAAATTTTCACAAGAAATTTATTATATAAATTTTTCTTATCATGAAAAAATCAATTCATAATTGATTTTATAAAATAAAATAAACTATTCAAAGTTTATTTTAATTTCCATGAAAATAATAAACCAAACCTCGGTTTATAAAATTTATATTATCCATAATTTTATATAACTAACCACACTTGGTTTATTTTATAACTTGAACCAAACAATTTGGTTCTACCTTTTAATGTGGCCGGCCAAACAAAGAGGGTAGGGACCCTCTTTGGCCAGCCAAACCCAAGCCAAGATCATATGAATTAAACTCATTTAATTCGTCCAATAAGCCTTCAAAAGACTTAGCTATTTTATGCTTTCGATGCGTCTCTGAAAAATTCAGATTCGACTTATCTCTCTTGATCGGAAAATCTAATTTTCAACTCGTTTTAAATCCCTTGGATTACTCGTAGTGCGTGTGACTAAATAGGCTTTCGATTTATGTTGGCCGTCTATAATTAACCAATTATAGAACGATCACGAGTGGCACCTAGTAGTACATCATGATCCCCAATTAATCAAAAGATCAATGGTTGACATCAAAAATAATTCTGAAACCCTTCAGCAGCTATAATGAATCGTGCCCCATTCCCTTCACCATCTTATACCCACTTGGTTCAGGACATGGTCTATGTGTGTCAGTCCCCACTAGGCTGACTACGTCACACCTAGCCCAAGTAACGTTTCCTCGTCCTATGGATTCTAATTACTCTCATGTATTTATGAGATTCATACTCTGAACATGTCTTGATCTGGCCTGAGGCTTCGAGTAACAATCCGATGATAGGCCTCGGATATACATCTCCTCGCAAGGAGTGGTGAATCCTTTGTAGGTTGTTCAAACATCTTCGGGCACTTCGGCTTATACCCAATCATCCTAGGTCCACACCTCCTTGGAGATGCTTGCTTAAGATGTCAAAGTATAAGTCTCCATGACCAAGATGACTTGAACACCGAAAATCAGGAACATCGCACTTAAGCTGCAGTAAGAACTTCACTGACATGTCTATATGTAGACTACCATATGAAGTTTTACAGCTAGTCACTCCAATGAGCTAGT
This sequence comes from Boesenbergia rotunda, assembly GCA_024364735.1. Taxonomy (NCBI): domain Eukaryota; kingdom Viridiplantae; phylum Streptophyta; class Magnoliopsida; order Zingiberales; family Zingiberaceae; genus Boesenbergia; species Boesenbergia rotunda. The sequence goes on along the minus strand of JAGFNQ010001673.1, from coordinate 346,185 downwards.
TCCCTTAACTAGCATTCATGTTTATCTCCGGACATCCCAATGTCACCAGCCAGTGAGAATCGGCTGATTAGAGAATAACCCATGCTAGTCTCAACAGAATTGAGAGTGTCCGTATCTATCAATTCATCGACTAGGGACAATTTCAATACTTCACAATTGCACATGTAGAGATAATCACTAGTTGTGAATTCATCACAAATTCTCTCATGCTGTCAATTGTATTGCGGACATTCAGTAAATGAGTTTAAGATCTCAATCAAATACATAGACATGTATACTCAAATAGTGAATATTCATTTATTAAAATAAATGATTACAATCATAAGGCGATTGCCTTAGGACACTTCTCTCATATTACTAACAGGCGCCCCCAACGTCCAGGGCGCCCCCAGGACTGCTATAAATAGCCCTAGACCCCCAAGGCTTCTCTACACAATTTTCCAACGCCAATACGCTCTTCCACTCAAGCACACTGCTCCAGAAACCTCCCATCTCCAAAGTACAATCCACACCGGGCGTCGGCAACGAAAGAGCTTAATTTTCTGTTTACTGTACTACAACTATAAAATTCATCTGTAAACATTTGCGCACATATAGAATTGCCAGCAGTAAACGATCAACGACTGTGGGCCTTGGAGTAGGAGCCGACTGCGACTCCAAACCAAGTAAAACCGCTTGTGTTTTTGCGTTGTGTTTTAATTTTCCGCTGCCTATTCTCTTAGTTTTATCCGAAAATAATTTACGATATTCACCCCCCCTCTATCGTATTCTCTCGATCCAACAAGTGGTATCAGAGCGGGGAAGCTCAAATTTGGTGCAACCACCAATTTGAGAATTTTTCAGATTTTCTTCGAATTGTTTTTATTTTTTTAATCTTTCCCGTTAATCGAGGTTGGTGCAACACCACTCGATCTTTTTCGCTTTTTATTTCAAATAAATAATATCTGTAGGTGTGTTTAAAATATTCTTACGTCTTTTTCAATTTTGAATTCTCATTTTTTCACCATAAGTTAGAATTGTTAAAATGATCAATTTTTGAAAATTTGTCATAAAATTTTTTATTATTATTTTAATATTTTTTCTCGAAATTTGTGCTACCCTAATTCGAGCAAAGTTTTTTCCAAACATTGACTTCTTACATTTTCATCATTAATCAGAAGTGATAAAATCAACATTTTGGAAAATTTGTCATAACATTTTATTATTATTTTACCTCGAAATTTGTACATTATTTTTGTTGGGCTATATCTTTTCTCTCCCGCACTACTAATCCAAGATCAAGTGTTGGTACATTTCTGTTGTTTCTCTTGTGTGCAAGGTTTAAACTAAATGGCCAACCAAGAGTGGAACAGTGCCCATCCACCGCTATTCTCCGATGAGAACTTCAATCTTTGGAGAAGTCAAATGGAGTCCCTTCTGAAAGCCCACATGGACCAATGGCTGATCATCCAAACGGGATTCTCTTTTCCCGTAGAAGATGAGTTATCAATCGAGTGGGATAAATTGGATGAACGAACTCTCAACCAAATCGAGACCGATGCATGGGCAACTGCAATTCTACAATGTGGCCTAACCAAGGAGCAACTCGAGCTAGTAGGTCCTTGCAGATGTGCTAGAGAAATCAGGGAAAAATTGATTAACCTTCATCAAGAGATCTCAGATGAAGAAGAAAATCACGTAAGGTATCTTGCCCTTTCGGTCCAAGCACAAACGGCCGAGTCAGAGTCTGAACCCGAATCCAAAGTTGAACCAGAATCAGATGACGAATTGACTGAGACGGTAACCGATTTTGAATTCTTTTCAAAATTAGAATTAAATAATCAAACAGATACTGTAATGGTCGAGGAAGGTGTAAATTCTATTGCAGGGAAAACTCCTAAAGAACCACCAAAGAAGGAGCTTCAACCAGTATCCGAGTCCGACTCAGACATAGAATTAGAAAATGAGCCTAGATCCGAGACAACGAGAATAAAGGGGGAGATTCCCAATAAGGAATCAAAAGGTAAAAGTGTAAATTGAGATTTTAAAAATCATGTAATTAGTTACACATCCAGGGAGAGAGGGCACTACCAAAGTGAGTGTCCTACTCGTAAGATTCGAACGACACCACCTACGGCGACAAAGGAACCAGTTCCAAAAGCACGAAAGGACAAAAGTCGCATTCAATGCTTCAAGTGCCAGGAGTTCGGGCATTACAAAAGTGAATGCACAGATAAAAGAGCTACCAAGAATGCCGGACAAACAATCGACAAAGGTAAATTTATAGTATTTGAAAATCCGTTATTTACCTTGAATAATGTGATTGATTCATTTAAATTAATTAAGGTAAATTTTAGAAAATTGAAATAAGAAAATGATACCCTAAAACATAAGGTCAATATGTTAGAAAATTTAATTCAAAATCTTGCTGATTTCGAAAATCCGGAGTATTACTCCAATTGTGACTTTACTTAGATAATTGTTTGCTTTAATTGTGTTTCTTTTTATTTTTATTTTTGCTTTTTTTGCTTAGAATTAGGATTGACTAGTTTAAGGACTAAAGAGTTACTTAAAACTTGAAAACCTAGTATTGGGTGGCGGTGAGATGATAGTACGTTAGGGAAGCCTTTTTTAATAAGGTCAAGTATACACTACTTGGTCTCTTTAGACTGGTGAAACTAGCCGAAGCTACCGATCCAAGACCCAAACTAGTTAGACCCAAATCTTTCAAGGAGTAACTTGAAGATGAATTTTCTATAAAAGGCTTTGTCATGGAAATGGTTGATGATCCAATAAGGCTACGGCCAAAGAAGGCCTAGTGCCTCGCCAAGACCTGGAAGCCAATTATAGAAAATCAAATTCACTTTACTATTGTCAGATTTGAATCTAACACAAATTTTAAGTAAATCTTAGATTCATAACAAATGTTTTCAAAATTAATAAACTTAACCATTTTTTTAAATTAAAATGGTTATCTCACAAAACCCATAAGGTTAACATGTTTGATCACGTAGAACTGGGTGACATATCTAGGACCTAAGAATATATGTCACTATCCTTTTAAATAAAACTCAAAGTGCTTTCAAAAGTTATTCAAAATTATCTCTATTTTTTCAAACTAATTTAGTTTACTATACCCCACTTTTTCATCTCTAACATTTTTTCCAAAATATTGAATTTCATGTTAAATATCACAATAGACTTGTTTTAAATAGAATTTAGGGTTTGTTTGATTTAGTTATTTGATTGGTCAAACATAGTCAACTGAGTTAAACCTGGTCAACACAGTCAACCCTAGTCAATATAGTCAAACATGGATATCACTGAAGTCCCCTAGGACATTAGATTGAGTTAAACAGTACATGGGGAGTGGTTTAGTCTTTTTAATTTTCTTTCAAAATATCTTTGAAAAATTATTATCATTTCAAAATGGTTTTTGAAAACTGTGCTATCATACCAAATTGTGTTTTCAAATATCTATCTCCTTGAAAATTATCATACTCAAAAGGCATGTTCAAAATTGATCCTTTAATTATGACAAACCCTAAGACTGAGAAGAGGATTAACTTGTGGTCAACAAGCCTCCTAGGACTGTGTCAGATTTAGGGGAGTTCAAATTAAAAGAAAAAGTTTAAAAATACTATGCCTTCAAATAATCACTATATTTTTCAAAAATTGTGCTTTACAAAAATCATTCTCATTTCACAATGTTTTTCGAAAATGGGCTTATGCTTTAAAATTATCTTCATTTCAAATTGAATTTTCTAAAATTATATTACCATACTGTTATTCAAAACTATTCTTTTGATTTTAATAAACCCTAAAGACAGAGAGGAAGGTCCACTTCATGATCTATAAGGACTCCTAGGATGTGTCAAATTGAGGGGGGTGATGAAGCAAAAGAAGATTTTCTGACAAGTTTTTTTACAATTATTTGTTTTGAATTATTAAATAATTCCTGTGGGTTGAACCAACCCTAGAGACTAAGAGGAAGAGTACTTGTGGTCAACAAGTTTCCTTGGACTGGGTCAAGTTTAGGGGGAGGTCAAACTGAGGGATTTGCTAATTTCAAAATAATATGTTTTCATGTACTGCATTATTTAAATCCGTCTGAAAACATAAGGGAGTTTGTTTAAATACTTTCATTTTTTTAATACTTATGGAAATAATATTTACTTGATTTGAAGAATTTCTAGGACACTTAGGAAAATATCCTTGTAGTTGACAAAATTTCCTAGGATTGTGTCACACTGGAAAAGAAACCAAGTCAAGTATTATGTTTTCAAAATAAAATAAAATTTTTTTTTAATCTTTCAAAAAGTACTTATATTTTTCAAAATATGCATAACATCTTTCAAAAGTAATACTATTTTCAAAATATAATGTTTTCAAAAGTACTAATACTTTTTCAAAGCACTAATGTTTACAAAGTACGAATATTTTTTTTAAGTGCAATACTAAACATGTTTCAAAGAACAGTTTTTTCAATCTTTTTCAAAATGAAAATGTGTTTCAAATTTTTTTTGCCTAAAGTATTCTTCCAAATGTACTATTTATTAAATAAAATTATTTTTATGAGAGCAATCTTTCGAAAAATCTTTTCTAAATGAAAGTCTTTCTAAGGCAATAATGTTCTAAGTGCGTGAATTTTCTAAAGACTTGCCTACAAATACAAAATATTTTTTTAAAAATTTCACAATACTTTTCAAAGTGAAATTTTCTTTTGGTACAAGTTAAGCTGCCTGCTATACTTTCAGATTATACTAAGTATTTTTATTTTCAAAACTCATAAGCTCTGATACACACATTTCTTTCTTAAATTTTCTGGGCAAATGTTACTAAGTAAAGTTTTCTTAGTAAAAAAAAATCTTTGTTTTGGCAAAAACTTGTCCATTTAAAGATTTTTTTAAATAGTTTTAAATACACAAAATATGTTCCAAAGAAATTTTTCTATATGTGCAAAAGTTGAAATTTTTTAAAGGGAATTTATTTTCAAAATGTTGGCTAAGTAAGCTACTGTTAAGTTTTTCTTGAAAATTATGTTTTTGAAATTCTTTTAAATATCCTAAAATATAAGGAGAAGAGTTGTCACATTAAGGGGGAGCATCATGCATTTTCAAAACATCCATTACTTTGAACATCATTTTTTGAAAAATTATGAAATCCATTACTTAAAGTTTTTCTTGACAACTATATTTTTTGAGAAATTGTTAAATCCAGTACTTGAATTTATTTTAGTAAAACTCACTCTCTATTAGAAACCTTTCTCGCCCATTATGTTTTTGATATATGTCAAAGGGGGAGGAAGGGTCAAAGTTAAGTATTTTATAACACAAGTATTCAGGGCTTTAGGGGGAGTATGAGAAATAATAGATTTTTTTAAAAAAAATTTTACCTTATGTTCTTAACTGTTATAAAGTTTTTACTTAACGTTGAATTGTGTATAATTGCTATACTTCATTTTTACCTTATGTTCTTAACTGTTATAAAGTTTTTTACTTAACTTTGAATTGTGTTGCCATAAATCAAAAAGGGGGAGATTTTTTTTTTTTTTGATAAATGAATATTTTATTCCAGAAAATAAAATTCATACTAGAAGGGGGCAAACCTAACCTTCTATTACAGAATTACAAGAACTCCAAATGATTTACAAGTAATGCAATACTATCACAACCGACTTTCTATATGAATCTATACAATTTCCAGCCAGTTTCTTATTCTTCCAAAATAATGTCAGAATCCCTCCCAATCAGCATGTTAACCTTCAGAGCATATACACTTTCCTTTTGCTTCCTTGCTTCTTTCCAGATCCCTTGACAAATCCTCAGCCGCTGTCTTCACGTAATATACTACTTTGTTAGCATGTCTCATCATATTGCAATTCCAGATCTCCTGATAGCCACTGCTTTCAACCATAATTATCAAAGCAAATACTGATTTCAGTCTTAGCCCTCACCACTTTATTTTCTGAACGGTTGAACAACCCACTTGGCACTCCCAGCAACCAGCCACTCAAGACTTCCGCAAACCCGCCACACCAACCAGCATAACCCATGGACCGCCGTGTAGGCCTGTCAAGCTATCTCTGCAATGATCCCATGTGCTGAACATCCGTTGCTTCGGCAGTAAAGGCTTTCCAAGTAAATGACATACTGAAAAGGCTATTGCTTCCTCCTTTTCAGTCACGCGTGCAGCTCACAGTATCACAAAATGCTTCAGAAAATGACTCAGGTATTCTATACATCAAAGTGGACATGGCTCAGAATATGTGTCATAATTTGCATCCGACCCGTATCAGGCCATGCCTCAGAATTTCTATGCCAAGCCTTGCAATGTATCAGCTTATACTTGCCACACTCTTTCATCTTTTAATCCCTATTTGGCACGCGTTATGATTGCTTCAGAGCCGAGATTTGCAAATCTATCAACCCCTGATTTCCTCCTCATCAGAAACGAGGGCTTCTAATAACCTGACACACCATAGTAGCAAATTTCCTTCGATTTGTAAACCCCCGTCCGTGGTATAAACTCCACAGCAATCAGCCTCCCGAGATTGGCACAATATCTGTTGCTTCGACAGTATCAATTCAGACAGAAATTGCAGTTGGCACGTTTGGCACTTTTGGCACTCACCTGCTAATCGTTTGGCACGTTTGCTTCCTGTATTTTGGCACGCTCAGCAGTGGTTGTTGGCACCTTTGGCACGTTGAAAGAATTGAGCAGGCTCGCAACCAGCTCGGAGAAAACTGCTGCTCTTTTCCACCACAAGGCCAGTCCAGCTCATAACTCCAAGATACTGTCTATATAGTCTGAAATCTATGACTAAATAGCCGAACAAAACCCTCTTTCACAGCATCAGCCCAAACATGAGTAAGTGGTGCATTGAAGTCTTCTAACTGCCCCCCGTGACTTCAAATTAGCAGCATCGGTAGCAACCAACATTGAGAGCTTTGTAGCACAATCAATCAACCATCAGGAATCCCCCTCGCAAGCTGACTTCACCCACTGATGCTGTCTCAAGTCTTCTTGGCAGTTCTTAAAAGTTTTGATACACCAAGCCAGCCCTTGCACTTGACAAAACCAATTTCAGACAATCAAGTTCAGATTTCCACCAGCAGATTTACCAACTTACCCTTTGGCACATTTGGCACGCATCAATGGAGTGCATGCCCCTCCACCCCTTCACATTTCATCTACAACCCATATCAGTGCCTGTCATAGAACTTTATGTTCAATCTCCGGAGCTGTCATAAATCTACAACCCCATTATCATATCCATTTGCTAAGCAGCACCAGAAATAGCAAGCAGAATTCATCCACTCTCCTCAGTTCCTTAGCAGCTTGAGATTCAAGTGTTGCCCTGCTTTTAGCCAAAATCAGTCATCACTGTTGGCTGGCACATTTGGCACGGGTTCCCGTTGGCACACTACTCCTCCATGCCTCTCTCTCTGCCTCTTTTCAGACCCAATCCCAACCCATTATATCTGACCATACCTGCTGTATATCTCTATTGTTCTTAAAACTGATCATTTTCCATTTTGGCACGCATTAGTACCTGCCTTGGCACGCTGGTGAACCCCTACTCCTTGATCCTTCCCATTTCTCTGATATCTGCAGTCTGAAGATTATGGGGTCTGATTTTTCTCCAGCACAACTTGCTTTGCATCCCTATGCAGCCAGCCCTTCCTTTCCTGATTGTGCCAGATGATTGGCACGTTTGGCCCATTAGAATTCCAGCTGCTAACTCCCATGAACTCACTGTCTCGGCACTAGATCCCTTTTCCCAAATACAGGCCCTGTCTCCTGCACATGAGTCAAACTGCCAAAGCAAAACCACCAAATTTTGCCACCTTCAAAAACTGAAAATCAATGTCACCCTCGGTAATGGCTGAGAGCAAACTGCAGTTCACTTTAATCTGATTTGGTGCAACAAAATAACATGAGCAGTCCTAAGTTCAGACAGCAGGATTCATTGGCACACTTGGCACGCAGAATTATAGAAGGCCCGAAACCCATTCCACTGCCCGATTATTGTAGTCAACTCTCTTAGCCAATCAAAACTGATGTACCCACGCCTTAGCCTTTCCTTCTCCCAGAAAATCCTCCATCACACCCGATGTTCACTTTTGGCAAGTGACCAGCCCTCAACGGATTTAATGTGTCCTTACCGCAGCCGTTTGCTACGGACTAGGTAGGCCAATGGTGGACCTACTCACCCTCTTTGGCTTTTTAGCAAAGCCACAGCTATCAACGGATTTAGGATGCCTTTACCGCAGCCGTTTGCTGCGGGCTAGCTAGACCATAGGTGGGTCTAGTCACCCTACCTGGCTTTTAGGCAAAGCCACAGCCATCAACGGATTTAAAGTGCCTTTACCGCAGCCGTTTGCTGCGGGCTAGATAGCTCTAAGGTGGAGCTACTCACCATCCATTAAGTATTCTATCCTGGCTTGCAAGAGTTCCTGATATATGGCAATCCCACTCTATCCATCCTACAAATGCCTAGCAACTGACCATCAATCTCCTGCCCCTCCATCACCCTCTCACCCTCCAGCTGATACGCCTGATTGGCGAGGAAGTCTGCAGCAGCATTCCCCTCTCTATATATGTGTGTACATCTAACCCCATGCTGTCGAATCAGCCTCCTGATCCGTAAGATCTCCTCCCGAAACTCCCATAAAATACCAGAAGACCTGATGATCTGCAATGCCACCTGGGAATCTGACTCCAGCCAAATAGGGGAAAGCTGCCTATCTACACACAACTCCAAGCCTCTCAGGATCGCAATAAGCTCCGCTCTGATATTGGAGCCCTCTCCAAGGACTCCCTGCAGAGTCACCACCACCTGTCCACTATGATCTCGAACAATAGCACCGTAAGAAGACTCACCTGGGTTTCCTCTAGAACTGTCATCTGTGTTGAGCTTGAAACCTCCAGCAGCAGGCCTCCTCCAGTGTACTACTGAGATCGTGTGCAATGTCCGTATCCTCACCTGGATCACCATAGCCTGAGCTGCCGAGATAGATCCCCTCCAGTGTCTGGGCTTGATGATACCCGATGCCATCCCGACCCTCAAGTACTGTGTGATCTGTCTGATAATCTTCTGTCCCTCTGGCCTCAAACCCCGGTGCTTGGAGTCGTTCCTGGCCGTCCACAGGAACCAACAAATCAATATGGGGATGATCTCCCTCACCGAACCAGTGCTGCTCCAAACTGTGCCTGCTCTCCAACTCTCCATCACCCTCCAGCTGCCAACCCCAAATAAATGTCCAAAATATCCCCAGACCTCCCCTGCCACCGGGCTCCCATAAAACAGATGCTCCCAAGACTCCTCTGCCTCACAGCACTGACATCTGGACACTAAGCATATCCCACGATGCTGTAAAATCTCATCCACTGGCAGTCGTCTCCTAAGAAACCTCCAAATGAACACAGAAATGGTGGGGAGGAGAAGTCTGCTCCAGAGCACAGTCGCTACCTCCTCCCTCTGGTGCGCCGTCCTGTATGCCTCCCAGGCCGACCTCGTAGTAAATCTCCCATCTCTGGTGGGTCGCCACAGCATAACATCCTCCTCCTCGGGCCTCAGCTGAACCTCTGTCACCTCCACCGCCACTGAGGAGGGCAGCACCCTCTGAAGTAGCTCCTGACTCCAGCTGCCATCTGCTAAGAATCGTTCCACTCTGACATCTGGGGGCCCCTGCACTGTACACCACTCCGACAACGGTCCCCTCTCCATCCACCTGTCGTGCCAAAAGCTGAGGTGCCCCTGCCCAATAATCCATCCAATCTGTCTTTCTGCCACAGCTTTGGTCTGAATCATCCTGCGCCAACTGGGGGAAGCATTACTCCTCAGAGTCACCACACCTGGATCCACCGTCCCGCAATAAGCTCTCCTCAAATATCTGGCCCACTGTGTGCTCTGCTCTCTGAATCTGAACCACAGCTTCATGGATAGGGCAGCCCCCACCTCTGACAGCCGTCTGATCCCCAGCCCTCCCTCCTGCTTCGGCCTGCAAATGTCCCTCCAGGCTACCCAATGTACCTTCCTATCATGCCCCACTGAGCTCCAGAAAAAAGATGCAAATACCCCCTCCAGCTTCTTCAGGACCTCCAAAGGAGGCTGGATCACCTGGAGGAGATAGACAGGCAAAGAACTCAAAACACTCTGGATCAGCATCAGGCGACCCCCATGTGAAAGGCGTGAGAGGTTCCAACCCTGAAACTTCCTCTGAATCTTCGCCAACAGCGGCGCAAAGTGGACTGTCCTCTTGTTCCCTGATATGATTGGAACCCCCAAATAAATCATAGGCCTCTCCCCCAAACCAAAACCTGTAATAGCTGCTATCTGCTGCCTCCTCCTATCTGATATGCGCCTCGAGGGGAAAAAGGAGCTCTTCTCTGCATTGATCGCCTGTCCTGACTGGGCCTCATACCTGTCCAGAAATCCCTTCAGCCTCCTCACACAGTCCATAGAGCCATTCAAGAAAAGGACCACATCATCCGCATAAGCCAGGTGAGACACCCTCATATCACATCCTGTCGCATAAGCCATCCCTGGGTACCCTGCAAATAAGGCCTCTATCCCTCTGGAGAGAAGCTCAGCCGCCAAAATAAAGAGGAAAGGGGAGATGGGGTCGCCCTGCCTCAAGCCACGCTGTGATCTGAAGAAGCCTGACAGCTGTCCATTCACCAGGACCGAAAACCATGAAGAGGTCACACACCTCCTGATGAATGCAACCACTGCCTCTGAAAAACCAAATGATGCCATGACTCTGAAAAGGACGCCCCACTGCACTCTGTCATACGCCTTGGCCATGTCCAGCTTCAGTATAAGATTCCCTCCTCTGATGTGATAGTTGAGCTTGTGATTAAGCTCCTGGGCCATCAAGATATTATCTGAGATCAGTCTCCCTGGAACAAACCCACTTTGAGCTGGGGATATAACCTTCCCTATCACTAAAGCCATCCTCTGTGCCATCAGCTTGGAGATGATCTTATAAGACACATTACACAAGCTGATGGGTCTGAACTCCTGCCACCTCTGCGCACTATCCACCTTGGGGATCAACACTATAGTCGTAGAAGCCATACCCCGTGGAAGCTCTGCCCCTCGAAAGAAATCCAGTACTGCCTGAAGGACATCCTCCCCCACAATATCCCAGCAAGCTCTGTAGAAAGCCACTGAAAAGCCATCTGGCCCCGCTGCACTGTCCTGACACATGCTCCAGACTACCTGCTTCACCTCCTCTACTGATGGGAGACCCTCTATCATCAAATTATCCTCTGTGCTGATCAAAGAAGGTATCAACGCCGTGTCCACATCCATGCTATCCACTGTCTCCCCTGTCAGCAGCTCCTGAAAAAATCTGACTCCTGACTCTCTGATCCTCTCAGGCTGGTCCAGGCACTGCCCCTCCTCCCAGACTCTGAAAAGTCTGCTAGCTGCCCTCTTCTTCTGCACTGTGAAATGAAAAAACTTTGTATTCCGCTCTCCCTCTCCCATCCATCTGATAGCAGCTCTCTGCTTCCAGAAGTCCTCCTCCATGTCTAACACTCTGAATAGGTGAGCCTGACACTCTGACCTGTGAATCCTGCTCTGCTCTGTGGGGTCCCTGTCATATGCCTGCTCAGCTGCAGCCATACTCTCCTCAGCCTGCAACACCCTGCCATGGATGTTTCCAAACACCTCCATGTTCCACCACCTCAGATGCTCCTTTAGCCTCCTCAGCTTCATCTGTAGCCTCTGCAGTCCCTGTGCCACACAAGGTAAACACCAATTCAGCCTCACTGTCTGCATAAAATCCCTGTGTCGCACCCACATCCTCTGAAATCTGAAAGAGGCCCTCGGCTTCTGGAAGCCTGGGAACTCCACAAGTAGGGGACAGTGATCTGATGCTGCCCTGCTCAAGTGCTCCACTCTGACTGTGAAATCCTGACTGCCCCAGGAGGGAGACAATAGGACCCTGTCCAGCCTCTTCCACACCCTGTTATTCATCCACGTGTACCTATCCCCGACAAAACCTGCATCCACCAGTCCAGCTAGCATAATAAAATTATTGAAGTCCTCCATGGCCCCTGGCCTACCTAGAGCCCCCGCTGAATGCTCCTCCATGCTGGATATAACATTGAAGTCTCCCCCCACTAGCCACAATCTGTCGCCCTCTGGCCTCAGCTCCTCCAGACTCTCCCATAGCAAGCTCCTCTCTAACCTCGTACACTTGGCATAGACCACTGTCACAATCACCGAAGAAGGGAACAGCTGCGAAGAAAGCTCCAAGTGCAGAAACTGCTCATGATCAAACAAAATTTTGCAAACAATAGTAGAATCCCAAAAAAACCAAACCTTCCCAGATTTATTAGAGACTACCTCCTCAAACCCCATGCGCCGAGCCATATACCTGCAATCCAAATCAATCATAGGCTCCAAAACAGCTAAAAAACTCAGATGATGTTGTCGTCTCAAAAACAAAGCCCTCCTCTGCGTCGCCAAATTCCCAAACCCCCTCACATTCCATATGATACCAGACATAACTAACGGGAGGTGTTACGAGCCCGCTTTGAAGTCTGGCTCCTAGTCACTCTTGGCTCAAATCCCACCTTCTGCTTCTGCACCTTGAGTACCTTGGGCAGCCCTGATTTTCCTCCTCTGGGTGGACTGATCACTGGTGCTAAGCTGTGTCCCCCATGTGATGAAAAAGTAGCATCTGTCTCCTCATACTCCTCAAATGTCTTCTGAAAATCTGGAGCCTCTGAGCCCTCTGAAGTAACCTGTGTACCCCTAGCAGGCTTGTAACACCCCAAAATTTTACCATGAATAATATTGTGAATTCATTATGAAATATTACGTGAATAATATTGTGAATTCATTATGAAATATTATTAATATTATGAAATGATATGAATTCATGAAATATTATTAATATTATGAAATATTATGAATTCATGAAATATTATTAATATTATGAAATATATGAATTCATGAAATATTATTAGTATTATAAATATATGAATTCATGAAATATTATTATATTATGAAATATATGAATTCATGAAATATTATTAATATTATGAAATATATGAATTCATGAAATATTATTATATTATGAAATAATATGAATTCATGAAATATTATTAGTATTATGAAATATATGAATTCATGAAATATTATTAGTATTATGAAATATTATGAATTCATGAAATATTATTAGTATTATGAAATAATATGAATTCATGAAATATTATTAATATTATGAAATATTATGAATTCATGAAATATTATTAGTATTATGAAATAATATGAATTCATGAAATATTATTAATATTATGAAATTTCATGATAGGCTTGGCTTAAAGGGCTTTGATATGGATTAGTGCAAATTGTGATAAAAAGAAGAGGTAGAAGGGAGGAAGCAAGGATTGAACCTTGAACCTCCTAGTTGCACTCACCATGTCATAACCAATGAACCAAGCAATGTTTCTTGTAGAGGGAATAAGAAACATGCTTGTTAAAAGCTAGGGAAGTGAAGAGACATGTCTTTTCATGAGAGAAGTATAAATAAGGGAAGTTGGAATAACTTCCTCTTCTTCTTCTTCTTCCTCACCCTTCTCCACCGAAACCCAAGCCCCTCCCCTTATCAATTTTCGAAAAGTAAACCTAGGGCTCCAACCCTAGGGGTTTGGAAGGAAGGAGATCTCACCCAAGGACCTTGCTCTCTACTAGGGCGAAAGGTTCTAGAGAAAGTCTTAGCAAAGAAACTCTCACTCTCTTTCAACCAAAGGGTACCCTAAAGAGTTAGGGTAGTATAATTCAAATGAAAGGATGTAAGTAATCCACTCACCTGCATTACAATAGTTTCGAGTGCCTAAAATGGTTTAAACATAGGATGAAGCTCTTGATGTTTTCGGCCAAGAAGGTTTTTAGGGCTTGCGAGAGTTTAAACTACTCCTATACTTGCATATGTTTTTCCTCATGATGTGTGACTAAATAGATGATGATAATATGATGTTTTCCTTGTCCTTAAGCCCCCAAAAACCCGGAGTAGGCTTGCTGGAATTTTCGGTCAAGGACCTCTTTTAGGGCTTAGAGAGGTTTAAACTCCTAGTATGCTTGATAATGACCCTTCCTATGATATGTAAGATGATATATGATGTAAATATGGTTTATTCATGGTTTTAACATGCTTGGAAACTAAGGTATGTATGCTGGAATTTTCTGTAAAGAATGATAAGTAGGACTTAAGAAGGGGTAACAACCCCAACATGCCTTCTAATGTCTCCCCTATGATGCCTACCTTAATGTATGATGTTAGTGTAATGTTTTTCATGGTTTATCATGCTCTAAACATAGAGTTTATATGCTGGAATTTTCTGTAAAGAATGATAAGTAGGACTTAAGAAGGGGTAACAACCCCAACATGCCTTCTAATGTCTCCCCTATGATGCCTACCTTAATGTATGATGTTAGTGTAATGTTTTTCATGGTTTATCATGCTCTAAACATAGAGTTTATATGCTGGAATTTTCTGATTAAATAAGAATGTGGGCTAAGGGGGAAGCTACAACCCCAATTAGGCACGCCAAGGATACTCATGATATGCTATGAGTAGTATAGGTGATAACATGTCTTCTCCCATGCTTTTCATGCTCTAAGAATCATGATGTACATGTCTATGTTTAAGCTCTTTAAGCACCCTTATGTTAAGCATGGCTTATGTATGATGAAATGCCTAAGAGATGCTTCCCTGTAAGTCGGGACTAAGAGCACTCTTCATGATAAGATAAGAGGCATGCCATGCTCATGATATGACAATGATGTGATAGGTTATGATGATATGCTTATGATATGATAAGAATGTGCTATGCAATCCCTAGGTCGACGGACTATGAACGGACCTAGTAAGAAACAAGAATATGCTATGCTTATGATATGATAAAATCTATGCATGCTATTTTACTTTGTATGGCTTGTACCGGATCCTAGCAAGGTCCACGGGTGGGCTCCGGATGCAGCCCCTAGGTCGACGGACTATGAACGGACCTAGTAAGGGGATGGGCTCCCGAGAAGCCCCTAGGTCGACGGACTATGAACGGACCTAGTAAGGGAAGCCCCTAGGTCGACGGACTATGAACGGACCTAGTAAGGGGATTCCCCTAGGTCGACGGACTATGAACGGACCTAGTTTCCCTAGTAGGTTAGAGACTAGCTACCTCGGCCTATTAGGGATGCGCGCATTATGTATGTATGTAAGAGGTACAAGCCGGGATCCCCCAATGATGATGGATGTATGTTTAAGTACCTATATGTATGATTTTAAGAAAAGCATATGCATGAACTCATCCTATGCATGTTTTCAAAAGAGCATCTTGCATTTGCATTTCTTGTCATGACTATATGACTATTATGCTATAAAGGTGAATTATGTTAAGTTCAAGTATGCTTCTTATGATAAGTACATATGCTCCCTTATGCTATGTTAAGTTAAGTGTTTTAATGCTATGCACTATTATGACATGATGTTTTCTCTACTTGATGGAACGTATGATTTTGTGAGTAGGAAAGGATCTTACTAAGCTATATGCTTATAGTTTCCATGTTTCCCTTGTACTGCAGAAAAGGGTAAGGAATGGATAAACTAAAGGGAGCAGCAGGAGGGGCAAAGATGTGTGTGGTGGTGGCATGGTGGAAGAAGATCTACTCATGTTTTATTTAGTTATGCATATGCTGAGTATTGCATGTTAAATGTTGAATCATACTTACTAAGTTGCTACTTGCAGATAATTAGACTCATATGGATATTTCATGCTCACTCTTGCTCATATGCTAAGTACTTAGTTTATACTTGCTAAAGAACTTTAGTATTATGTTATCCTTCCTCATACTTACTCCTCTGTCTTAAGAAATGACCATGTGGCATGCTTCTATTATGCAAATAAGAATGTGAAGGTACCTAGCATGCTCTCCTCAATGTCTAAGATGTTTAAAAGGTTTCATGCCTTACATGTTCAAGTACAAGATTATACATGTATCATGTTCAAGTTTCAAGTTTCAAACGCTTCCGCTAAAATGAAAACTATGTTCGCGTAACCCCGCCCTAGTGTGAGAAGGGCGGGCGTTTACAAGGCTCCTTCTGGCCCAAATCATCTGAGCCTACCCGATCTGCTGAAGGGCTAGAGTATCTGTCTAAGCCATCATCCTCTGGCCGCTCACCCGATGACTCCAAGACCCTGGGCTCCTCTCCATTGATCAGACCAGCATCCTGCAACTCCCTGGAGGCTCCCCCCTGTCTCTGTGCTCCATCAGTGATCTTCTGCTGTGCCCCTCTGCCTGGCCTCTGTACTGTCTGTGAACCCTGCTCCCCCTGGCCGATCCTCTGAGGTGCCTGACCCCCCCTTTTGCTCTCCTCCCCTCACTGAGGCACTATCCTACTGACCCAAGACCTGAGATGTCTGCCCCAATGTCTGCTGCTGTCCCAACGGCACAGGCATCCTATCCTCCTCCTCCACCTGCTGAGTCTCCTCCACCCTATCTTCTTCGTCCCCCACAGCACCATCTGTCTCTGCTCCCTCCTGTCGAGCGTCTTCCAGCACCTCCTTGCCGCCATCCTCCTCCATCACTTCATCCCCTGCCTCCTCCTCCTCTTCTATGTCCTTCAGAGCCTCAAACGAATTCTCCTGAGTATGTATCTCCTGTGTAGATTTTTAACCACTCCTGAAAGGTGTCTGCATCTGGACCCAGGTCAGCCCCGCCCTCCTGCCTCCAACCCTCTGATACTCCTGTACCTCTGAGTCCTCCACCACCACTGCCTTGCCTTTCCTGTCTCTCTCCCTCTGATTTATTCTCTCTCTCACCTCTTCACCTGGGGGAATCGGATCCACTCTGTCTCTGTGCCACTCAGGCCGTGGCTTGTTCCCTGCCACATAGCACTCTACCTCTGCATGACCAAGGTGCCTACAGTGCTGGCAGTACTCTGGCATCCTCTCATAGACAACTCTCTGCAGCCTGTGTTCATCCCCAATTCCTATCAAGAACTGCTCCACCCTGGGCTTCAACAGATCAATCTCCACACATGCTCTAGCCATAAATAGTCTGGAACCATCTGCTGTGGCTTCATCTATCTTGATAGGGCACCCTACAATCCTAGCCATCGAAAATACACAATTTTTATTAAACATATGGACTGGAAGGTCAGGAAACTGTACCCATACTGGAACCACGGATGACTCTGCCTCATAGGAAAAATGCGGTGTCCACTTGAAAATTCTGAGGATTGAGCCACCAATACGCCAAACTCCCCTAGTCCAGATCCTGGCCATATCTTCATTAGAGGTCAGGTGCAAAAAGATATGCCCTGCACGTAGGAACCGAATATTGTAGGGGCTTGATAGTCCCAGGCCCTTGAAACCTTGGTACACAGTCTGAGGGGGAGGTCTCCTGCCAGAAAACTTGCCTATTAGGGAAAACTTATATGGATCAGACAAAGCTTTTACCTCCTCTGCATTGTAGAAAACCCCTGGCACGTTGTTGCTCATCGAAATCTCCTTGAAATTTACTCCCACATCTTCAAAACTTTTCTTCGCAGCCCTTGGCGACTTTGGAACTAAGGCCTCCACATATGATCTCACAGGCAAAAAAGGAGGTGCCGGCATTGCATTCGATGCCATACAAACCGCCCCTACTCCACCAGCCACCGTCACACCACCCTCTCCGACCGCTGCATGGATTGTCCTCGACGATGGATCCCCACCTACTGCCCCGGCTGGCGCCAGGGAGGCGTCTCTTTTCCTCATCACCGCCGTCAGAGCTTTCGCAATCTCCCCTAGTAGCGCCGGCGAGGGCACCGGCGACAGTGCTGGCAGCCCCCTCTGCTGTGCCTCCACGTCGGTGCGCATAGGCATGATCTTCGCCCCCGTCGCCACACCCTGCTGCATCCTCTCCTTCTCTTGCACCACCCCGGTAGGGTTAGGGTTCGGGTGATGGTGACGTGCGTGGTTCCCTGCTAAGCCGACATCCATACTCCTTACTTCTCCCCTGCAGTCTGCCCGCTCCTCGTGCCCCGATGTCACAGGGGCCTTGCAGGCCTTCTACAACGTCGGTGCTATCCCCCCCGTCGTCCCCGAGTTCTGCAAGTCCTCACAACCACCGCAAACCGCCCATAAGAGTTGCACCAACGCCCTGGCCATCTCCGACGCCTGCGTGGTGGCTTTCGCCGTCTCGCTTTCGCCAGCAGTAAGGGTGGCATTCGTCTTCTCCTTCGTCAAGGTCAGGAGGCCTTCCTCTCCCCCGCCGACGCCTTGCGCCGCCGTCGCCTGGACACCTTCGCCACCAACTTCATGCGCCGCCGCCAAGATATTCTCCACCCTCGCCCTAGTATCCTTCCACTGAGTACGCCCCAGTCCACCCCCACTTGCACTTCCTATCAGCGCCCTCCTTCGCGCCGCCGTGAGCACTGCATCCGCTGGTACGGCATCTCCTCCTTGAGCCGTCTCCGCCCCGCCCCTTACGCCACTGCTGAACAACGGGTTCTCTTGGGGGACAACAGAGGAGGGCACGCAGGAGTGCTCAGGCGGCAGAGGTGCCGGCGCCGGCGCTTTGTCAGCGCCGGCAGCCATGGCCGCTCGCTCGCCAAGGATGATCGCCCAAGATCACCGCCAAATCCCTGGAGAGAGAGGAAAAAAAAGGGGGAGATTGTTGGGGCAGGAAGCACCATATCGAACCTTGTTTTGATATTGGCAAAGGATTCAAAGTTAAGTGTTATTTGTGATCTAATAAAGTTACTCAAGTGTGCAGAAACAAAGTCCTAGCGAAGGGCTGCTAGGCACCTGGCGAAGGACTGCCAGGAAACAAAGTCCTAGCGAAGGGCTTCTAGGCACCTACCGAACGACTACCAGGAAACAAAGTCCAAGCGAAGGGCTGCTAGGCACCTGGCGAAGGACTGTCAGGAAACAAAGTCCAAGCGAAGGGCTAGGCACCTGGCGAAGGGCTGCCAGGAAACAAAGCCCTAGAGAAGGACTGCTAGGCACCTGGCGAAGGGCTGCCAGGAAACAAAGCCCTAGAGAAGGACTGCTAGGCACCTGGCGAAGGAATGCCAGGATACAAAGCCCTAGCAAAGGATTGCTAGGCACCGGGCGAAGCACTACCTAGTACCAAAGACCTAGCGAAGGACTGCTAGGCACCGGGCGAAGGACGTATTGGTACCTAAGCCCTAGCGAAGAACTGCTAAGCCAAAGTCCAACCGGAGAAGTCGATTGGCAACAGGTAAATTCTCCTGAGAGGAGTAGGTGAGGACGCGTTCCCCGTCGAGGGAACAGTAGGCGTCGGTTCGACCTAGGGTTCCATTTTGGAGACCCAATGTCAGAACCAAGACAGCAAAGGCTGTATAATCATAACATATTCTTGTTTTATTGTATTTACAACTAACCCTAGATGCAGGACCAAAGGAACAAGTCTCTGTAGCTCAGAACACCTCAAGGGAAAGAGGCAGCAGCTGAGTAGGGTGCCCCTGAGGTCCCGGGCGCCCCCAAGGTCAAGGCAAAGCAGTAAACAAAAAAGCGTTTAAAAGGCTTACTGGGCCAGGGCGCCCCCTGCGTCCCGGGCGCCCCCAGCATCCCAGGCGCCCCTAGTGCCCAGGGTGCCCTTGGGCTCAAGCCAACGAAGCAGATAGAGTCTATCCAGCCGAGAAGCCAGCTGATTGAGTCAACCGGGGCGCCCCCAGGGTCCTGGGTGCCCCCACAATCAAACCGCAGCCCTACTCTAGTGGGATAAGGGATGACCGAGATTGTTGCGGATCGAAGGCCACGTAGATGGCGCCCCCAACGTCCAAGGCACCCCCAGGACTATATAAATAGCTCTCGACCCCCAAGGCTTCTCAACACAACTTTCCAACGCCAATACGCTCTTCTACTCAAGCGCTCTGCTCAAAAACCTCCCATCTCGAGATTGAAGCACCGACGACGACCCTCTGTGTAACGACCCAGAAATTTTTTTCAATATTTTATTTAAAAATATTGACCATGCCTAGATAGATTCTCGAGGAACATAGGGACACTAGTATAAACCTTAGCATGATTATCCATGATTTTCGATATAGAATAAGAAGCTAAGTGCTAATGAGCCTTACATAGGCTTTTCTAGTGCCATGGTTATTAGTAGATCTTAGTTAGAATTTGAGATAAATAGAAATGGGTTTCAATTAGGAATATTAGCATGACTATTGGTGGGCCTTAGGCGGCCATTGCCGAAAAAAATAAAATAAAATAAAATAAAAATTAAGTGCATGCACCAAGGATTGAACCTTGGACCTAGTGTAACACCATGCATGCACTAACCAATTCACCTAGCAAGGGAGTGCTAATAGAGAATGAAGTGGATTCTAGTTAAGGCTTAAGGAAGTGAAGAGTCAACATGTGAGAAGACACCATGACCTTTCACTTGCCCCCTCCATTTAGTTCTGCTGGCTCTGAGCAGCTTCTATCCGTCGTCGAATGTTCTGTATAGATCGGGTGGTGTCGTGGATGAGATCCGTCGTGAGCCCCATCTTCTTCTTTTCACCACCTTCATACCAACAGATCGGAGACCTACATCTCCTCCCGTACAAAGCTTCATAAGGTGCCATTCCGATAATAGCTTGGTAGCTATTATTGTAAGCGAATTTCGCTAAACATAGATATCGGCACCAACTCCCTTTGAAATCCAGGGCACTAGCCCGCAACATGTCCTCCAGTACTTGGTTTACTCGTTCAGTTTGCCCGTCAGTCTGAGGGTGGAAAGCTATACTGAAACATTGTTTAGTACCGAGAGACTTCTGAACGTACTCCCAAAAATGTGAGGTAAAGCGACCATCCCTATCTGAGATGATGGTCTTGGGAACTCCATGAAGTCTGATTATCTCCTTAGCATATAATTGAGCTAGTTGCTCAATCGAATACGTCATCTTGATTGCTAGGAAATGAGCAGACTTCATCAACCTGTCCACAATTACCCATATCGCATCATATCCATTTGTAGTCTTGGGGAGTCCTGAAATAAAGTCCATAGAGATATCTTCCCATTTCCATTCCGGAATCGGAAGTAGCTGCAGAACTCCTCCGGGTCGCTGGTGCTCCGCCTTCACTCGTTGGCAGGTCAGGCAAGTGCCAACATGCTGAGCCACATCTCTCTTCATACCGGACCACTAGAATTTCTCCTTCAGATCTTGATTCATTTTGGTGGATCCCGGATGCATTGAATAAGGGGTTCCGTGAGCTTCTGTTAATATTTCTCTTCGCAGTTCCCGAATATTATGGATACATAGACGATCCCTAAGGTATAGGATTCCCCCGTCGGCGATACGAAAACCATCGCCCTTTCCTTCTAGGATCTCCTGCTTGATTCTCTGAAAACTCGGGTCATCATTTTGTTTTTCCAGTATATCGTCGAATAGTGTCGTTGATATCGTCATGGTAGAAAGCCGTCCGGAAATGATCTCGACTCCGAAATTCATAATTTCTCTTCTGAGTGGCCGGGGTAATATAGATAAGGACATCAAGGTGGCACTGGACTTCCGGCTGAGTGCATCAGCCACTTTGTTTGCCTTCCCTGGATGGTAGAAGATCTCGTAGTCATAGTCCTTCACCAACTCGAGCCATCGGCGTTGTCTCATATTTAGGTCTTTCTGAGTGAAGAAATATCGCAGACTCTGGTGGTCTGTATAAATCCTACACTGCGCTCCATACTGATAATGCCTCCATATCTTGAGAGCGAAGACCACAGCGGCTAGTTCTAAATCGTGAGTGAGATAGTTCTGTTCATGTTCTTTGAGTTGCCTAGAGGCGTAAGCAATGACTTTACCACTATGCATAAGTACAACTCCGAGTCCTAGTTTGGAGGCGTCGCTATACATGTCGAAGCTTTGGTTACTTTCTAGAAGGGAAAGAATTGGAGCACTTGTAAGTCTCCTTTTTAGCTCTAAGAAACTCCTTTCGCAGCTTTCCGTCCATTAGTACTTTTTATCATTCCGGGTGAGGGTCGTTAGAGGGGCTGCAATTCTCGCGAAGTCCTCCACAAATTTTCGATAATAGCCCGCCAACCCGAGAAAACTTTTGATTTCGCTGGCGTTCTTTGGCTGGCTCCAGTTATTCACAGCTTCAATCTTTGTTGGGTCTACCATAACCCCGTCTTTGGAAATAATATGGCCCAAGAAGCCTACTTGGTCGACCTAGAACTCACACATGGAGAACTTTGCGTACAGTTGCTTTTCCCGAAGAATCTGTAATACTATCTTCAGATGCTCGGCATGCTCTTCTTGTGTTCTCGAATAAATAAGGATATCGTCAATGAAGACGATCACAAATTTGTCGAGGAAAGACGAGAATACCCGATTCATAAGATCCATAAATATAGCAGGAGCATTTGTCACGCCAAAGGGCATAACAACGAATTCAAAATGCCCATACCGTGTTCGGAAAGCCGTCTTCGGGATATCATCCTGTTTTACTCTAACCTGATGATAACTAGACCTTAGATCAATTTTCGAGAAAATGGTGGCTCCCTTCAATTGGTCAAATAGGTCGTCTATCCTCGAAAGGGGGTATCTGTTCTTAATCGTCACGTTGTTCAATGCTCGATAATCTATGCACATTCACATAGATCCGTCTTTCTTCTTTACAAATAGTACCGGAGCTCCCCATGGAGAATGACTAGGGTGAATAAATCCCTTATCGAGTAACTCCTGTAGTTGTTCTTGAAGCTCCTTCAATTCAGTCGGCGCCATACGGTAAGGTGCCTTGAAGATTGGGTTAGTACCAGGAACCAATTCAATCTCGAATTCCACTTCTCTCTCGGGAGCTAATCCTAGTAATTCGTCTGGGAATACCTCTGGGAAATCGCATACAATCCTGACTTCTTCCAGCCTCTGGTCCTTTATTTGACTTACATCCACCACCTGTGCCAGAAATCCAGTATATCCCTTGTCTAACATCTTCCTTGGCTCTCCGATATATTCAAACATAGAATCTACCTCGGGTGGAAAGATCACCTTTCACTTACGACACTCGATAGTAGCACCGTATTTGCTCAGAAAATCCATTCCCAATATGACATCATAATCCTGCATGTCGAGTACGATCAGATCGCAGTAGAGTTCTCTTTCTACGATTCCGACTGGCACCGCACGTAGCACGTGAGTGGATGTCATTATTTCTCCCGAAGGCATGGTCGTTAAGAACTTGCAGTCTAAAATTTGTGGTGACATATCTATCTTCTTAGTGTATGGCATAGAAACGAACGAGTGCGTTGCCCAGTATCAAATAATGCAGTAGCGTACTGACTGGAAATAAGTATCTGACCTGTGACAACCGTAGAAGCTTCCGCAGCGTCCTCCCTGGTGACAGAGAAAACCCTGGCGTTTGTCATAGCTGGGGGGGCCTCCAACATCGAGCTACCTTCCAGCTCAGATTGTATATAGTGTAACTGCGCTGGTGCACCCTGGTATTGAACGAGTTGTTGGGGAGGAGCCTGGTTCTTAGTAGGGCAGTAAGCCGCCATATGCCCTTCTACTCTACAGCTGAAACACCGGTTCGTACCCTTGCGGCATTCCCCGGGGTGACTTTTTCCGCATGTCGCGCACGGAGAAGGCTTGGGCTGTTTATTTGCTGGCCCCCCTTGGGGGTTGTTCCATGGCTTTCGTTTACCACCTTGGTCTCCCTTCCAATTTGCGTGGGTGCTCTGGGATTTTTGACCTCCTAAGCGATTATTTAAGGAAAGAACATCAAAGGTAATGAAAGGAAGAATCGAGAATCCCAGAGTGAACTTGATTCTTACTTTCATTTAGCGCCTCCCTTTGTTGATTGATATTGTTCAGATAGTGCTCAATTAGTAGGGCACTACTAAATAGCTCCTCGACGGTCTGGGGTCAGTTAACTCCGCCAGCCACGTTCAGGGCTATCTCAGGTCGTAACATCTTCAGCATAAGTCAGACCCTCTCTTTCACAGTGCGGACCAGCTCAGGGCATAGACGAGCCAGTCGATTAAATTTCTTCACAGCTTCATTGACTGAGAGATTGCCCTGTCAGAATTCCGTGAACTCGTCGTAGTGTTTGTTTGTGACACCATATTGAAGAATTCTTCAAAGAACTCTGATTCGAAATCTAACCACGTCATCTGGTTCACCTGTCTCTTGGCCTTGATCCTTTCCCACCATATTCTGGCATCACCAGAAAGGTAGAATGATGCACACTTGATCTTCTCATGCTCAGGCTAGTCCAGCAGCTCCAGGGTACTTTCCACTGTCTTGAACCACGCTTGGGCGTCCCATGGTTCGCCAGCACCCGAGAAATTTTCCGATTTCAGCCTCAACCACTGAATCAGATAAGCCTCTTGTCGTGCTATAGTGGTCGGGCCTGTCGGAGGGGTTTACGTAACCGTGGGCGCGACAGGTATAGCAGTCTGGTTCACAGGTGGGGTGGTAGAATTTTCTTGCTGATTCATCAGGGTATTAATGGTTTGCTGCTGCTCGGTAACTTGACGCTGAAGTTGGGTCACCAGTTGCATCAGATCAGGCGATGGAGTTGTCTCATTAAGTCTGTTACTCTATCTTCTAGCCATGCTTTTCTTCATACAAAGACAGGTATGACTAATATAAGTTATTGTTATTCCTACCCACATATCAAATTTCTAAAGTATTTGGTTTCATAAAAATAAGGTAAAGTATCGTTCATATTACATATCCTAAAAGTACTTGCTATCATACGATATCGTTCGTACTTGCATATTCTAGAATCATAAGATATCATCCATACTTGCTTATTCTAGAATCATAAAAGAACATAAGGTATGCATAGAGGTACTTACTTGGAAGCGGCAGGAAGAATGCTTGATGTGTGTTTAGTGAGATGACAATGGCTCGGATACCAACCTGTAACGCCCGCTTCCCCCCCCCCCCACACCTTACGGTGTGGCGAGAGGGCGGCGTTATGCTAACATACATAGGCATGTGTACATCTTAATGCAGTGGAATAATTTTTTTTTTAAAACTTATTACACATGTGCTTAACTATGCCACTAATACTTTGAATCATGTATGTATACCTTAACTATCATTCATGAACATGGTGACAGTGTAACTTAGCATATTAATCGCATACATGGCATCATGATCTAACCATTCCATAACTTATCCATGATCATCATAAGTAGCAAGTAACTTATCCATTAGCATCATAAGAGTAGGTTATCCTTTAGGCATAACTATCATAGGTATAGCATAGAACCTAATGAGGCATTTCAAACACAAGACATGCAATCAGTATAAATAGAAGAATCCTTTGTCATGTCACTGCCACACACACGCTCTTGCCCCTCTGCTGCTTCCCTTAGTACCCTTTGGCTTGATCTGCGGAATAAGAAAATAAGACTATAAGCGCACACGCTTAGTAAGACCCTTTCCTACTCACTAAAATCCATACGTCACATAAAGCATAATCATATGGACATTTAACAGGACATGATTCTTAACATAGAACATAAGCATAAAACAATACCTATCATGGCATAATTCTTAACATGAGTATAAGCAGAAACATAACATAAACATAAACATAACATAAGCATAAAAGACATTTAACATGGTATGGTTCTTAACATAAACATAAGCATCTTCTTAACACAATTCATAAGCATATTCTTAGCATAAATCATAAGCATATCATAAGCATATTCTTAACATAAATGCATAACATGAATGAATACATGAGTTAAATGCATATACATAAGGATGCTTATTTGGAAATCATACTTATAAATACTTAAACATAATCATAACATCATTGGGGTCCACGGCTTGTACCACATACATACATCTTATGCGCGCATCCCTAAGTAAATACGAGGTAGCTAGTCTCGACCTACTAGGGTAAGAACAACTACGTGTTGGGACCGGGTGCATGTCGACAAGGATACGAGTTCGTAAAATTTAAAATTTTTACGTGCAGCGGAAGAGTTTGCATAAAATAATTTCCTAAATTATTTTAACTTCGTATCTAGCATGCAATCTTATGGTGTGTTGACATAATCATAAAATAAAACATTGTGGAATAGTAAACAAATTTACTAAGTACCTCTCGTAACTCGAAGTAAGGACGAGATCCAACCGTAGCGTCCCTTGGAAGCTCCGCCTCTATTCACGTCCACGCCGAGTTCTCTTCGGGATGACTTCACAAAGTCACGAGTTTGTGCCGACGAGAACTACTAGATTCTCGGAAGGCACAACTAGAAGGACAGAGAAAAATTAGGAAAACTAACCAACGAAGTAACGGAATCGAATTCCGAGAAGAGAGGAGTCGCTATCCGCTTCTTCTTCTTCGTGTTCGGGTTCTCCTTCTCCTTGAAAGCTCACGCCAACTCCCTTGGATGATGGTTGTGTGCGCCGTCCCTAATCCACAAGGATGGGGCGCCGGCCCTAATGTGAAGGAGAAGAAGATGAGGAGAGAAGAGAATAAAAGAGAGAGAGGGAGAGCTCTAATTAATCTCTTGATTAATTGATTGATCTAAAGGGCTAGCCTTTGGTTCCTTTATATAGTAGCAACTCTTTGCTAAGTCTCTCTCTAAACGGAATTAGTTATAAGAAATTTATCCTATAAATTTTCTTAACTAATTATTCCGTTTAAACCAAGTCTTTATTATAAACTAATTTATAATAAAACTTATTCTTTTCTCTCTTTAAATTATGGAATAAATTTTTATAAGAAATTTATAAACTTTCTTATTATGATAAAATCAATTCATAATTGATTTTATAAAATTAAAATAAACCAATTCATGGATTATTTTAACTTCCATAAAAAGAATAAATTTCTACAAATTTATTTATATAAATTTTCTTTATACAAATTTATTTATCCATAATTTATAAAATAAACCGCACTAGATTTATTTTATTAATTAAACCAATTAAATTGGTTTAATCTCCTTTAATGGCCGGCCACCACAAGGAGGGTTAGCACCTCCTTTGGCCGGCCAAACCAACCCGAACCGGTCGCGAATTAAACTCATTTAATTCGCCCAAAAAGCCTTCAAAAGACTTAGCCATTTTTAGCTTCCATTACGCCTCTGATTAACTCAGATTCGACTCGTTTCTCTTGATCGGAAAATCCAATTTTCAACTCGTTTTAAATCCCTCGGATTACTCGTATTGCGTGTGACTAAATAGGCTTTCGATTTATGTTGGCCGTCTATAATTAACCCATTAATTATAGATCGATCATGAGTGGCACCTAGTAGTACATCATGATCCCCAATTAATCGAAAGATCAACGGTTTGACCCCAGAAGAAATTATTCTGAAACCCTTCAGCAGCTCTAATGAATCGTGCCTCATTCCCTTCACCACCTTATACCCACTTGGTTCAGGACACGGTCTATGGTGTCAGTCCCCACTAGGCTGACTACGTCACACCTAGCCCAAGTAGTGTCTTCCTCGTCCTTTGGATTTCTAATTACTCTCATGTATTTAAGAGACTCGCACTCTTAACATGATATGCTCTGGCCAGAGGCTTTGAGTAACAATCCGACGATAGGCCTGGGTATACATCTCCTCGCAAGGAGTGGTGAATCCTTTGTAGGCTGTTCAAACATCTTCGGGCACTTCGGCTTATACCCAATCATCCTGGGTCCACACCTCCTTGGAGATGCTTGCTTAAGATGTCAAAGTATAAGTCTCCATGACCAAGATGACTTGAACACCGCAAGTCAAAGGAACATCGCACTTAAGCCGCAGTAAGATCTTCATTGACATATCTACATGTAGATTCCCATATGAAGTCTTACAGCTAGTCACTCCAATGAACTAGTTCCCTTAACTAGCATCCATGTTTATCTCCGGACATCCCAATGTCACCAGCCAGTGAGAATCAGCTGATTAGAGAATAACCCATGCTAGTCTCAACAGAATTGATAGTGTCCGTTTTTATCAATTCATCGACTAGGGATAATTTCAATACTTCACAATTGCACATTAGAGATAATCACTAATTGTGATCCCATCACAAATTCTCTTATGCTGTGAGTTGTATTGCGGACATTCAGTAGATGAGTTCAAGATCCCAATCAAATACACAAAACATGTATACTCAAATAGTGAATTATCATTTATTAAAATAAATGTTTACATCATAAGGCGATTGCCTTAGGACACTTCTCTCATATCACTAACACTACGGTAGTTCCAAAAACCGAGGCGTTCTTAAGGTGCCCATCCCTGTTGGACAGCTACGGTAGTCCCAAAACCGTGGACAGCTACGGTAGTCCAGAACCAAGGCGTTCTTAAGGTGCCAATCCCTTGGACCCTTACTTCGGTCCGGTACAAGCTCATTCATAAAGTAAAATAACTTTACATGCTTCTTCATTCATAGACATACTTAACATATCTTAGGACATAAACATAACCTTGTTACATGAAGCATGACATAAACATGCTTGGCATTTCATCATTCATACTTAATTCATAACATCATTATGCCTTCATCATTCATACTTATCATTCATACTTATCATTCGTACTTAAGGCATAAACATCATGTTCATTCATCTTCTTTATTCATAAAACATGACATACATACATAATCATGCCTCTAGGCATAAATATTATCTTGGTTCATAAAGCTTGCATAATTATGGTACATGAGATAAACATGCATTTCATACATGGTACATTTCATCTAGTATACATAATCCTAGTATCCATCATAGAACATGCATGGGTAAGATACATATGAACATGGTGCATACTACTTAGGTTCATGGCATTCATCATAGAACATGCATAGACCTTCATACACATATATCTATTATAGGCATTTAACATCCTACATGCATTATTCTATTTAACATACCCCTACATCAATTATATATGTTCATGATTTATGGTCTAAACATTCATGAGTAAAACATAACATAGAGCCTAAAGATACAATGTCAGGATACATAACACATAAAGCTAGGGTTCTAGTAACACAAAGATCCTCACATCATGTTTAACCATACACTTACATCATTGTAACCTATAAACAAGTATCCTTGAGACCTTAACCCAATCCAAACCCTTGATTAGGGTCTTGGCTGAAACCCTAAAGGACCATGAGTCCATGGAAAAATTCACATAGGCCATGATTAACATCCAATATAATACATACCATGCCATAGAAAACCATTTGAACCCTTGATTGGATTTAACCCTAAGTCCTAGCCCTACATCATGACTTTGGCCGAAACCCTAGAGGGTCACAAGCACATGGAAAAATTCATAAAATTCCCAATTTACATCCCATACATTACATATAATAGCATAGGAAGTCATTAGAACCCTTGCTTGGAGTCAACCCTAACCCGTTGCCCTAAAACCTAACTTTCATTCTCTACTAGCACTCGCTTGCTAGGTGAATTGGTTAGTACATGCATGGTGTTATACTAGGTCCAAGGTTCAATCCTTTGTCCATGCACATTATTTTTATTTTATTTAATTTTTTTTCTTTTAAATTTCGGCAATGCCCCCTAAGGCCTACCAATAGCCATGCTAATATTCCTAATTTAACCCATTTCTATCTATATTAGATTCTACCTAAAATCCTCTAATAACCATGGTACTAGAAAAGCCCATGGAAGGCCCATTAGTACTTAGCTCCTTATTCCATATCGAAAATCATGGCTAATCATGCTAAGGTTCCCACTAGTTCTCTATGTTCCTCGAAAATTTATCTAGACATGATTAATATTTTAAAAAAAATATTGAGAAAATTTTCTGGATCGTTACAATCAGTCATATTTTTTTATAAAGAAAAGCATGGCTAGGAGACAGAGTAATAGACTTAATGAGACAACTCCATCGCCTGACTTGATGCAATTAGTGACCCAACTTCAGCGTCAAGTCACCGAGCAGCAGCAAACCATTAATACCGTGATGAATCAGCAAGAAAATTTTACCACTCCACCGGTGAACCAGACGGCTATACCCGTCGCGCCCGCGGTTACGCAAACCCCTTCGACAGGCCCGACCACTGTGGCACGACAAGAGGCTTATCTGATCCAGTGGTTGAGGCTGAAATCGGAGAATTTCTCGGGTGCTGGTGAACCATGGGACGCCCAAGCGTGGTTCAAGACAGTGGAAAGTACGATGGAGCTGCTGGACTGGCCTGAGCGTGAGAAGATCAAGTGTGCATCATTCTGCCTTTCTGGGGATGCCAGAATGTGGTGGGAAAGGGTCAAGGCCAAGAGACAGGTGAACCAGATGACATGGTCATATTTCAAATCGGAATTCTTCGATGAATTCTTCAATATGCGTGTCATAAACAAACATTACGACGATTTCACGGAATTTCGACAGGGCAACCTCTCGGTCAATGAAGCCATGAAGAAATTTAACCGACTGGCTCGTTTATGCCCTGAGCTGGTCCGCACTGAGAAAGAAAGGGTCCGACTTATGTTGAAGATGATGCGACCCGAAATAGCCCTGAACGTGGCCGGCGGAGTTAACAGACCGCAGACCGGCCGAAGAGCTGTTTAGTAGTGCCCTACTCACCGAACATTACCTGAACAATATCAATCAGCAAAGGAAGGCATTAAATGAAAGGGGTCAGAAACCTCAGAGTACCAACGCTAATTGAAATGGAAACCAGGGTGGTAAACGGCAGCCATGGAACAACCCCCAAGGGGGCCCAGTAAATAAATAGTCCCGGTTTCCCCTGTGTGCTACATGCGGGAAAATGCACCCCGGGGAATGCCGCAAAGGTACGAACCGGTGTTTCAACGGCGGAGTGGAAGGGCACATGGCCTCTTACTATCCTTCCAAGAACCAGGCACCTCCCCAACAGCTTGTTCAGTACCAGGGTGCACCAGCGAAACTACATTATATGCAAAGGGAGCCGGAGGGTACCCTGATGAGCCAAGAGAGATTGGAGGCCCCACCAACTATGGCGGATGCCAGGGTTTTCTCTATTACTAAGGAGGATGCTGCGAATGCTTCAACGGTTGTCACAGGTCAGATACTTATTTACAGTCAGTATGCTACCGTATTATTTGATACTGGGGCAACGGACTCATTCATCACTATGTTCTACACTAAGAAGATAGATATATCTCCATAAGTTTTAAACTGCAAGTTCTTAACAACCCTGCCTTCGGGAGAAATAATGGCATCCACTCACGTGCTACGTGTCGTGCCAGTCGGGATCGTAGGAAGAGAACTCTACTACGATCTGATAGTACTCGATATGCAGGACTATGATGTTATAATGGGAATGGATTTTCTGAGCAAATACGTTGCTACTGTTGAGTGCCGTAAACGAAAGGTGGTCTTTCAACCTGAGGCAGATTCTACGTTTGAATTTATCGGAGAGCCAAGGAAAAGAACCAGGAAATTCTTATCGACTCTCAAAGCACAGAAGATGTTAGACAAGGGATATACTGGATTTCTAGCACATGTGGTTGATGCAAGTCAAAGAAAGGATCAGAAGTTGGAAGATGTCAGAGTTGTATGCGGGTACCCAGAGGTATTCCTGGATGAGTTACCGGGGATAGCTCCTGATAGAGAATTGGAATTCAAGATCGAATTGGTTCCTGGTACTAACCCGATCTCCAAAGAACCTTACCGTATGGCGCCGGCTGAATTAAAGGAACTTCAAGAATAGCTACAGGAGTTACTCGATAAGGGACTTATTCGCCCTAGTCATTCCCCATGGGGAGCTCCGGTACTGTTTGTGAAGAAGAAAGACGGATCTATGCGAATGTGCATAGATTATCGAGCACTGAACAATGTAACGATCAAGAACAGGTATCCCCATCCGAGGATAGATGACCTGTTTGACCAATTGAAGGGAACCACCATTTTCTCGAAAATCGATCTGAGGTCTGGTTATCATCAAGTTAAAGTAAAACAGGATGATATTCCGAAGACGGCCTTCTGAACAAGGTACGGGCATTTTGAATTCGTTGTTATGCCCTTCGGCGTGACAAATGCTCCTGTTATGTTTATGGACCTTATGAATCGGGTATTCTCGTCTTTTCTCAACAAATTTGTAATCGTCTTCATCGACGATATCCTTATTTATTCGAGAATCCAAGAAGAGCACGCCGAGCATCTGAAGATAGTACTACAAACTCTTCGGGAAAAACAACTGTACGCCAAGTTCTCCAAATGTGAGTTCTGGCTTGACCAAGTAGGCTTTTTAGGCCATATTATTTCCAAAGATGGAGTTATGGTAGACCCAACAATGATTGAAGCTGTGAATAACTGGAGCCGGCCGAAGAACGCCAGCGAAATCAGAAGCTTTCTCGGGCTGGCGGGCTATTATCAAAAATTTGTGGAGGACTAGAATTGCAGCCCCTCTAACGGCTCTCACCAGGAAGGATAAGAAATATGAATGGATGGAAAACTGCGAAAGGAGTTTCTTGGAGCTAAAAAGGAGACTTACAAGTGCTCCAATTCTTACCCTTCCAGAAAGTAACCAGGGCTTCGACATGTATAGCGACGCCTCCAAACAGGGACTTGGAGCAGTACTTATGTAGAATGGTAAAGTCATTGCCTACACCTCTAGGCAACTCAAGGAACATGAACAGAATTACCCCACCCACGATCTGGAATTGGCTGCTGTGGTCTTCGCTCTTAAGATATGGAGGCATTATCTGTATGTAGCGCAGTGTAGGATTTATATAGACCACCAGAGTCTGCGATATTTCTTCACTCAGAAAGACCTAAATATGAGACAACGTCGGTGGCTGGAGTTGGTAAAGGACTACGACTGCGAGATCTTCTACCATCTAGGTAGGCAAACAAAGTAGCCAATGCACTCAGCGGGAAGTCAAGTGCCACCTTGATGTCGATATCTAGATTACCCCGACCACTCGAAAGAGAAATTATGAATTTTGGGGTCGAGGTCGTCTCCGGATGGCTTTCTACCATGACAATATCGTCGACGCTGTTCGAGGACATATTGGAAAAACAAAAGGGTGATCCGAGTCTTCATAGAATAAAGCAGGAGATGCTAGAAGGAAAGGGCGATCGTTTTGATATCGCCAACGGGGGAGTACTCTACCTTAGGGATCGTCTATGTATCCCCAATGATCCGGAGCTACGGAGAGCAATATTAGTAGAAGCTCACGGAACCCCTTATTCGATGCATCCGGGATCCACCAAAATGTATCAAGATCTGAAGGAGAAATTCTGGTGGTCTGGTATGAAGAGAGATGTGGCCCAGCATGTTGGCACTTGCCTGACCTGCCAACGAGTGAAGGCAGAGCACCAGCGACCCGGAGGAGTTCTGCAGCCACTTCCGATTCCGGAATGGAAATGGGAAGATATCTCTATGGACTTTATTTTAGGACTTCCCAAGACTACAAATGGATATGACGCAATATGGGTAATTGTGGATAGGTTGACGAAGTCTGCTCATTTTCTAGCAATCAAGATGACTTATTTGATTGAGCAACTAGCTCAATTATATGCTAAGGAGATAATCAGACTTCATGGAGTTCCCAAGACCATCATCTCAGATAGGGATGGTCGCTTTACCTCACACTTTTGGGAGTGCGTCCAGAAGTCTCTCGGCACTAAATTACGATTCAGTACAGCTTTTCACCCTCAGACTGACGGGCAAACTGAACGTGTGAATCATGTGTTGGAGGACATGTTGCGGGCTTGTGCCCTGGATTTCAAAGGGAGTTGGTACCGATATCTATGTTTAGCGGAATTCACCTACAATAATAGCTACCAAGCTACTATCGGAATGACACCTTATGAAGCCTTGTACGGGAGGAGATGTACGTCTCCGATCTGTTGGTATGAAGGTGGTGAAAAGAAGGCGATGGGGCTCACGACGGATCTCATCAATGACACCACCCGAGCTATACAGAACATTCGACGACGGATAGAAACTGCTCAGAGTCGGCAGAAGAGTTATGTAGATGTCTGGCGTAGGCCATTGGAATTCAATATTGGGGATCTGGTATTCCTCAAAGTGGCTCCTATGAAAGGGGTAACGACATTCGGGAAGAAAGGAAAACTAAGTCCGCGTTATGCAGGATCGTACCCGATACTGGAATGAGTCGGCAAGGTGGCATATGAGTTAGAGCTGCCTCAAGAGATGTCAGCTATCCATAACGTGTTCCATGTGTCGATGCTCAAGAAGTGTATTCTAAACACGGATCAGGTGATCGAGCAATAGACAGTACAAGTTCAGGAGGACCTAAGTTTTGAAAGCCGACCTATCCAGATCTTGGATCGAGAAATCAAAAAGCTAAGGAACAAGGAGGTACCCTTAGTCAAGGTCCTATGGCAAAGTCAAAGGTTCGAAGAAGCTACCTGCGAACGCGAGGATGAGATGAGACGCAAGTACCCGGAGCTATTCTAAATTCGAGGACGAACTTTCACGAGGTATGGGGGATTGTAATGACCCGGAAAATTTTCTCAATATTTTCTTTAAAAATATTAACCATGACTAGATAGATTCTCGAGGAACATAGGGACACTAGCATAAACCTTTGCATGATTATCTATGATTTTCGATATAGAATAAGAAGCTAAGTGCTAATGGGCCTTACATGGGCTTTTCTAGTGCCATGGTTATTAGTAGATCTTAGGTAGAATTTGAGATAAATAGAAATGGGTTTCAATTAGGAATATTAGCATGACTATTGGTGGGCCTTAGGGGGGCATTGCCAAAAAAATAAAATAAAATAAAATAAAATAAAAATTAAGTGCATGCACCAAGGATTGAACCTTAGACCTAGTGTAACACCATGCATGCACTAACCAATTCACCTAGCAAGGGAGTGCTAGTCGAGAATGAAGTGGATTTTGGTTAAGGCTTAAGGAAGTGAAGAGTCACCATGTGAGAAGACACCATGACCTTTCACTTGCCCCCTCCATTTAGTATAAGAAGGGTGGATGAGGGGAAAAAGACTTAAGTTATTCTCTTTTACATCAAGACTTTTCCTCTTCCCTTCTTCCTTCTCCTTCCTTCTTCTAGCCGAAACCCACAATGGTTTGTTTCCCTTAGAAAAGCTTCACAAAGGACTCCATCTTGAAGATCCAAGGCTTTCTACAAGGCTACAAGGGCTAAGGAGAGGTCTAGGATCAAGGAGTTTTCTTTTGGCTTCTCTATTCAAGGTGATAATCAAGATAAACCAAGGTAAGACCCCCTCACCTGTGGTATAATAGCTTCCAAGTTGTTTGTCATGATATAAGTTTTTGTTGGCACCCCATGTTGAGAAATCTATGGTTAGGGCTTTTGAAGGTTTCGGCCAAGCATTTTTTGGGGCTAAAAATGATGTTAAAACCTCCTCTTATGTTTCCTAATGTTTACTCATGATAAGTTAAGCATAAAAGTATGATTTGGGGAATTTTGTAGCACTCTAAAACCCCTTTAGGGTTTCGGCCACCACCCATGTCCCATGGTTAGGTTTAAATTCAAACCTCCAAGCATGTTACCAAGAACCCTATGACATAATGAATGTTAATTGTAAAGTTTATGGATTTTTCATGGACTTATTTCCCATATAGGGTTTCGGCCAATGCATGAATTAGGGTTAGGACTAAGGGTTAGATCCAATCAAGGGTTCAAATGACTTCTCATAGTATTTGTATGTATTGAATTGGACATTTATGGTGAATCATGTGAATAACCCCATATGCTTGTGGCCTCTAGGGTTTCGGCCAAGCTCAAGTGTAGGGCTAATAAAATTAGGGTTAGCTCCAACTATGGGTTCTAATGGCTCCCTATGGCTCTGTATGTAATGTATAGGTTTTCCTTTACTCATGGAACCCTTCATGTTGATTGAATGATAGTCTCCTCTTAATGAACTTTCGGCCAAGTCAAGGAACTAGGGTTTGGGGTTGGGTTAAGGTCTCAAGGATACTTGTTTATAGGTTATCATGATGTTAAGTATGTTGCAAGAATTTTTATGCTACCTACTACCCTAGCTTTATGTGTTATATGCCATGACTTTGTTTGTCTAGGTAATGTACTATGTTTATTCATAAATGTTTTAACCATGTACCATGAACACATGTATTTGATGTAGGCTCATGTTATATAGAATAATGCATGTATGTTGTTAATTGCCTATAATAGATATATGTTTATGAAGGTCTATGCATGCTCTATGATAAATGCCATGAACCTAAATAATGTAGAATGTCATGGGCCTAAGTAGTATGTATCCTGTTCATAAGAATTTCACCCATGCATGCTCTATGATGGATACTATGATTATGTATGTATGTCATGTTTTATGAATGAAGAAGATGAATGAAGACAATGTTTATGCCTTAAGTACGAATGATAAGTATGAATGATAAGTATGAATGATGAAGGCATAATGATGTTATGAATTAAGTATGAATGATGAAATGCCAAGTATGGTTATGTCATGCTTCATGTGACAAGATTATGGTTATGTCTTAAAATATGTTATGTATGTCTATGAATGATGAAGCATGCAAAATTACTTTACTTTATGAATGGGCTTGTACCGGACTGAAGTAAGGGTCCAAGGGATGGGCACCTTAAGAACGCCTCGGTTCTGGACTACTGTAGCTGTCCACAGTTCTGGGACTACCGTAGCTGTCCAACAGGGATGGGCACCTTAAGAACGCCTCGATTTTTGGAACTACCGTAGCTGTCCAACAGGGATGGGCACCTTAAGAACGCCTCAATTTTTGGAACTACCGTAGCTGTTCCTACCCTAGTAGGTCGAGGCTAGCTACCTCGTATTTACTTAGGGATGCGCACTTATGATGTATGTATGTGGTACAAGCCGGGGATCCCAATGATGTTATGATTATGTTTAAGTATTTAAAAATATGAATTTCAATTAAGCATCCTTATGTATATGCATTTGACTCATGCATTCATTCATGTTATGCATTATGCATGATAAGTATGTTTTATGCTGATGTTTATGTTGAGAATATGCTTATGTCCATGTTAAGAAATATGCCATGATAAATATGTTTCATGCTCATGTTATGTTATGCAGTATGCCATGATAAGTATGTTTTATGCTAATGTTTATGTTGAGAATATGCTTATGTCCATGTTAAGAAATATGCCATGATAAATATGTTTCATGCTCATGTCATGTTATGCATTATGTCATGATAAGTATGTTTTATGTTTATGTTTACATTAAGAATCATGCTATGTTAGATGTTCATATGCTTATGATTTACGCTAAGACCATGCTTATGTTTTATGTACAGAATTATGTTATGTCAAATGCTTTATATGTTTATGTTTAAGTGACGCATGGTTTTAGTGTGTAGGAGAGGGTCTTACTAAGCCTATGTGCTTATAGTCTTATTTTTCTTATACCGCAGATCAAGTAAGAGGTTATTAAGTGGAGCAGCAGGAGGGGCAATAGTGTGTGTGTGTGGCAGTGACATGGCAGAAAGAAAAGTTTTAATATGATACTTGTCACATGTTCTATGTTTTTGCAAGTCTCATGCTATAATTTGGATGGTTCGTCAAGAAAATTTTACACTTGCTACTTATGTTGCCTAATGGATGACTTATGTGAATTTTATGTCATGATACTAAGTATGCTGTTAATACGCTATGATCCCATGTCACTAATTTAGGAAGGATAGTTCAGACATGTATTCATGATCCAAGAGTTAGGTGCATGTGTGTATAAGTTTTAAATGTTTCCGCTGCATTACGTTGTTCCCATGCTTATGTATGATAGCGTAACGCCGTCTCTCGCCACACCGTAAGGTGTGGGAAAAAGACGGGCGTTACACTCTGCTCCAAAGTACAATCCACACCGGGCGTCGGTAACGAAAGAGCTTAATTTTCTGTTTACTGTACTACAACTATAAAATTGATCTTTAAACATTTGCGCACATATAGAATTGCCCACAGTAAACGGTCAATGACCGTGGGCCTTGGAGTAGGAGCCGACTGCGACTCCTAACCAAGTAAAACCGCTTGTGTTTTTGCGTTGTGTTTTAATTTTCCACTGCCTATTCTCTTAGTTTTATCCGAAAACGATTTACGATATTCACCCCCCCTCTATCGTATTCTCTAGATCCAACAAAAGGTGGATATTGTTGGTGCAGGCATCACCTGAGTCGAACCTGGGTTTTGATAATGGCAAAGGGGTTCAAGAGTTAAGATGTTATGCTGGTCTAATGTGTTCACTGAGTGTGTAGAAAGAAGTCCTAGCGAAGGACTTGTAACACCCCACTAAAATTCCCTTCAATATTATCCCTAATATTGAGTAGGATTGCATGAATGATAGCCATATTGAACATGATTCATGAACGATAGTTAGAGTTGTGGGAATTTTAGTGTAAGTGTTAATAGGCCTTATATGGGCTCTAAATGGTGGAAATTCCTAATGGGTCTTAAATAACACTTCATTAGTTATCCTAATGGACCCCATGAGGGTAAAAGAAATAACACATCATGTGATGAGTGGAGGATAAAGGAAATAGTAGATAGGTGTAAGGATAAGGGAGATGAAGAGGCACCATGGGAGATGAAGAGTCACCATGGAATTGAAGAGTCACCATGGAAGGTGAAGAGGCATACCTCTTCATTTACTATAAGAAGATGAGGAAAGAAAAAAAGAATACCATAAGGCATCTCCTCCCTCTTCTCATTGCCGAAAATACCAAGGTCCCCTCTCCATCAAGAAAATTCTCTCCAAGAAGATCTAGTGAAGGCTTTGTGTTTGTGAAGCAAAGGAAGAGCCAAGGAGCAAGACATTCTTTCTTTCTCCTTCTAGGTGATATATTTTGTTTGGAAATCCTTAGCACAAGGGTAAGACTCCCCTCACCTGCAACATAATAGTTTATATATGTTTTATTCATGTTCTTATATGTTCTTGCGATGTGTTGCTAAAAATCGTGAAGTTTTCCCTATAGGTAAGTTTCGGCCCAAGCATAGATTTAGGGCTTAGGTTTGTGTTTGATGCTATCTAATGACTCCAATGTTTTCTTGATGTTAAGTCATGAGTTATGATGTAAAAAGATGGAGTAAAAAGACACATAAAAGTTTAGGCCAAGGCTCTCATGAAGCCATAGACATTTTGGCCATAAGAAGATGTTTGGGTTCTTTTTGACTAGCGAATGTTTTAATTCCTTGTTAATGTTGGTTTGAGGGTTTTATATATATTTTTAGGCCATATTTTCCCTCTGAACATATTGGGTTAACACCCTAAATAAGGGGAAAAAGAAATAAAAAGAAGAGTTAAAGATGTCGTGTTATTTGCTAATGCTTCCTAGTGTTAGGATATGTATTATATGTATGTAGTATGAATCAATTGCTCTTGTTTTTGTCATTTTCATGTTGATATGAACCATAGGAGTTTCTGATCAGTTTCTTAAATTAGGTTTTAGGATGGGTTAAGGTCACTACCTCACTTGATAATGTCTCTTTGTAATAGGATATTCAATGTATGCATGTTGTATGAGTTGTGTGATGTTGTGTTATGTTTTTATGCCATGATAACCCTATCTAAATGTGTTGACCAGTAGAGCATATGTTGAATTAGGGTTGAATTAAAGGTATCCATATTTCATTAGGCCATAATAGATGAAAAGAAAAATGGAACAAGTTTCCTAGATGTATTATCCTTAGTCTTAAATTGAACATTATGTGTTTTAAGAGTCATGAGTGATAAGTTGGCATGTTATGAATTTCCTTACCATGAAATTATGTTTTCTCCATGCCATGTTCATGCTTGAAAGTTATGATAATATTTATGCTTTGAATGTATACCCATGACATGCATGACATTATGAATAAAATAATGTCTAAAGAGCAATTGCTAAGAAAAGAAAAGAAATGAGGAATGCTATGCTAAAGAGCAATTGCTATGGAAAGAAAAGGAATCATGTATGCTATTTTACTTTATGTATCGGCTTGTACCGGATCTTAAAAAAGTTCCAAGGGATGGGCACCTTAAGAACGCCCCGGTTCTAGACTACCGCAGCTGTCCCTAGGCACCAAGGTTGCCTAGTACCTTAGTAGGTCGGGATTAGCTACCTCGTACTCTACTAAGGAATGCGCGCAAATGATGAATGAGTACAAGCTAGGGATCCCAATGATGATAATATGTTGATGTTCAAGTATTATATTATATATATTTTCAAAAGAGCATCTTTAATGTTTATGCACATGTTTATGTTTAATGATATTGCATATACTATGTTTAATGTTTATGCACATGTTATGTTTAATGATATTGTATATGCTATGTTAAATATTTATGCACATGTTTATGTCATGATTATGTTTTAAAGATTATGCAAATGTTAAGTGTTTATGCTTACGTGCTTTAGATGCTTTAAGTATTTATTCATGTTATATGTTTATGTCAAATGATGTAGATTTCTAATCATATGTGATGTACGGATTTTGTGAGTAAGCAAGGAGCTTACTAAGCATTTTATGCTTATAGTCTACCTTCTTATGTTGCAGATCAAACTAGAGGTTTCTAAAGAAGGGAAGCAGCAGGAGGGCATGTGTGTGTGTGGCAGTGACTTGGCAGAACGATCCTACTGTTGTCTTTACTCTTACTTATGGACTTAATGTTGCTACTTATAAACTGCATGTGTTAGTTCTTATGTTTACGCTTACTACTTGTTAGAGTTGAAGGTCTTTATGATATGCATGCTTAATGTAGAACTATATACTCACTTGTTAAATATGCTATGCTATGATTCACGTGCTTAAAGTAGTTTAGTTAGAAAGAAAATTTATCCAGTTGCATATGTTCATGATTTAGTATTATTTCAGCTGCTATATGTTACGCTTCATATGCAATAATGTACGAAAGAAAGAAAAAAAGTAACGTGTCGATCATGTAAGGGGCGGGCATTATAGCTTGGTATCAGAGCAGTTTGCCATCTCACTACACACACCTCAAGCCTGCATCCTGCCGCTTCCAAGTAAGATCTTACCTTACATGATTTA
Organism: Boesenbergia rotunda; assembly: GCA_024364735.1. Taxonomy (NCBI): domain Eukaryota; kingdom Viridiplantae; phylum Streptophyta; class Magnoliopsida; order Zingiberales; family Zingiberaceae; genus Boesenbergia; species Boesenbergia rotunda. The sequence goes on along the minus strand of JAGFNQ010001673.1, from coordinate 305,266 downwards.
AGTATGTTTTGCTTTATGTTTACTTATGATAGGAATGTTTCTTGACTAACCATACAAGTAGATGTGATACCCTCTATGGTTCTAGAACGATAAGGAATGCTTATGACTAAGTATACAAATACGAAATTATGGAACCATGTTTGTACCTGGGAATGGAAACTTAGGGTAGTACCTTACCTTACCTTATAATGAAAAATGATACAAATGCATGTATATACATGAAAATGATAAATGATCTTATACTAGCTTATTGTTGTAATATGAGAACAACATGACTAGAAGAAGTACTTGAATTAATGATATCGTACCTCAACCTGACCTGACGCACCTAGTGACAGAACTCCAGCGTCAACTCACCGAGCAGTAGCAGACCATCAACACCTTGATGAGTCAGCAAGCAAATACTACCGTTCCATCTGCGAACCAGATGGTGACACCTGTAGTGCCTCTGACTCCGCCAGCACCCCCGACAGGCCCTGCCACCGGAATGCGACCGGAAGCATACTTAATCCAGTGGAAGAGGCTAAAGCCGGAAATTTTTACGGGTGCTTGCGAACCGTGGGATGCCCAAGCCTGGTCCAAGACAGTGGAAAGTATAGTGGAGCTGCTATACTAGCCTGAACATAAAAAGATTAAGTGTGCATCTCTGCCTTTCTGGAGATGCCAGAATGTGGTGGGAAAGGGTCAAGGCCAAAAGACAAGTGAACCAAATGAAATGGACGAACTTCGAATCTGATGGAAATGGAGTTGATTCCATTTGACCTTATAGGGACGTCCATTTCATGACTTAGGCTTAGGTACTAAATGATCCAATAAATTGAATTTATTGGAGAGCCAAGAAAAAGAACCAAGAAATTATTATCAGCTCTAAGAGCACAAAAGATGTTAGACAAGGGATGCATTGGGTATCTAGCACATGTGGTTAACACAAGTCGAGTAAAAGACCAGAAGCTAGAAGAGGTTAGAGTTGTATGCAACTACCCAGAGGTATTCCCGATGAATTACCAGGGTTAGCCCCTGATAGGGAGATTGAATTTGAGATTGAACTGATTCCTGGTACTAACCCGATCTCTAAAGCACCTTACCGTATGGCGCCGGCTGAATTGATAGAGCTTCAGGGACAGCTACAGGAGTTACTCGACAAGGGACTTATTCGCCCTAGTCACTCTCCATGGGGAGCTCTAGTACTGTTTGTGAAGAAGGAAGATGGGTCTATGCGAATGTGCATAGATTACCGAGCATTAAATAATGCGACGATCAAGAACAGGTACCCCCTCCTAAGGATAGATGACCTGTTCGACCAATTGAAGGGAGCCCCCGTCTTCTCTAAGATTAATCTGAGGTCTGGCTATCATCAAGTAAACGTGAAACAGGATGATATACCGAAGACGACTTTCCGAACAAGATACGGACATTATGAGTTCGTTGTTATGCCCTTCGGAGTGACGAATGCTCCTGCTATGTTTATGGACCTGATGAATCGGGTGTTCTCGGCATGCCTCGACAAATTTGTGATCGTCTTCATCGATGATATCCTCATCTATTCGAGAAATCAATAAGCGCATGCCGAACACTTTAAGGTCATATTATTTGCAAGGACGGAGTCATGGTGGACCCGAAGAAAATCGAGGCCGTGAGTAACTGGAACAAGCTGATGAATGCTAGCGAAGTCAAGAGTTTTCTCAGACTAGCGGGCTATTACCGGAAGTTCGTGGAAGACTTCTCCAGAATCGCAGCACCTATGATGATCCTCACCAGGAAGAACCAGAAGTACGTATGGACAGAAGAATGCGAGAGGAGTTTCTTGGAGCTGAAAAGGAGAATTACAAGTGCTCCAATCCTTACTCTTCCCGAAGATGACAAGAGCTTCGACATGTACAACGATGCCTCCAAACTGGGACTCGGAGCTGTACTTATGCAGAGTGGTAAAGTGATTGCCTATGCCTCTAGGCAACTCAAGGAACATGAAGAGAACTATCCCACTCACGATTTAGAGTTAGCAGCCGTGGTCTTTGCTCTAAAGGTATGGAGACACTACCTATACGGAGCACAGTGCAAGATATATACAGATCACCAGAGTCTACGATATTTCTTCAATCAGAAAGACCTTAACATGCGACAATGTAGATGGCTCGAACTGGTAAAGGACTATGACTGCGAGATCTTTTATCATCCAGGCAAGGTGAATAAAGTGGCTGATGCACTCCGCAGAAAGTCCAGTGCCACCTTGATGTCCTTATCAGTATTATCTCGACCGCTGGAAAAGGAAATTGTGAACTACGGAATCGAGATTATTGCCGGACGACTTTCGACCATGGCAATCGTACTAGCATTATTCGACGACATACTAGACAAGCAGAATGATGATCCAAGCCTCTGGAAGATCAAGCAGGATATTCTAGAAGTAAAAGGCGAGGGTTTTCATATCGCCGATAACGGAATAGTATACCTTAGGGATCGTCTATGTATCCCTAATGATCTGGAGCTACGCAAGAAGTTACTGGAGGAGATGTAGATCTCCGATCTATTGGTACGAAGGAGGTGAAAAGAAAGAGATGGGACTCAAGACGGATTTCATCGACGACACCACCCGAGCTATACGGAATATCCATCAAAGAATAGAGACTGCTCAGAGCCGGCAGAAGAATTATGCGGATCAACGACGTAGGCCTTTGGAATTCAGTGTCGGGGATTTGGTGTTTCTACGAGTGACTCCTATGAAAGGAGTAATGAGATTCGGGAAGAAAGGGAAGTTAAGTCCGCGCTATGTGCGACCGTACAACCTCCTGAACAGAATTGGCAAGGTGGCTTACGAGCTCGAGCTACCTCAGGAGATGTCATTAATCCACAATGTGTTCCACGTATCGATGCTCAAGAAATGTATTCCCAATGCAGACCAAGTGATGGAGCCGCAGGCCGTACATATCCAGAAGGACCTGAGTTATGAAAGCAAACCCATACGGATCCTAGATCGAGATGTCAAGAGACTGAGGAACAAAGATATACCCTTAGTCAAGGTCTTGTGGCAAAGTCAACAATATGAAGAAGCTACCTGGGAACACGAGGACAATATGAAACAAAAGTTTCCGGAGCTATTTTAAGTTCGGGGATGAACTTCCAGAAGGTATGGAGAATTGTAACACCCCACTAAAATTCCCTTCAATATTATCCCTAATATTGAGTAGGATTGCATGAATGATAGCCATATTGAGCATGATTCATGAACGATAGTTAGAGTTGTGGGAATTTTAGTGTAAGTGTTAATAGGCCTTATATGGGCTCTAAATGGTGGACATTCCTAATGGGTCTTAAATAACACTTCATTAGTTATCCTAATGGGCCCCATGAGGTTAAAAGAAATAACACATCATGTGATGAGCCTTATTTTAGATGAGCTTGCAAAAGAATAAAGAATAAAAAAAATGATGTAGGTGCCAAGGATTGAACCTTGGACCTTAGAGATGTTGTAAGCCTTAAGAATGCATATGTAACCAATTCAACTAGCAAGGGAGTGCTATTAGGAGAATAAAGGAAACAGTAGATAGGTGTAAGGATAAGGGAGATGAAGAGACACCATGGGAGATGAAGAGTCACCATGGAAATGAAGGGTCACCATGGAAGGTGAAGAGGCATACCTCTTCATTTACTATAAGAAGATGAGGAAAGAAAAAAAGAATGCCATAAGGCATCTCCTCCCTCTTCTCATTGCCGAAAATACCAAGGTCCCCTCTCCATCAAGAAAATTCTCTCCATGAAGATCTAGTGAAGGCTTTGTGTTTGTGAAGCAAAGGAAGAGCCAAGGAGCAAGACATTCTTTCTTTCTCCTTCTAGGTGATATATTTTGTTTGGAAATCCTTAGCACAAGGGTAAGACTCCCCTCACCTGCATCATAATAGTTTATATATATTTTATTCATGTTCTTATATGTTCTTGCGATGTGTTGCTAAAAATCGTGAAGTTTTCCCTATAGGTAAGTTTCGGCCCAAGTATGGATTTAGGGCTTAGGTTTGTGTTTGATGCTATCTAATGACTCCAATATTTTCTTGATATTAAGTCATGAGTTATGATGTAAAAAGATGGAGCAAAAAGACCCTTAAAAGTTTAGGCCAAGGCTCTCATGAAGACATAGACTTTTTGACCACAAGAAGATGTTTGGGTTCTTTTTGACTAGCGAATGTTTTAATTCCTTGTTAATGTTGGTTTGAGGGTTTTATATATATTTTTAGGCCATATTTCTCCTCTGAACATATTGGGTTAACACCCTAAATAAGGGGAAAAAGAAAGAAAAAGAAGAGTTAAAGATGTCGTGTTACTTGCTAATGCTTCCTAGTGTTAGGATATGTATTATATGTATGTAGTATAAATCAATTGCTCTTGTTTTTGTCATTTTCATGTTGATATGAACCTTAGGAGTTTTTGATCAGTTTCTTAAATTAGGTTTTAGGATGGGTTAAGGTCACTACCTCACTTGATAATGTCTCTTTGTAATAGGATATTCAATGTATGCATGTTGTATGAGTTGTGTGATGTTGTGTTATGTTTTTATGCCATGATAACCCTATTTAAATGTGTTGACCAGTATAGTATATGTTGAATTAGGGTTGAATTAAAGGTATCCATGTTTCATTAGGCCATGATAGATGAAAAGAAAAATGGAACAAGTTCCCTAGATGTATTATCCTTAGTCTTAAATTGAACATTATGTGTTTTAAGAGTCATGAATGATAAGTTGGCATGTTATGAATTTCCTTACTATAAAATTATGTTTTCACCATGCCATGTTCATGCTTGAAAGTTATGATGATATTTATGCTTTGAATGTATACCCATGACATACATGACATTATGAATAAAAGAATGTCTAAAGAGCAATTGCTAAGAAAAGAAAAGAAATGAGGAATGCTATGCTAAAGAGCAATTGCTATGGAAAGAAAAGGAATCATGTATGCTATTTTACTTTATGTATCGGCTTGTACCAGATCTTGGAAAAGGTCCAAAGGATGGGCACCTTAAGAACGCCCCGGTTCTGGACTACCGCAGCTGTCCCTAGGCACTAAGGTTGCCTAGTACCTTAGTAGGTCGGGATTAGCTACCTCGTACTCTACTAAGGAATGCACACAAATGATGAATGAGTACAAGCCAGGGATCCCAATGATAATGATATGTTGATGTTCAAGTATTATATTATATAATTTTCAAAAGAGCATCTTTAATGTTTATGCACATGTTTATGTTTAATGATATTGAATATACTATGTTTAATGTTTATGCACATGTTATGTTTAATGATATTGTATATGCTATATTAAATATTTATGCACATGTTTATGTCATGATTATGTTTTAAAGATTATGCAAATGTTAAGTGTTTATGCTTACGTGCTTTAGATGCTTTAAGTATTTATTCATGTTATATGTTAATGTCAAATGATGTAGATTTCTAATCATATGTGATGTACGGATTTTGTGAGTAAGCAAGGAGCCTACTAAGCATTTTATGCTTATAGTCTACCTTCTTATGTTGCAGATCAAACTATAGGTTTCTAAAGAAGGGAAGCAGCAGGAGGGCATGTGTGTGTGTGGCAGTGACTTGACAGAACGATCCTACTGTTGTCTTTACTCTTACTTATGGACTTAATGTTGCTACTTATAATCTACATGGGTTAGTTCTTATGTTTACGCTTACTACTTGTTAGAGTTGAAGGTCTTTATGATATGCATGCTTAATGTAGAACTATATACTCACTTGTTAAATATGCTATGCTATGATTCACATACTTAAAGTAGTTTAATTAGAAAGAAAATTAATCCAGTTGCATATGTTCATGATTTAGTATTATTTCCGCTGCTATAAGTTACGCTTCATATGCAATAATGTATGAAAGAATGAAAAAAAAAATTAACGGATCGCTCACGTAAGGGGCGGGCGTTACAGGACTGCTAGGCACCTAGCGAAGGGCTGCTAGGAGTTGAAGACCTGACTAAGGACTGCTAGGCACCTCGCGAAGGGCTGCTAGGAGTTGAAGACCTGGCGAAGGACTGTTAGGCACCTAGCGAAGGGCTGCTAGGAGTTGAAGACCTGGCGAAGGACTGCTAGGCACCTAGCGAATGACTGCTAGGCATTGAAGACCTAGCGAAGGGATGCTAGGCACCTGGCGAAGGCCTGCTGGGCAAAAGTCCAACCGGAGGAGAGTCCAACCAGAGGAGCCGGTTGGCAAAAGGTAAACTCTCCTTAGAGGAGTAGGTGAGGACGCATTCCCCGTCGAGGGAACAGTAGGCATCGGTTCAACCTAGGGTTCCATTTGGGAGACCTGAAGTCAGAACCAAGACAGCTACGGTTGTATAAAATCACTAATATTCGTTCTTTGTTGTTTTTGGAACTAACCTTGAATTCAGGGACCGAGGGAATGTGTTTCTGCGGCTCAGAACGCCCCAAAGGAGAGGGGCAGGCAGCTGGGCTGGCCGCCCGAGAGGTCTAGGGCACCCCATGGTCGAAGGAAAAACAAGGAAGTAAGAGTTGCTTCGAAACTGCAGTGAGCAGGGCACCCTGGAGGCCCTGGGCGCCCAAGGTCAAAGCAAAACTTGTAATCGAAGCAAAATCAGCATGAAGCCAATGAACCATGTCAACCAGGGCGCCCCCAATGTCCCGAGCGCCCCTGTCAGCTCTATAGCTGATTCGAAGGGGATAAGCACTAACCAAGTTTCGGATTGAGGTTCTCAGATCTGAAGGCAATTGTCAGGCGCCCCCGACGTCCCGGGCGCCCCCAGGAGCACTATAAAAGGGGGTCGACCCCAAGCCTTCAGAACAACACTTTTCCAATGCCTCTAAGCTCTTTGTTCAAGCTCTCTACTCCGAAAAACTCCGATCTCGAGATTCTAGGGCCGACGACGACCCTCTGCTCTGAAGTACAATCTACACCGGGCGTCGGTAACGAAAAGCGTACTTGTCTAATTACTGCAATAATTCTATATCAAACTCTGTAAACTTTTGCGCAAATATAGAATTGCCCGCAGTAAACGGTCAAGGACCGTGGACCTTGGAGTAGGAGCCGACCGCGACTCCGAACCAAGTAAAAGTACTTGTGTTCTCTGTGAGTTTTGTTTTAATTCCGCTGCGTATTCTCATAATTTTATCCGAAAACGATTTCACGATATTCACCCCCCCCCTCTATCGTGTTTTCTTGATCCAACAAGTGGCTCCTGTATCTACACACCAGGTACTGGTAGATAGCACCTCTAAGCATGTTTCAATGACTAGGGCTGAAGAAATACCTTTGCTTTTACGACGGAGACAGTCCGCCTTCCAGTGCCCAGTTTGCTTGCATGTCATGCACCTGCCCTTTGGCTTCTTCACACCAGTCCGGGGTCCTTGCGATGTTCCTGCCTTCTTGAACCCACCTCGTTTCTTCTTCTTTCTGCCTTTCGGCTCAGAAGGTGAAACCTTTTGAGTTACTAAGGCATGTGAGTTCTTCTGAAAGAGTGCCTCTGCTGCCTGGAGTTCACCTAGCAGTTCACCCAACGTATAATTCTTCTTGTTCATATTATAGTTGCGGTTGAACTACTCAAAACTCTTTGGTAGAGACTAGAGTATGATATTGACCTGGGATTCCGCGTCAATTTCAGCTCCCAGAAACTCAATCTGATTGAGATGAGCCATCATCTTTAGGACATGCTTCCTAACGGGTGTCCCTTCAACCATAGTGGTTGACATCAGATTCTTCATCGCACTTTGCCTAACAGCTCGACCTTGGTGCCCGAAGAGGTCTTTGAGGTTTAGCATCATGTCACTGGCAGTCGGCATGGCCTGATGCTGATGTTGCAGCACATTCAACATCGATGCCAGAATGTAACACCGCGCCATCTCATCTGCCTTTTTCCACTTCCTATAACACTCCCTCAACTCTTCACCATAGTCTTCTCTAAGCTTTTCTGAACATTCTTCGAAGAGTACAAATTTGTACTCCTCAGCAGTGAGGACAATGTCTAGGTTCCTCTTCCAGTCAATATAATTAGGTCCAGTAAGTTTATTGTCCTTAAGAATGGTTGCAAGTGGAGTAAAAGCCATTTATGAAAAACCTGAGAATCACAACATACACTACTTTAGAATTTGAAAATAAATTGATTTCTCAAAATAATTAATTTTCGAATTTCACCAACACCCCTGTACACCGAGAAATTTGCATGCCACGATGGTGTGGACGTATACGAATCCCTACATTTGTAAGAGGAGGTTTTACCCATTGATCTTACTATCTTGTCAACCTAACTTTTTGACAAGCAAGATCAATAATTGGTTTCCTTCGGCTCTGCAAAATAATAGCAGTGACTCCGATGGGGAGGATACTATTATTCGCATCTAAGTGTGCAGCATTACACAACCCCAAGAAAATTATTTCTGATTATGTGCCTTCCGATGGGGAGTCCACATGCTCTTCAATAATTTTCTAAAGTCTTTTTGACCCAGTGATCCGTAGAACAAGTCCATCCGTTGGGGAGGAAGGCACTCAGAGCCGACGCGCAGACTTGTTCAATCACTTATCGAATTGTAATTGAAGCTATGGGACCCTTAGGGTCCCTCTCCCACTTAGTAGTTTATCTCGTGGAATTTTCAAGCACTACCACACAACCAAACACACAACCAACATCATGAAAATAATAATAGTGAAAAATCCTAACTTTCCCAACTTTCATGGCCCCTTGGTCTCTCATGTGCCTCCGGTCGTGCTGTTATTTCGTCCACTCCTCCCTTCATTCTGTGCATGCTACCTTGAGGGTTCTCCGTGCCGAAATAAAGAGTTAATTATTTACATCACGAAGGAGTGTACATGAATCTAGATAAACTGTAAAATAAAAAACTCAGCTAAACATGTGTCGTATTTATTTACAAAAATTAAATACTTAGCCTCGTCAACCCCGAGGATTAAATTATTACAAAAATTGTAAACATTCACACAAATAATATTTTGGCCATGAAGTTGGAATCTCGTGCCTACAACATAGAGTTAGGCTACACACATCCACGATCATCAAAATTAAAATTGCATTAAACATTGCGAAAATAACCAATCATAAACACACAAAGCCGGAAACCTCAGCTCTGATACTAATTGTTGGGTATAGCTTAGCGGGTTTCCCTAACAAATACCTAGTCGATCCGAGAGACCTCTCTATGCCTACGGATTACAAAATTCAATCCGAATAGAGAGTTGATTCCCATCAACCGTCTCGTGCCGTATCGAACGATCCAAAATTGCAACTTAGCCAATTACCAAAATTGGCCTTGCACTTTGCTCAACTGTTTGACCACGAAAAAAGCGACGAGTTAATCCCCAGCTTTCGTGTTTATGGTTGGGGTCTAGTTATGAATTTATTAAATATATTTTGCAAGCAAAACAATAAATTCTAACACATAAAATGACGAGGCATATCCACACAACACATACATGACATAAGAATATGCAAAGGAGCATTTGGAAGGTTATACCTTTCCGATCACCTCGCATTGTTCTACCTTATGTCCCTCCCTTCGCGAATGTCGTGTGGGCGATGATCTACCGTGATCTGAGATCACCAAGAACACCAACCAACCCACTTCTTCAACCGGCCGAAAACCCTAAGCCCTAGGGTTTGCGCCGCTGGCTCCAAGCCCTCCAGATCAGCAGTACACCTCGAGAGGAAGATGAAGAAGAAGAAGAAGAAAAGGAGCAACCTTCTTCTCAGCCACAAAAACCCACACCTCTTCTTCTTCTCCTTGTATGCGGTGCCGGCGCAACCCAAGGTTGCGCCACCAACAGCTGGCCGCTGGCCCGTCTTCCGACCTCCCTGAGCACTACGCAAGGTAGAGGACTCCTCTACCTTGCTTCTGTAAACTTGATCCGGAGATTGGTGGAGGAGGGAAGAAGAACCGAGGGGTTTCCTCCTCTTCTTCTTGTTGCGCCACCGAGAGAGAAAGAGAGAGGGAGAGGGAGAGGGTTTTGGTCATTGCATCTAGGATTGATCAATTGGTTTGGTTTCTTGATCTCATAGGGTATTTATACGGCTAAGGCAGGGACCAAGAGGAAGAGTTGGTTCTTGGCCCGCTAATGGATCCAAACCTGATCAATTAATTAGGATCCATTCTACTAAAGGATCCTAATTGAACTCACCTCACCAACCCCCATATTTTCATATGGGCTGCATATATTACGAGTCGTCCATCGCCCCATTTTTAAGATCGCTCATGCCCGTTAATTAATTAAATTACTGACAATTTAATTAATTAACTTCTGGATCCTTGATTAGAACCACTCAACCTTATCAGCGTGCCGGATCAAATCCACCTGCAGGGTTTGGCACAATGAACCTTTTGAGCTCATCAAGGGGGCATCATCATCCTGACTCACCAGGACACGATTTCTGTCAATAATTATCGGCACATCATATTTTTAATATTATTTCCCAACTTACCGAGTCTGTCGATCTAACAAAATAGATCTCGCCCTTTGATAAATCAAAGAAATAATAAATAATAATATATGCCTAATATTATTTCGGGATTAAGGGATCGTCCTCCATAATAACAATTGTGGTCCTATCCAATTATCTAGTCAGTACAAATCGGATAACCTCGGGTTTCAGTCCTGCTCAATATACTCATAGCACACTAGTGTAGTCCTATAGTCAAGACCAACCACACCTGACTACACTACAACCATCCCGATGGGTTGTTGAATTCCATCTAGGTTGTGAGCCACTATTTATGCTAAGCAAGGTACTAATAACATGATCTTCTGTGTGACACCACACACCATGTTATCTACAGTGCAAAGCAATGGGACTTCGTGTATGTACTATTATAAACAAACACCTAGTGTAATGTGATTCTCTTTTCATAAAAGATATTCATATAATAAAAGTCATGTCTTTCAGTATACACATCTTACAAATATTCCATTCTACCTTTCCAATACGCGAAATTGTTGCCATCAAAGAATGGTGGTCATGCGGTGCTATATCCCTCTTGAAACGTCATTTCGATGTTCTGGTTAACGGTGAGTTCCCCCGAAATGAACTGGCTCTGATACCACTTGTTAGGATCTTTGCATTTAGCTAGAGGGGGGTGAATAGCTTTCTTTCGATTTTGTCTATATCGATGTTAACTAAACACAAGAACAAAATTAATAAAACAATAAAAATAATGCTAACCCCCTGATTTACTTGGTATCCACCTTTGAGAGGTGACTAGTCCAAGGATCCACACCACACGCACGAGCTCCACTATGAACGTCTCCTTCAAGGTGGAGAAACCTTCACAAGATTGCCCTCTTCCTCTTTACAAAGTAGAAATGAATGTGAGAGGAAGAGAATGAGGCTTTGAGCACTAATAGCAAGATTCTACACTCTAGAAACGTAACCCTAAGCTACTCAAAAGTCTCCCTTTAAATAGAGTAGAGGACCGCTCCTTAAGCAGTCCAGCCCGACGCCAGTCAACTGCCCCAAGGGCAGTCGACTGGTCCTAGCCAACCCACTAGCCAATGGCTAGTTTTTTGAACTGATCAGTTGACTGGTCCTAGCCAACCCACTAGCCAATGGCTAGTTTTTTGAACTGATCAATCGACTGGTCCTAGACCAGTTGACTAATCTTTCTATGAATTCAAGTTTTACACTGGCAGTCGACTAATCAACTACTAGTTGACTGCCCAGCTTACACTTGCACTCACACTCATTCTGAAGACCACCCTTTGCGTTTGCCTTGAAGTCCACTCCCTTGGCTTGCCCCATGAAGTTCTCTTCCTCGACTTTCGTCCCTCAAATGCGCACACAAGCCCTCGTCTTGTCTCCGTGTCATCCTTCGCGTATTCCCTTGAAGTCTACTTCCGCGGCTTGCCCTTGGAGTCCTCTTCCTTCGGCTCTCATCCCTCAGATGCGTACTTCATGTGTGATTCACCAAGTTCTGCATGACTCAAACACACATATCAAATCAACATGACAACCTAACTTAATCATATTAACCCACACACATCAAAACCCATGATCCAGTCGATTATACTCGGGCCGATTGCACCAACAGAATAGTGGTGGTCGGCGGCTAGGGTTTCCAAGCAAGGAGAGAATTCTTCTCTCCTATTCTTATTCTTCTTCTTTCCTCTCTTTTTTTCCCTCTTGGGCACTAGTGCAAGCAAGCAAAGGGAGGAGTTTGTTCGTCCTTTTGGTCGACGACAACAAGGAAGGGAAGAAGGTGGTTGGCACAAGCAAGAGGAGGAAGAAAGGTGTAACGACCCGGCCCGTTTGGTGGCCCATTTACCGGCCCTCACGACCGTCGTACCGTCGACCGTCGACTGTGCCGTTACCATACTAGGTCTTTCCACTTCCTGGGCAGTGGATTTTTGCCTTCCCAGGATTCGAACCCTAGACCCAGGCTTAAATCTAGTTCTTTATGAATCCTGAAGCTCCAATTGGATTCAGGATTCATAAAAACTAATTTAAGCCTGGGTCTAGGGTTCGAATCCTGGGAAGGCAAAAATCCACTGCCCAGGAAGTGGAGAGACCTAGTATGGTAATGGCACGGTCGACGGTCGAACGTACGATGGTACGACGGTCGTGAGGGTCGGTAAATGGGCCGCCAAAAGGGCGGGTCGTTACAATAAAAAGGCGCCTTTTTATTGTAGCGACCCGGCCCATTTACCGACCCATTTACCGGCCCTCACGACCGTCGTACCATCGACCGTCGACCGTGCCGTTACCATACTAGGTCTTTACACTTCCTGGGCAGTGGATTTTTGCCTTCCCAGGATTCGAACCCTAGACCCAGGCTTAAATCTAGTTCTTTATGAATCCTGAATACCTAGCTCAATTGGTATTCAGGATTCATAAAGAACTAGATTTAAGCTTGGGTCAAAGGTTCGAATCCTGGGAAGGTAAAAATCCACTGCCAGGAAGTGGAAAGACCTAGTATGGTAACGGCATGGTCGACAGTCGACAGTACGACGGTACGACGGTCGTGAGGGCCGGTAAATGGGCCGGTAAATGTGCCGCCAAACGGGCCGGGTCATTACAAAAGGTGCTTTTGGTGGCTTCGTTTCTTGGAAGACCGTTGCCCACACAACATCCAAGAAGAGGATAGGAATACGATAGAAAATCAAGAGGTATAACTTGTTTTCTTGTTCTATTTTTTTTATTTACAAGGGGTATCCAGGCTTACGCCCGACTAATCCGCTTGGCTGACCAGCCCTGCCCCATAGCCTTTAACGAGAGTCCCCACCGATCAACGAGGGTAAATTGGGGGACGGAGACACGTGGCAACTTCACCACTTATGATATCGGTACCCGATAGCCCGACCACACAGCAGCCTGTGGTGATTTCTTTCGTCAGCATACTGCGCGCTCTACCAGGGAAGAATCGAACCCGGGAAGTGAGAGATCACCCAAGTGAGCCATTACCAATCGTGTGATTTCTTGTTCTAGTTTATATTGTATGTTGCTTATTCAATTGGATCCCGAAGATAAACACAAAAATCGGCGATCTAATTCGTCATCTATTCCGCGGCTATTCGATAAAGGAGTTAGATTACTTGAACAACAAGTTTGTTCAAGTGATCACCAAATCGAATAGTACGATGATGAAAAGGTCATTCGGAAAGTTTCTTTCCATCCAGATATTTAAAATTAATAGAAAATTTTAATCTGTGGACATGGAGAGAAATCGGTTACTTAATGGGAAACCAACAATTCTGCCTTGGATTAGCAACCTCCCCGATTGCAAACCAGGTAAAATGCTGACTGCCTCTTTCCTTTAGGTTTGCTATATTTTTAATACTATTTATTATTTGCATTAATTAACAAACATCTTTGTTAAAGACAAAACAAAAGATATGAGTTTTCTTTTTCAGGGGCAATTCATCCCTTCTTGACGACCAACGATCACTGTCAATTAGTATCAGAGCAAGGATACACCAGAAGGACTAACCTCTGTCTGAAGCAACTACAAACTAGTCGGACCAGTTATCTATTCGCCAAAATTCGAAGGAGATTTCGCGTGTTGGAAATGCAAGATGCAAGTTTTCTTTAAAACTAATTTCGATTTAATTTTAATAATGAAAAACAATTTTGTAGCTCCTAAGGACGTCGACAACAAACCCAAAGATGAAAGCCAGTCAACTATGAAAGAACATCCTGACTTTGTGGAGAACGAAAAAGTAGAATATCATCTACTGACCGTACTTCCTGCACAAGAAGTCAACCGAATCAAGAACTACCTGTTAGATCGTTGTAGCTTGCTAGAGGGGGGGGTGAATAACACTTTTTGTATTCTTCTCTACCTACGTTGTTAGTGCGCAAGCGGAAATACTATAAAACAAGACTGACAACTAAACAAAGCTAATAATACCTATTTACGTGGTCCGGAGGTGAAGACTCCTACTCCACGATAGTCGTGAGGTGGACAATCCCTCGATCCTTCGGCGGATCACTCCTCGAATGCCCTCCGGCTAACTCGTGTCGCTCCTTGTGGGTGGAGAAACCTCGCCACAATCACAAGCGTACCTCTGAGTACAAAAACTACTATTTGGCTCTTACCCAAAGACAAATTCGTCAGAGGTTCCTGCTAAAACAAAGCCTTTTAAACAAGGCTTAAAGTTTAACCCAGCCGCTAACAATTGACTGCTCCCAGGGCAGTCGACGGGTCCCAGCCAAACAGCAAGCCAACGGCTAGCTGTAATGGCTAGTTTTCGACTTTACCAGTCGACTGCTCCCATGGCAGTCGACTGGTCCGGGGCCAGAAACATTTTGTGAGTTTCTGTTTGTGCTGGCAGTCGACTGTTATATCACCAGTTGACTGCCCAGCCTATACAAACACCTTTCCTCACTACAACGACCCTCCTCCATGCATGCCTTCAGGTACACTCCCTTGGCTTGCCCCTTGAAGTCCTCTTCCACTTGCTATCGTCCCTCGGATGTGCACACAAGCCTTCCCTTGGCTTGCCTCCATGCCACCCTTCATGTGTGCCCTTTGAAGTCCACTTCCCCGCTTGCCCTTGGAGTCCTCCTCCCTCGACTCTCGTCCCTTCATGACTCAGCTGACTCTTCACCAGCAGCTTTGACTGTTGGCTTCGTGCCCTCTTCATCTTCGGCTCTCGTCCCTCGGATACACACAAGTCCCCATCTTATCACCATGTCATCATTCAGGCATGCCTCGAAATCCCCACCCCTAGGCTCATCATCCTTGCTATCCATGGTCCCTCGGGTGCACACAAGCCTCCAGCTTGTCTCCATGCCACCTTCACCATACCGAAGCCGCCCAGCTAGGTCAATATCTGTAAACCTGCAATCCTGCACATTCATATACACATATTAGAACACAAGGGATAACCTAACTAAAACCCTTTTTCCAAACATCAAAACACATGGTCACTCCGGACCATTGATTGCCTCAATAATCTCCCCCTTTTTGATATTTGGTAATACATTTAAGTTAGGGAAAACAAATAGCAGTAAATAGCAATAACGATGCTAAACACACATTTGGACTTACGTTGCCAAGACTCCATCTTGGACTTACACCGCTAATGCATATGCAAATGCAAACATGTATGGATCCTATCCCAAGGCATCCCACACCTAACCTCCCCAAGTTAGAAATTTTCTCCAAAACGACCTTTTTAAAACCAATCCCAAGGCTCCCCTTACACTGGGCTTATAAAGGTTTTTTTAAGAACTTCTCCAAGATTCCCCTTACGCTAAGAATAGAGCAACAATGCTCCCCCTTTATCTAAGCTTTCCCTAAACCTAGGGTTTTTTGCAAAGGCATGTTTGATTTCCCAAATTAAACCCAACACTTCTCCTCCTTTGTCTAACATCAAAAAGATCCAACAATTTCCCCCTTATTGGACTCTTTAACCTTTAAGTGATTATTAACACAGTGTACTAACCCCCACAAGGTTCTACACTTGTTCCACATTAATTGGTCACTTTGCAACAGCTGAAACTCATTTCCAGCCTTTACCAGTCAACTGCCCCTGGGTCAGTCGACTAATGCTCTGAAAAATCAATTTTTAGCATTTCTGACCCAACATCAGAAATGCATAACTAATTCCATAAATCTCCAAAAATTTTCAGATTTCGTGTAGAAGTTTGTGGTACCCATACCTACTTGGGAAAAATACATTAAAAAATGTATCTATCACCTTTCCCAAGTTTGACACAAAACCCAAAATAACCTATGAAAATTAAGCAAGAGGCAAATAGGAGGCAACCTCCCCCTTAACCAATGCCCTATCCTAAATTTCAATTTTCACATCCAACACCAAGTTAAGTTCTACCCCACTTAACACCATAATACCAAGTTAAGTTCTATCCCAACTTAACACCATTCATCCTTTCATCAAGTTAAACCTAACTTGACAACCCAAGTTCTCCCCTTTTGACACCATCAAAGGATTACCCCAAGCAACCCTACCCCTAGTGCCAAAAAGAACTTACTTGATTTCTGAAAAATCCCTCAGAAATCAACACACAGACTTACCAGTCGACTGCCTCCTGGGCAGTCGACTGATACAATCAACTTCTAAAATTCCAGCCTCATTTCAGAAACTTCTAGAAAATTCTAGAAACCTCGGAAAAATCTAAAAATTTGCATGCACATTTGTTAGGATATACCCTATCATAGAAAAATATGGTTCCATGAAAAGTATCAAATGTGCTTGACTTTAGGTACAAACTCTAATATCCTTAAACATGGTCATTTTGTATCAACTCTGAAATCTATCTATAATTCCATGTGTTTGCCAAGGCTAACCATAACCATTATAATGTGACACATGAAATTGTCAACTCTCCCCTTTTTATCTCTTAATCCTAGATACATATGTGAGACTTCCATATCCTTTCATTTATCAAGAACTTATCATTCAATATCATCCAATGAATTTTAAGCACTCATCAATCCTCCTTAAACTTCATGATATCAATAATGCCTTATTCCACACAATCATCATTAAATCACGAAGTAAGACTTTATCTAATGACTGTCAAAGCATATCCAAGATTTTAATTCAAAGTCATATCCTATCATCCAATAGTAATTTATCACCTTCAAACCATATAATATCATCTATGACATAAAATCTCATAAGGTAATATGACCCTTTCCTATGCTTCCAATTTTGCAAGTTCTTACCATCCAATATGTCTTTTTTACTTAAACCTATGGATTAGTCGACTGCCTCCAGAGCAGTCGACTGCTAAAACGAACAAAAAGTTCTCAGTGCTGAATTCAACTGGATCACTCGACTGGTTATGTACCAGTCGACTGATACCTGAATTTCAAACTTTCTGCCTAATTTCAGAAATGCCTAACTAATTCCACAAATCTCCAAAAAATCTAATATTTCGTGGAGAGATTTATGGAGCCTATGTCTACTTGGGAAAAATATATTTTCAAACAAAACTACTCCAGTTCCCAAGATTGGCACGAAACTCAACCCTTCCTAAATTGTATCATTTAACCTTCTCCAAAAGTCATAATTTAGGCCTCTCCTTGATGTATCGTCTCATACCTGACAATAGTGCATTCTTATCACTGAGTTATATGGCATTTACACATTAAACCTTAATTTTATCAAATATAATCTCATTTTCACCTTTTTATCCATAATTCTCCTTCTAATGTGCCAATTCCCTATGATTAAGACTCACCTTAGTCTTCCAACCCCTTTGGCACATTTCCTAGTCCACCTAGACTTCCTAGAAAAACCATCTCTTGAGATCCATTTACCATGGATCCCAAAGGCTCCTAAAGCTCCCCCTTGAGCTCTTAGCCCTAGCCACCTCCCTAGGTGACTCAATCCACACTAGACCACACCGGTGATCCCCCGGTGATTCTTGGCCTAGAAACCTGACCTTCTTAACCTTAGATACCTTGTCCTTGGTTATGTTATTACTTTTACCTTTAAACGACACCCCTTACCATTTTTGGACTTCTCCTTCTTGCCATAATTATATGCTACCCTAGAATACTTTTTTCTATTGGCATTGGAGACCTTAGACCGGTATCCCAACCCCGATCTATCATGGTTGAGTTTTAGACTACCTAACACCATGTCTAAACCATTAGATCCAACCGTGAATCTTTCTAGGGTATTTTCCAATCTATCATGTTTTTCCCTTAAAGCTTGATTTCCCTTTTCTAGACTTTTAAACCTAGAGTCCATATGTCCACTTTGGTCATTCCTAAACCTACCCATCTTCCTAGGCATATGTCTCCCCTTCTTGGGATTTATGCCTTGATCCTTAGGTACAAAGGTCTTGGGCTTATCATGATGCATGGTTTTCCTAGGATTTTGATCTATCTTGTTAATCATATTCCTATCATGATATTTAAAATCAAAATTATGCACAAGCAAGCATTTTTCATTAAATTTAGCATGCATGGAGGAACTTAAGGTTGAATTACATTTTAGTTTAAAGTTAGGGATTACCTCCCTTACCCCAAAATTCTAACTTAAACCACCCATTCTCCCCCTTTAATACTATCAAAATGATTGCCTCAAGCAACCCAACCCTAGGTCATCAAATGAGGGAAAGTTGGATTTCTGAAAATGTTTACAGAATCTAAAAACAGGCATGCCAGTCGACTGCCCATGGGGCAGTCGACTGATACGCTATCAGTCCAACTTTTCAACTTTTCTGCCGAATTTCAGAAACGTCCAGAAAAATTCAAAAAATTCCAAAAATTGTAAAAACTTGCAAACATGTTTAAAATGATATACTCTATCAAGGAAAAATATTAGTCCATATAAAATTTCAAACATGCTTGACTTTTGATGAAAAGTCAAAATCCTTGAAAACCACTAAGTTATGTATCAAGATTACAACCTAATTTTGTAATCATATAACTTTTAAAAGCATGACAAAGTATATAACACATAAAATGGTTTTCAAAGGTGTAAAATGTCCAACTATGATCTTCGGGCAAAGTGCCCATGAATTAAACACTTGCCTTCCATATAGTTGGTCTAGGTTTCATATTTTGATACTTCTAATGATTCAACAATATGTCACAAGCACATGTTAACCAACTGTATCACACTAATGGATCAAGCACACTTTTTCAAATCTAATATCCCAAGGTTCATCTATACCTCTACAAAATACATTCCAAGGCCTTTTCTTAAGGATGTAAACTCTGATTCGGGAAGAGGCTTGGTAAAAATGTCGCTAGGTTTGACTTTAATTCAATATAGTGAGGTTCTATGTCTCCCCTTGCCACATGGTCTCTAATGAAGTGATGTTTTACTTCAATGGGTTTTATCCTAGAATGGTGAACTGGATTTTTGGTCAAATTGATTGTACTTACATTATCACACAAGACTTTGACCTTGGTATAATGTAACTCATAATCTTCTAGAGTGTGCATGATCCAAAGGAGTTGGGAAATACACCCACCCATTGCCATATATTCCGCCTCCGTTGTTGATAGGGCAACGCATGGTTGTTTCCTACTACTCCAACTAACTAAGGAAGACCCAAAGAATTGACACCCTCCACTAGTACTCTTCCTATCTAGCTTACAACCCGTATAGTCCGAGTCGGTGTATCCAACAAGATCAACACTAGGGGTTCTTAGATACCAAAGCCCAACATTGAGGGTACCTGTGACATACCTTAGGATCATCTTGACTACAACTAAATGGGACTCTTTGGCACAAGATTGGTACCTTGCACACATACCTACCGCAAAAAGTATATCGGGTCTACTAGCGGTTAGATATAGTAGACTACCAATCATGCTTCTATATTGCTTAGAGTCTACCATTTTCCCTTCAAGGTCGCTATCCATTTTCACATTGGTTCCTATGGGGGTAGATGCTACCTTAGCATTTTCTAAGCCAAATTTCTTTAACATTTCCTTAGCATATTTAGTTTGAAAAACATGTGTTCCTTCATTAGTTTGCTTGATTTGAAGTCCTAAAAGCAAGGTTATCTCTTCTACAAGACTCATTTCAAATTCATCTTCCATATATTTGTTGAATTCTTGTAAGAAGTCATTATTTGTTGACCCAAAATTGATATCATCTACATACACTTGGGCAACAAAGATGTCCTTATCCTTAGATTTTAGGAACAATGTAGGGTCAATTGTTCCTCTCCCAAACCCCTTAGACACTAGAAATGAAGAAAGCCATTCATACCAAGCCCGGGGAACTTGTTTCAATCCATATAAGGCTTTTCTCAATTTGTAAACGTGTCTTGGATAATTAGGGTTCTCAAACCCGGGGGGTTGTTCTACATAGTCCTCTTCGTTAATGATCCCATTAAGGAATGCCGACTTCACATCCATTTGGTGGAGTGTGAAACCCATGTGAGCGGCATAGGCTAGTAGAATTCTAATAGATTCTAACCTAGCTACGGGGGCATAAGTCTCATCATAGTCTAATCCTTCAACTTGGTTAAACCCCCTAGCTACCAATCTAGCCTTATTCCTAGTGATTTTGCCTTGGTCATCTAGTTTGTTCCTAAATACCCATCTTGTGGTTATAATGGTGCAATCATTGGGCCTAGGAACCAATTCTCAAATCTCACTTCTCTCAAATTGATTTAGCTCTTCTTGCATTGCTAAGACCCAATCGACATCTCCCAAGGCTTCATTAATAGACTTAGGTTCTAATTGAGTGATTAAGGCTATTTGACTAGTTTGGTCTCTAAAATAGGGCCTAGTCCTTACTCCTTTAGTGACATCACCCACTATTTGGTTAATAGGGTGATCTTGGTGATGTCTCAAGGGCCTAGAGGTTGTAGGTTCATTGACTACTTCTTCCTCATCCTCTAGGGTACTTCCTACTCTCCCTAGATCATTGCCCTCCAAATGTAGGTCTTGGATTCTTTGGGCAAGGGGTTGGACTTCTTCCATATCCTTATTAATTGAGGCTTTTCTAGGGTAGGTTTTTGTTGATTCATCAAATTTAACATCTGAGGATTCCTCAATCACTTTTGTTCTCTTGTTGTAAACTTTATAACCCCTACTTGTGGATGAGTACCCAATTAGAATTCTTTCATCGGAAATTCCTTAGGTTATCTTTGGTATTTATGATATACACTTTACATCCAAAGACCCTAAAGTAATGGACTTGTGGAATTCTCCCATTCAATAATTCAAAGGGAGTTTTTCCTAGGAACCTATGCACCAAAACCCGGTTTTGAATATAACAAGCGGTGTTAACCGCTTCAGCTCAAAAGTAGCTAGGAAGGGAATATGCATTAAGTATGATCCTAGCAGCTTCTTGTAGGGATCGGTTTCTCCTCTCAACTACCCCATTTTGTTGAGGAGTCCTTGGGCATGAAAATTCATGCTTGTATCCATTTTTGACACAAAATTGTGTGAAATTTGAATTTTGGAACTCCCCACAATGGTCACTTCTAATTCGATTAATTTTGAGATGTTTTTCATTTTCTACCCTTTTACTAAATCCTATGAAGAGTTCTAAGGTATCGTCCTTATGTTTCATAAAGAAAACCAAAGTAAACCAAGAAAAATCATCTACTATAACTAAACAATATTTACTCCCAACAAGTGAGGGAGTACTATGGCAATCAAATAAATCAATATGTAATAGCTCTAATGGTAAAGTAGTAGTGGTTAGGGGTTTACCTTTGTGTGATGATTTTGATTGCTTACCCTCTTGGCATGCATAACACAATTTTGTCTTGTCATATTTGATCATAGGTAGCCCCTTCACAAATTTTTCCTTGTCCACTCTTGCAATGCTTCTCATGTTGACATGTCTAAGCCTCCAGTGCCACAACCATCCTTCTTCTTCTTTAGACATGAAACACTTAGCCAAATTGTTAGTAGCATAGGCAGGATCAAGATAATACAAATTGGCCTCTCTATACCCTTCGAATATGACACTATTGGATTCATTATGCTTAATTATGCACTTCCTAGCATGAAATTCAACCCTAAAACCCGCATCACATAACTGACTCACACTAAGTAAGTTAAACTTCATATCCTTAATTAAGAGTACTTTATGTATAGAAATTGTGGGAGATACCTCAATAGTGCCCCTACCTATAATTCTCAGTTTTCCACTATTTTCAAAGGAGACCGTCCCTTCTCTTAAGTAGGTAATAGTAGTGAACTTGCTCACATCTCCGGTCATGTGTCTTGAGCATCCACTATCTACTATCCACATAGTTAAGGCCTCCTTCACCTTTACCTATACAACATGAAAAACATACTCTTTTGGTACCCAAATTTTTGATCCATAAGCATCATTTAAAAATCATTTAGGTACCCATGTCCTCTTTGTATTTTCCTTAGCCCCTAGTTTCCTAGATGCACCAATCCTAACCGTGAGTGAGACAAAAGCCACTTCCTTTGTCTTTGGCCTATATCCTAAACCGGCCTTGTTATAAACGACCCTTTGACTGTTAATTATCATGTCTAGGTTGCTAGAGCCTACTTGGAATTTCCTAAGTGCTTTTGTGAGGTCATCTACCTTTTTCCTTAATTCCTTATTTTCAGTTTCAAGACATGAATCATGTGATGTAAGAGAACTAGCATGCAATTCTTCCTTAAATTTGGTAGATTCTACTTTAAGCATGACAATCTCATCTTTTAGATCCTTAATCTTACTTCTAGCTTTAGCTAAATCCATGTTAGTGCAAGAAATGATCTTAACTAATGTAGAGGAGGGTAAGTGGTATACCTCACTTACCGAAGCTTCTAACTCAGATGATGATGATGATGAGGAGTTGCTTTCATCACTGCTTGAGCTTCCTTCATCATCTGATGAGTATGAGTGATCCAGTGCCATGAGAGCAAAATGTGAAAGTTCCTCTTCTTCCTCCTCTGAGGATGATGGATTATCCCAGGTCGCCTTTAGGTTGGTGGCACCCTTCTCCTTTCCCTTCGACCTCTTCTTGTCAACTTTCTTCTTCTCCACCTTCTTGTCATCTCTTCTCTTCAGTTGAGGGCACTCATTCTTCATATGTCCCTCTTGGTGGTAGATGTAGCATCTAATGTCCTTGGTCTTACCCTTGCCTTTGGACCCTTTCCTAGCATAGGATTTGTTAGAAAAAATTCTGAAAGCCTTACGCATCTTTCTTACCATGAATGCCTCTTGGTCGCTATCCATTGAGGCGCTGGATTCCTCTGAATCGGATGAGGAGCAGTAGACCACCTTCTTCTTTTCCCTCCTCTTGTTCTTTTCCTTTTCTGCAATAAAAGCAATACCCTTCCCTTTGGCCGAGACGTTAGCTTGCTCGTGCAGTTCAAATTCACACAATAAATAATCTAATTTAATTATCAACAAGTCCCTTGATACTTTGTAGGCATCAACCATGGATGCCCATAAGGTGGTTCTTGGGAAGGCTTGTAGAACATACCTGACTATATCCTGGTTCTCGGTCTTTTCTCCAATCACGTGGAGCTCGTTGATGACCTCCTTCACCCTTCCATCCAGCTGGCTGATAGTCTCGTTGCTCTTCATGGATAGGGATTGGAGTTGGGCCACGAACAAGTCCTTCTTTGCTCTTCTGGACTCGTTTGACCCTTCGTTCAATTCCACCAATTTGTCACACAGTTCCTTGGCGCTCTTGAACAACCCCACTTTGTTGAGTTGCTCCTTTGAGAGCCCGCACTGCAGTGTGGTGGTGGCCTTGGCATTTGACTGCGCCCTCTTCATGACCTCTTTTGACCAAGATCTCATCGGTGTCGGTTCCCGTCTTTCATCGATGGGTGCCTTGAAACCATCTGTAATACTAATCCAATTCTCAATATTGTTCTTAAGGTAATATTGCATCCTACCTTTCCAGTACGCGAAGTCATTCCCGTCGAAGAAGGTGGTCGTGCAGTGTTGTATCCCTCTTGAAATGCCATTTTACTTGTTTCGGTTGACGGTGAGTTCTTCCGAAACGAACCGGCTCTGATACCAACTGATGGATCAATGTGGCTTGCTAGAGGGGCGGTGAATAGTACTTTTTCTGTTGAATCACTTTACCTATGTTGTTAGCGCAGCGGAAACAATAATATCCAAAGAAAATAAGAACAATGCTAAAAACAATACTTCCACTATGAAAAATGGGTGACTAATCCAAGGATCCACGCCATACACCTCTTCTACTATGAAAAATCTCCTTCAGGTGGAGGAACCTTTATAGTGGTGATCTTCCTCTTTACAGAATGTAGTAAAATGAGAGAGAGGAGGTTATGAACGCTTTTCACACGAGCAGCACTTCGTTGTAGTACAAAACCGTACCGCTCACGTGCAAAAGGTCCTCCTTTTATAGGAGAACAGGAGAAACACGCAGTCCCGCACCAGTCGACTGCCCCTAGGGTAGTCGTCTGGCCTAGCGTTAATTGCTAGCCAACGACTAGTTTTCGGAGTATACCAGTTGACTGCCTCTGGGCCAGTTGACTGGTAGAAGGCTAAAAACCTTCTGTGAGTTTTGTCAGTCGACTGCCCTGCCTCTTAGCTTGGTTTCTGCCACTCTGAACCTTCTCCTTCACATGTGCCTTCAGGTCCACTCCCTTGGCTCGCCCCTTAAAGCCATCTTCCTTTGGCTCTCGTCCCTCGGATGCACACACAAGCCTTCCCTTGGCTTGCCTCCATGTCACCCTTCACGTGTGCCCTTGAAGTCCACTTCCCAGCTTGCCCTTGGAGTCCTCCTCCCTCGGCTCTCGTCCCTCGGATTTGTTCACAATGTGTGATCCTCCAAGTCCTACAAACTCAATCACACACATCAAATACAACATAACACTCTAACCTTAACCATATTCACACACACATATCAAAACCATGATCTTCGAATCGTTTAAGGGACGATTGCCTCAACACCTTACCCTTGTACTTGCTCCTTGATGTGAGCTTCTTTTCTTCCTTTTCTCCTTCTCCCATCTTCTTAATTGCTCCATTTTCTTTAGCTCTCCACTCCTTGGACATTTCGTGTGGTAGTGTCCTAGCTCACCACACGTGAAGCATCTATTTTCTTTCTTCTCTCTTGGGCTTCTCCATTCCTATAACCCATGTTAGATTTAAAAGGAATTGAAATGAGTTTAGGATTTACCTCCTTTTACTTACCATTTGGACACATATCCTTGTAGTGTCCCTTTTCATTGCATCCAAAGCATATAATGTGGTCTTTGGTTCTTGCTTTGGTGGAGGTAGAAGCTTCTCCTTGCTCCGGTATGCATAAGGGTCTCTCCTCCCCCTCAATCCTTGAAGTTGACACCTCCTCTTCTTCTCGTGATGAAATGGATGATCTCTCACTTAATTGTCCCTCCTCACTTGATGAGGTTGATGATTCTTTTCCTTTTTCTTCTTCTTGCACCGTTTGACTTATCTCCTTGGGCTCTTGAGCTTGTATAGGGTTTTTATGAAATTCCTCCAACTTGTTCCACAATTCATGTGCACATGTATATTCCCCTATACCACTCAATACATTAATAGGCAAAATATTTAGTAATATACCAATTACCTTTTATGAAATTACTCCAAAGCATATTATGTGCTTGTTGCTTTTTTGCCCAATATCTAGGGCGAAGCTTCTTTCCATGCTTGTCTCTTGGAGCTTCAAAGGGCTCTTCTATTATTATTCTACATTCTCACTCCATTCCAAGCCATGTCTTCATTCGCATCCTCCAATAGCCAAAATCTTCATGGTCATAGGAGGGTGGTGTGTTGATATCATCCCCTAGCTTGATTTCCATCATTTTTCCCTCTAGCTTTCTTGCTCCATCGGCGGTTAATCCGTAGATGAGTGAACCTAACTCTGATACCACTTGTTAGATCATTGTAGCTTGCTAGAGGGGGGGTGAATAGCACTTTTAGTTTTCTTCTCTACCTACGTTGTTAGTGCGCAAGCAAAAATACTATAAAACTAGACTAACAACTAAACAATGCTAACAATACCTATTTACGTGGTTCGGATGTGAAGACTCCTACTCCATGACAGTCCGTGAGGTGGACGACCCCTCGATCCTTCGACGGATCACTCCCTGGATGCCCTCCGGTTAACTCGTGTCGCTCCTTGTGGGTGGAGAATCCTCGCTACAATCACAAGCGCACGTCTGAGTACAAAGACTACTTTTGGCTCTAACCCAAAGCCAAATTCGTCAGAGGTTCCAGCTAAAATGAAGCTTTTTAAATAAGGCTTAAAGCTAAACCCAGCCGATAGCCGTCGACTGCTTCTAGGGCAGTCGACTGGTCCTAGCCAAACAGCAAGCCAACGGCTTGCTGTAATGGCTAGTTTTCGACTTTACCAGTCGACTGCTCCCAGGGCAGTCGACTGTGTTGATGCAGTCTGGCCCGGTTGTTGTTTTGGTGTTTGACAATGATTTAAGTTTGGTTGAGCGAATTTAGGTTAAAGTCCTGGTCGGGGACTAGGCATGAAACCCCGGTGAGTGAAGCCGGGTCCTGGTGAGTGAAGCCAGGTGATTGAAAATCCCGGTGAGTGAAGCCGGGTCCAGGTGAGTGAAGCCAGGTGATTGGAAATCCCGGTGAGTGAAGCCGGGTCCTGGTGAGTGAAGCCAGGTGTTGGAAATCCCGGTGAGTGAAGCCGGGTCCTGGTGAGTTAAGCCAGGTGTTGGAAATCCTGGTGAGTGAAGCTGGGTCCTGGTGAGTGAAGCCAGGTGGTGGAAATCTCGGTGAGTGAAGCCGGGTCCTGGTGAGTGAAGCCAGGTTAGAAGAAATCCTGGTGAGTGAAGCCAGGTCCTAGCTTGGAGGGCTAGGTGTGGAAAAGTCCTAACTTGGAAGGTTGGGTGAAAAGTCCTAGCTTGGAGGGCTAGGTGAAAAGTCCTAACTTGGAGGGTTAGGTGAAAAGTCCCAACTGGAGGGTTAGGTGAAAAACCCTGGTGAGTGAAGCCAGGTCCTAGTGAGTGAAGCTAGGTTGGATGAAATCCTGACTTGGAGGGTCAGGTCCCTAGCTTGGAGGGCTAGGGTGGATGAAATCCTAGCTTGGAGGGCTAGGATGAGTCCCTGGATCGGTCTGGTGACCGATCAGGGAGTTTGGCACGCTGCTCCTTCGTGGATCGGTCTGGTGACCGATCCAGCGATGTTTGATCGGTCTGGTGACCGATCAGGGAGTGTGTGTTTCACTCACTGCACAGCTCCTGATCGGTCTGGTGACCGATCAGGGAGGGAACAGTGAGTTGAGTTCCCTTGCTAATCAGATCTAGAACGGTCCGGTGACCGATCAGAGACTTATGATTTGATTAAAGAATCACTATTCACTCAAGCCTGATTGGTCTGGTGACCGATCAGGCTGGAGCCTGATTGGTCTGGTGACCGATCAGGCAGGAGCCTGATTGGTCTGGGGACCAATCAGGAGTGTGCAGAAGCTACTGGATCGGTCTGGTGACCGATCAGGCTCCTCCCTGATCGGTCTGGGGACCGATCAGGAGCAGAACTTTAATTCAAATATGCTGTCAGAAGTCTGTTTTCACTGCCGATTCTCTGCTACTTGCTGATTTCTCTTTGATATGCATTGCTAAGCCTCTGTTGGAGTGTGCAGGTGATAGCAGGTGATTCAAACACTCAAGGAGGGTCAATGAGAGGCTTTCCTTGGAGCAGGTTTGGATCTATTGTGTTTTCAGGTCTCAACGGCGTCTGGCGCAACTGGCAACTGACGAAGGCGCGGCTGGCAACTGACGGAGGCTCAGCTGGAGGAGTGTCCAATGGACTGAGTGCTCAGAGAGGTCAGTTGGTCAGAGTGTGAGTCAGTGGTGCTGATGGAGCTGGCGACGTTGAGCAGGAGCTTAAGAGACGAAGCAGGATGCAGAGGAGCGACGCGAGACAGACAGAAAACTTAGGAAGTTGTTGCTGGGCTGTATTCGTGCTCTCTGTTGCTTTGTTCTTGAGCGATCTTGTTGCATTCTAGTGAGAGCTTTGTGAGCTTCCCTTCTCGAGTGTCTCGTGTGCTTAATCTTGTATTCATCTACTGAGACAGCTTGTGGAGAGGTTACTCCACCGAGAAGGAGGCGCTTGATATCCGGTGTTCACCGGGGCTTGATCTGCCGACGATCAAGGGATCGCCCACCTCACGGGCACGCCAAGGAGTAGGGGCAAGTTATCCCCGAACCTTGTACATCTTTGTCTTAGCGTTTGTTTGGTTTGAGTTTCTTTCTCTGCTTAGTTTCTTTGTTCTGCATTTGCTTCCGCTGCCTAACTCTAATGTGCAGAATAGTTTTGAAAAGCTCAAGAAATTGTGATTGCCTATATTCACCCCCTCCCTCTATAGCCATCTCGTTCCCAACAAGTGGTATCAGAGCTTGGGGCTCTGTTCACGGCTTAACATCCAAGAGCTTACAACAAGATGGGTATGGAAGAGAAGGCTACAGCACAAACCGACCTCCATTCTTTGACGGCACAGATTTTCCATATTGGAGGTCAAGGATGGAGTTCTATCTCAAGACCAACATCAGTGTGTGGTTTGCCGTGAAGGAGGGCTTCATCCTTCCAAGAGATGGTGAAGGAAAAGAGCTAGACTTCTCCATGTGGTCAGCTGAACAAATCAAAAGGGGAGAAGCGGATGCTAAGGCTGTGGTCACGTTGCAATGTGGGATGACCAAGGACCAACTTATCAAAGTTGGTCCCTTTACAAGTGCAAAGGACCTATGGAACAAAATCTTTGAGCTCCATGAGGGAACTCAAGACACAAGGACTGCCAAGAAGGACCTCCTTCTCAACCAACTTCAAAATCTCACCATGGGAGAAAATGAAACTGTAAGTATGCTTCATTGTCGGTTCAAAGAAATCATCAATGGCTTGCATTCCATCAATGAAAAGGTGGAAAACCGAGACTTAGTGAGGTACATTCTAAAAGCATTTCCTAGGAATGCCTTATGGTCATCCATGGTGGATGTTTACAAGGTTTCCAAGCACTTATCTTTTGTTAAGTTAGAGGATTTATTTTGTGAGATGGAATTACATGAGATCTCTAACCAAAGTCCCAAAGAGAAAGGGATTGCTTTAGTGGCAGGTGACAACAAGAAGAAGAAGGAGAAGAACATCCACTGTCACGTGGCTCTAGTAGCACTAAAAGAGTCAAAGGAGGAGAGTGATGAATCAAGGGACTGCTCAACCGCGCCTTCATCATCTTCGGATGATGAAGAGGTAATTTCTCCCGAGTTAGATAAGTGCTATAGAGCTATCGCATACCTAACTAAGTTGCTTAAGAAATCCAAGGCAAAAGTTAAATCATTAAGATTAGAAGTAAAGGAATTGAAAACCTCTAAGGATGAGGTAATTGATGACTCACATGTTAAGACCCTTGAAAATGAAAATAAGGACTTAAGGAACGAAGTTTAAAACCTCAAGAATATTCTTGAAAAGTTTTCAATTGGCTCAAAAACCTTAGACATGATCTTGAATTCCCAAAGGGCAGTTTACAACAAGGCCGGTATAGGTTACCGACCTAAGGAACCGACCTTTGTATCCTTAATGTCAAGAACCCAATCTAGAGCACAAAATAATTCTAGGGTTCAAAAGGTTAGAAAGAAAAAGACTAAGGCATGGGTGCCTAAGTCCTTCATTGAAGATGCATTAGGTCCCAAAACTTGGATACCTAAAACCTCCATATTTAGAATTGTATAGCTTTGATTGAGGGGGAGCATCTATCAACATAGGTTGTTGATAAGTGGTGCTCCGAACCCAAGGCTAAGGTTACACTAGTTTCAAAATAAGTCAATAAGCCTTGGAAATTATTTTTATATATAGCATGAAGGGTTTAGATTCACACATAATTTGCTCTTGCCATGAATTGCTTAAAAGAATTGGTTTTATTGTTGCAATTTGTGTTTTCATGCAAGTTTTGGTTTATGAAATGTCTTATCTCAAGCCCAAAGTATACCATGAGTTTTAAAATTCACTGTTTAACCTTCTATGACCTAGTGATTCCCTTGTATCAAACTAAGGTTTCTTGATATAATCATGCTTTGATACAAACATATTGTGATACTCAATTTCATGCTTAGAGAACACCATCATGTTTTGACTCAAATAGTGTTGTAGAACATGGATGCATGCTAAAGAACAAGTATAGACACATTGAAAATCTCACAATACATCATTAGACAAGAACATGAACTTAAGGTCTAGGTTCAGTGTTTTCTTGAAATGAATCAAAAGAATTGGCATGTATTCAAGGTCCTCACACTTAGTGTTGCTTATGATGGTAAATGAACTTGAGAAAATTGGGAATTTGATCATGTCTTGATACTGGTATTATATAGGCATGTTTTGAAATTTAATCATATGTTGATCGCTTTCAAACTTATCATGTTTTCTGGAATCATGCTTTGAACTTTGTATTTACAAGTTTGCAAATCATGTTGTTTCCTTTGGGTAGAGAAACATGAATGTTGTTTAATGGAACTCTGTTAGGAGTTAAATTTGAATCTAATTGGGGTTTAGGAGTGGTTAAGGGGTGAAACAAATCCATTTCTGAAATATAACAGTTTCAGAAACCATTCTGTATCATCCCTGATCGGTCCACCGACCGATCAGGGGTGCTTCTGATCGGTCCGGTGACCGATCAGACCAACTCTGATCGAGGAACTCCCAGATCATTCCAAATTGATCCAAAACCTCCTCAAACCAATATCGTCTTGTCGAATTGTATCAGTTTAATGATCATACAACACACAAATCTGATATAAACCGATTACAATTGAAATATACTTGATCTTCCATTGGTACAAATCTGGTAATAAGGAAGCACAAATTTGTTCATGTGATGCAAACCTAGTACTTAATAGTGATTTGATACAAACCTATGTTGGAATGTTCAAATTCATAAGAAAGGGTTTGTTGAGTCGTGACTCTTATTCTTAATGTCGTATTTCGGAATTGTTTCTGAAATATCGAATATTAATAGAGTCTACTCCCCGGTTATGGAATGCCAATTATTAATGCAGTCTGATCAGGAATGTATCAGAGTTTCAGGAATTTTTCTGAAATCTGATCGCTCCCCAGACTAATCATAAATTCTTCTGTATCAAGTAATCAACGACCCTGATTGGTCACGGAGACCACTCAGGATTATATGTCGAATACAGATGCATTCTTTACTTGTCATATGAAACATATACATGTTTGACCTTGATATATTTTTGTATATGTTTTCATGTGCAAGTTCACACTTATTGCCGTATGATGCATATACATTGTTGCCATGATACATTTATGGTATATGCCTCTTATATGCAATTCAAAAATCATCCTTTAACTTACTTGTCATATGAAACATAGACATGTTTGACCATGATATTATTCTGTATATGTTTTCATGTGAAATTCAAAATTTACCTTTGATTATTTTGGGTTTGGGGAGAGACCCTTGGTTGAGGGGGAGTTTGATGTTTAAACTTAATAACCATACCCTTTTCGATGTTTGACAAAGGGGGAGAAAATGGCTGATTAAGTTTATGGTTATTATAGGGGGAGGATCATGATTCACTTATAAGAATTGAATGGACTTCAATTGATTGATACCTAAACTTAAATCGGGTTGTCAAACAACAAAAAGGGGGAGATTGTTGATGCAGTCTGGCCCGGTTGTTGTTTTGGTGTTTGACAATGATTTAAGTTTGGTTGAGCGAATTTAGGTTAAAGTCCTGGTCGGGGACTAGGCATGAAACCCCGGTGAGTGAAGCCGGGTCCTGGTGAGTGAAGCCAGGTGATTGAAAATCCCGGTGAGTGAAGCCGGGTCCTGGTGAGTGAAGCCAGGTGATTGAAATCCCGGAGAGTGAAGCCGGGTCCTGGTGAGTGAAGCCAGGTGATTGGAAATCCCGGTGAGTGAAGCCGGGTCCTGGTGAGTGAAGCCAGGTGTTGGAAATCCCGGTGAGTGAAGCCGGGTCCTGGTGAGTGAAGCCAGGTGTTGGAAATCCCGGTGAGTGAAGCCGGGTCCTGGTGAGTGAAGCCAGGTGGTGGAAATCTCGGTGAGTGAAGCGGGTCCTGGTGAGTGAAGCCAGGTTAGAAGAAATCCTGGTGAGTGAAGCCAGGTCCTAGCTTGGAGGGCTAGGTGTGGAAAAGTCCTAACTTGGAAGGTTGGGTGAAAAGTCCTAGCTTGGAGGGCTAGGTGAAAAGTCCTAACTTGGAGGGTTAGGTGAAAAGTCCCAACTGGAGGGTTAGGTGAAAAACCCTGGTGAGTGAAGCCAGGTCCTAGTGAGTGAAGCTAGGTTGGATGAAATCCTGACTTGGAGGGTCAGGTCCCTAGCTTGGAGGGCTAGGGTGGATGAAATCCTAGCTTGGAGGGCTAGGTTGAGTCCCTGGATCGGTCTGGTGACCGATCAGGGAGTTTGGCACGCTGCTCCTTCGTGGATCGGTCTGGTGACCGATCCAGCGATGTTTGATCGGTCTGGTGACCGATCAGGGAGTGTGTGTTTCACTCACTGCACAGCTCCTGATCGGTCTGGTGACCGATCAGGGAGGGAACAGTGAGTTGAGTTCCCTTGCTAATCAGATCTAGAACGGTCCGGTGACCGATTAGAGACTTATGATTTGATTAAAGAATCACTGTTCACTCAAGCCTGATTGGTCTGGTGACCGATCAGGCTGGAGCTTGATTGGTCTGGTGACCGATCAGCAGGAGCCTGATTGGTCTGGGGACCAATCAGGAGTGTGCAGAAGCTGCTGGATCGGTCTGGTGACCGATCAGGCTCCTCCCTAATCGGTCTGGGGACCGATCAGGAGCAGAACTTTAATTCAAATATACTGTCAGAAGTCTGTTTTCACTGCCGATTCTCTGCTACTTGCTGATTTCTCTTTGATATGCATTGCTAAGCCTCTGTTGGAGTGTGCAGGTGATAGCAGGTGATTCAAACACTCAAGGAGGGTCAATGAGAGGCTTTCCTTGGAGCAGGTTTGGATCTATTGTGTTTTCAGGTCTCAACGGCGTCTGGCGCAACTGGCAACTGACGAAGGCGCGGCTGGCAACTGACGGAGGCTCAGCTGGAGGAGTGTCCAGTGGACTGAGTGCTCAGAGAGGTCAGTTGGTCAGAGTGTGAGTCAGTGGTGCTGATGGAGCTGGCGACGTTGAGCAGGAGCTTAAGAGACGAAGCAGGATGCAGAGGAGCGACGCGAGACAGACAGAAAACTTGGGAAGTTGTTGCTGGGCTGTATTCGTGCTCTCTGTTGCTTTGTTCTTGAGCGATCTTGTTGCATTCCAGTGAGAGCTTTGTGAGCTTCCCTTCTCGAGTGTCTCGTGTGCTTAATCTTGTATTCATCTACTGAGACATCTTGTGGAGAGGTTACTCCACCGAGAAGGAGGCGCTTGATATCCGGTGTTCACTGGGGCTTGAACTGCCGACGATCAAGGGATCGCCCACCTCACGGGCACGCCAAGGAGTAGGGGCAAGTTATCCCCGAACCTTGTACATCTTCGTCTTAGCGTTTGTTTTGTTTGAGTTTCTTTCTCTGCTTAGTTTCTTTGTTCTGCATTTGCTTCCGCTGCCTAACTCTAAAGTGCAGAATAGTTTTGAAAAGCTCAAGAAATTGTGATTGTCTATATTCACCCCCCCCCTCTATAGCCATCTCATTCCCAACAGACTGGTCTAGGGTCAGAAAAATTCTGAGTTTCTGTTTGTGTTGGCAGTCGACTGTTATATCACCAGTAGACTGCCCAGCCTATACAAACGCTTTTCCTCACTACAACGACCCTCCTCCACGCGTGCCTTCAGGTACACTTCCTTGGCTTGCCCCTTGAAGTGCTATTCCACCGACTATCGTCCCTCAGATGCGTACACAAGCCTTCCCTTGGCTTACCTCCATGCCACCCTTCACGTGTGCCCTTTGAAGTCCACTTCCCGGCTTGCCCTTGGAGTCCTCCTCCCTCAGCTCTCGTCCCTTCATGACTCAGCTGACTCTTTACCAGTAGCCTTGACTGTTGCCTTCGCTCCCTCTTCATTTTTGGCTCCCGTCCCTCAGATGCACACAAGCCTCCATCTTCTCTCCATGCCATCCTTCACGCATGCCTCGAAGTCCGCACCCCTCGGCTCATCATTCATGCTATCCATGGTCCCTCGGGTACACACAAGCCTCTAGCTTGTCTCCATGCCATCCTTTACCGTACCGAAGACATCCAGCTACGTCAATTTGTCTAAACCTGGAATCCTGCACACTCATATACACATATTAGAACATAAGAGAAAACCTAACTTAAACCCTTTGCCCAAACATCAAAACACATGGTCACTCTGGACCATAGATTGCCTCAACACTATCGATCGGCAAAGAAACTTTGGGAAAAGTTCCTTAAACTCTATGAAGCTACCTCCGAAGCCAAATTAGCAAAAAGGGATCTGATTCGAAATCATCTCAGCAACCTTCAACTGGAAGAAAGCGAGTCAGTAGCACAACTTCACGCTAGGCTTTAGGAGTTGATGACGGAACTCAGCAATCTTGGAGAATCAGTAAGCAATTGAGATGCGCAAAGGTACGCATTGAACGCCTTCCCGATGACCCCGAGCTGAATTTCGATAATCGACGCCTACTACATCTCTAAGGATCTTAAGGTAAGTGCCTTAGACGAACTTTTTTCCACTTTAGAACTTCATGAATCAAGATGTACAAGAAAAAGGAAAATGGATAATATTGCCCTAGGCAAGAGAAGGATCCAGTATGAAGATGATTTTTTACAAAATGATGAAAATGCAGCATATATGGTAAAAAAGTTATCTAAATATTTTAAAACTAAAAATTTAATAAGGTGCAGGGTAAGAAGCAAACGAAAATCTGGTGGTACAACTGTAATGAAGAAGGACACATGAAGGAAAACTATCCCAAAGGGAAGAACAAAGGAAAAGGGGCAGCAAAAACAAAAGCACACAACCTAAAGGCGACATAAGACAAGTTTTCATCGAAAGACTCAAATCTCGAGGAACGTGCTGGACTTCTCTGATGGCTTCATTCCAAGAAGATGAAAGCATCGATGAAGGGGGAGCCATGTTAGAGGGCATCAGTGGCGAAGGGGGAGCTTCGGTCTTCAAAAGTGATATGGTAAGTGAGGTATATTTTCAACCTCCTGATCAACTTTGCTCAGGAATGAAAGACATGTTGAAATCCATTTGCAAATTAAAAAGAAAAAATATAGATTTGAAGAAGAAATTAGCTTCTCCTTTAGAAATGTATGATAAAATAGGATTTGAAAATGAAAATTTGAAAATTCAAATTGAAACTTTGAAAAACAACCATTCATGTTCAAGATGTTAACAAAATTCAAAAATTAAATATTATGAAAAACTCAACTGGTATTTTAGATTTCATAGGGTTCAAATTGCAAAAGTTTCAAAATCATATATTTCATCTAAGTTTCTGATAAATCCTGTTGGCAAAAATTTATATTGGGTCCCTAAATGTATCATAAACTGTTATTTTTCATTTGATTAAATTATTTTTTTAATTTTGGCAATTAATGCTTTTGTGGCGACCGGTGTCGGCGATAGAGGGGGGGGGTGAATATCGACTTGGTAAAAATCTTTCGAGAACTTGTCATAAACATCGAGAAAATCATCTTTCGTTCATTCTAATCAGAGAGTTAGTAGCAGCGGAAATAATAAAGAACGAAAATAAGGACACTCGTACACGTGGGATTTACATGGTTCTCAACCCCCCAGGGTTAGTACATCCAAGGCATAATTACGGGTAGCGCCGTCCACTAGTGGGCTCCTTTCCAAAATTTTCAAACGTGGAGAAACCCGTCTTACAGTTGAGTTACACGCACAAAATATAACTGAAATTTAACTTCGTAAAAATAAAAGCAAACCAAATGAAATGTTGGAGACTCGGCTGATCTGGAACTCCGAAGTGTCGCGCACTTCCTCCTGGAGCCTCCTTGGTCGCAGAGCTTCATCTCTAACGCTTTTTCTTTGCTCGGGATGCTTAGAATCTTGTTGTCAATGTTGTTCTGAGTTGAGGGGTCGAACCCCTTTATATAGCCTTTTCTTTGGTGCCTGTGTTGCAATGGGGCACCTCACAAGTCTCGGTCAAACCTCATCTTCGCGCCGAACTAGTAGCAGGGATGACATTTCCTTCCCAGGCACCTCACAAGACTCAGGTGCCTGTTAAGATTCAGGCACCTGACCCATAAAGGGCGCCTAGGTTACCAGGCACCTGACTTCATTCAGGCGTATGGGAGACCCTTTTCTCAGATTTCATGTTTTCTGTTTTGCTCTCACATCTTGCCTCCAACTCCAGGTACCTGCAAGACAACAAGACACACAAACATACAAACACATATATAATCTTAGCCTTAACGATTGGTTCTTACTTCGAATTTCCCATGAAACCATAGGTCGAACCGATGCCTATGTTCCCTTCCTGGGGAACGCGCCTTTCACCTACTCCTCTTAGGAGAAGTTTGCCAATCGGCTACTCCGGTTAGACTTTTGCCCAGCTTCACTCACCAGGACTTAGTGCCCATCTTCACTCACCAGGACTTCGGTGACCAACCCTCGACCAGGACTTATTGCCCAATTCTTTGAATCAAGACTTCGTGCCCAGTCCGCGACCAGGACTTATTGCCCAACCCTATGTCAGGACTTAGGTGCCCAACCCACTGCCAGGACTTATTGCCCAATTCCTCGAATCAGGACATTGTGGCCAACCCTCGGTCAAGTCTTAGGAGCCCAGCCCGCGGCCAGGACATAGTGCCCAATCCGTGATCAGGACTTAGTGCACAATTCTTCGTGTTGGAAGTTGGATGGCTAGAGAGGGGGGGTGAATATAGCCAGACACTTACACTTTAAAACTATCGATTTTCTGCACCTCAAATGTTAGTAGCACAGCGGAAGCTAAAGGAAAACAGAGTATGCAGAAATGAACCCTAAGCTAAGAACAAACACAAGAAAGCTAACAAGAGGGTTTACAAGGTTCGGGGATAACTTGCCCCTACTCCTTGGCGTGCCAGTAAGGTGGGCGATCCCTTGATCGTCGGCATATCATGCCCCGGAAATTCCGGATAGTAAGCAACCTCCTTCTCGGTGGAGTAACCTCTCCACAGTGTTTCAATCAAAGATAAGGTTTTAAGCACAATGAAACACAAGAAGGATCTTATAGAGTACTTAGGACAGCAAGAACCCAAGCAAACTTTTCACCGAGCTCCACCCAGCGTAGATCTCACGCAAGAACTCCCTTCTTTGTGTCTTCTCGCTGATGGACTCGCCAAGCTTCCTTGTTCTTCTTCCAAATGCTCAAGTAACAAAGGTTGCTTCAGACAGTAGAGTAATCGCAGTTGCTTGCTCAAGATGATGGAATAACAGATCACACAACAAGCACAATGTGGAGAACTTCGTTGTTGAGACTCATTTGCCACCCAACACTTAAGTCTCCTCTGCTAATCCCAGGTCACAGCCATTTCACTGCAGCCTCCAGCTGCTCACCTGCAACTTCCAGCCTACCACTGAGCTCTCCCTGGACTCCCTGAGCTTCCCTCAGCCAAGCTCCAGTCAGCAGCCACAGTCGTTGCAACCTGAGATGGCAAATGGACAAACTTGCTCCAAGGAAAGACTTCCACTGACTCTCCTTGAGTGTTTGAATCCATCCCTGTCACCTGCACACTTAATCAGAGCATTAGCACAGCATATGAAGCATAGAATCAAGTATCAGAGATTAAGCATAGAGAATCAGAGCGTCTGACAGTGCATTTTGAATTAAAGTGATCGGTCGCCGGACCGATCAGAGAGCCTCCTGATCGGTCACCAGAGCGATCAGAGTGGGTTCAGACCGATCAGGCTCCATCCTGATCGGTCCCCAACACTCAATCAGAAATCGCGATTTCTCTAGGACTCTCCGGGACTAATCACCAGACCGATCCCAGGTTGTGGATAGGTCACCAGACCGATCCACCCCTTTGCAAGGTGATTTCATAGCTTTGCAGTCCAACCCACCTGATCGGTCACCAGATTGATCAGGGCATGCTCAGACTGATCAGGCTCCATCCTGATCGATCATAGTGAGGAACTCGCGACACTTGATCGTTCACTAGAACCATCCAAACAGTGTTCCTGATCGGTCACTAGACCGATCAAGAGCCAAGTAGTAAGGGGAACCAAACCCCACTGTATGCTCCCTGATCGGTCACCAGACCGATCAGGAGCAGAGCAGTGAGCGAACTGCATGCTCCCTGATCGGTCACCAGACCGATCAGGAGCCGAGCAGTAGGTTCCCAACCTCACTGTGTGCTCCATGATTGGTCACCAGTCCGATCAGTCATCGCTGGATCGGTCACCAGACCGATCCACGAAGGAGCACTGTGCCAACTTCCCTGATCGGTCACTAGACCGATCCAGAGACTCCAACCTAGCCCTCCAAGCTAGGATTTCATCCAACCTAGCCCTCCAGCTAGGATCTGACCCTCCAAGCCATGATTTCATCGACCTAGCCCTCCAAGCTAGGACCTGGTCCTCCAAGCCAGGATTTCATCAACCTAGCCCTCCAAGCTAGGACCTGGCCCTCCAAGCCGGGATTTCATCAACCTAGCCTTCCAAGCTAGGACCTGACCCTCCAAGCCAGGACTTCATCAACATAGCCCTCCAGGCTAGGACCTGACCTTCCAAGCCAGGACTTTTTCACACCTAACCCTCCAGGTTAGGACTTTTCACACCTAGCCCTCCAAGCTAGGATTTTCCACAACTAACCCTCTAGGTTAGGACTTTTCCACACCTAGCACTCCAAGCTAGGATTTTTCCACACCTAACCCTCCATGTTAGGACTTTTCACAACTATCCCTCCAAGCTAGGACTTTTGACACCTAACCCTCCAAGTTAGGATTTTTTCACACCTAGCCCTCCAAGCTAGGATTTTTCCACACCTAACCCTCCATGACCATGACTTAATCCCAATC
The DNA here is from genome assembly GCA_024364735.1 of Boesenbergia rotunda. Taxonomy (NCBI): domain Eukaryota; kingdom Viridiplantae; phylum Streptophyta; class Magnoliopsida; order Zingiberales; family Zingiberaceae; genus Boesenbergia; species Boesenbergia rotunda. The sequence goes on along the minus strand of JAGFNQ010001673.1, from coordinate 266,449 downwards.
ATAATCATCAACCTAAACTAAAATCAGTGTCAATACTAAAACAACAATCAGGGTCAGACTGCATCAACATGTTGGTGCAGGCAGCATCCAAGTCGAACCTGTGTTTTGATATTGGCAAAGGGTTCAAAAGTTAAGTATTATTTGTTGTCTAATATGTTACTTGAGTATGCAGATTGAAGTCCTAGCGAAGAACTGCTAGGCATCGAAACCCTAAGACCTGGCGAAGGACTGCTGGGCACCTAGCGAAGGGTTGATAGGAGTCGAAGACCTAGCGAAGGACTGCTTGGTACCGAAGACCTGGTGAAGGATTGCTGGGCACCAGGCGAAGGACTGCTTGGTACTGAAGACCTGACGAAGGACTACTAGGCACCTGGCGAAGGACTGCTGGGCAAAAGTCCAACCGGAGGAGCCGGTTGGCAACAGGTAAATTCTCCTGAGAGGAGTAGGTCAGGACGCGTTCCCCGTCGAGGGAACAGTAGGCGTCGGTTCGACCTAGGGTTCCATTTTGGAGACCTAAAGTCAGAACCAAGACACCTACGGCTGTAAAATTCACTAACATTCTTGCTTTGTTTTGGTTGGTACTAACCCTGGATGCAGGACCGAAGGAATGAGTTTCTGCAACTCCAAACGCCCCAAAGGAGAGGGGCAGTAGCTGCGTTAGGCGCCCAGGAGGTCCCGGGCGCCCAAGGTCAAAGCCAAACAAGAGTTGAGCAAGAAAACGGTTCGGAAGCTCACTGGGCCAGGCGCCCCCGTGCTCCCGAGTGCCCCGGATGCCTCGGGCGCCCTAGGTCCAAACCAACGAAGCAATTGGATTGAATTCAGCCAAGAAGCCTGTTGATCAAGTCAACCCGGGCGCCCCCTGTGTCCCAGGCACCCCCGTCAATCCTCGAGCCCGATTCTGGAGGGATAAGGGCTGACCGAGTTCCAGATGAAGGATTGCGGATCGAGAGACACGTAGAGAGCGCCCCCAGCGTCCCGGGCGCCCCCAGGTGCACTATAAAAGGGGCTCGACCCCCAAGGATTCTCAACGCACTTTTCCAACGCCTCAAAACTTTTCACTCAAGTGCTCTGCTCCGAAAACATCTGATCACGAGGTCCTACCGCCGACGATGACCCTACACACTGAAGAACGATCCACACCGGGCGTCGTTAACGAAGAGTTAGATTTTTGTTTTTATTGCAATACTACTGTACAACTTTCTGTAAAACTTTGCGCATTATAGAATTACCCGCAGTAAATAGTCAAGGATCGTGGCCCTTAGAGTAGGAGCCGACCGCGACTCTGAACCTAGTAAAAAATTTTGTGTTCGTGTTTGTTGTTTCAATTTCCGCTGTGCATTCTCTAATTTTATAATCCGAAACGGTTTTACGATATTCACCCCCCCTCTATCGTATTCTATCGATCCAACAAGTGGTATCAGAGCGGGAAGCTCAAATTTGGTGCAACCACCAATTTGAGAGTTTTTCAGATTTTTACGAAATATTTTTTTTAATCGAATTTTTATCGTTGATCGAGGTTGGTGCAACACCACTCGATAAAATTGTTTTATCTTTCTCCCGCACTGCTAATCCAAGACCAAGTCTTGGGACATTTTTTTCTTTTCGTTCTCTTTTCAGAAATAACTCCTAAATGGTCATGCAAGAAGGCTTCAGTACCACCAGACCACCGCTTTTCAGTGGGGAGGACTTCTCCTACTGGAAAAGTCGGATGGAAGTCCACCTGAAAACTCAGGTGGACATGTGGATAATAATCCAGTTTGGTCTGTACATCCCTAAAAATGCTGATGGAGTGTCACAATCCTACACCGAATGGGATACCACCCTAAAAAGGAAAATTAAAGCCGACGCCAAAGCAACTCAAACACTTCAATGTGGCCTAACCAAAGTGGAGCTGAACCGGGTAGGTCCATTCAACAGTGCAAAAGAACTCTGGGGTAAGCTAATTGAGTTGCACGAAGGAACCTCCGACACCCGGATCAGCAAGAGGGACCTACTACTGAACAAGCTGTATACCATCAAGATGAACGACAGCGAATCAGCAGCTCAGCTCCATGCTAGAATTCAGGAGCTGATGAACGATCTACACACCATCCGTCACAAGGTAGAGAATCGTGACCTAATCAGGTATGCTCTTAACGCCTTCCCTAGAAATACTTTGTGGGCATCTATGGTAGATGCGTACAAAGTTTCAAGGGATTTGTCCAAAATTAAACTAAATGAATTATTTTCAGAACTCGAATTACATGAACAGACTAACTGCAATCTGGCCGAGAAAGGCATTGCTTTTGTTGCAGGTAAAATTGGAAAGATGACCAAGAAGAAACCTCAACCTGCACCCGAGTCTGATTCAGACTCAGACTCAGAAGAAAGCGAAGGAACTCGACCTAAGCTGGTTCGGCTAGCCCGGGACTACTACAAGGAACTAAAAAACCAGACCAACAAAAGGAAAGCCAGCCGAAGAAAGGAAGAACTAGCTGATCCTTCAAATGAAAAGAACAAACCAAATGTAACCTATTATAAGTGCAAAAAGAAGGGTCATTACAAGACGGAATGCCCCAATCTGAAAGAAACAAAGAAGATAAGAAAGAAGAAGGCCCTTCAGGCAACATGGGAAGAGTCCTCCTCCAAAGAAGAAGAAGAGGCCCCACAGTCGAACTTGCTCACACTAACTGCCTCCGAAGAAATTGAGACTGAGTCAGAATTGGAGTCGGAAGACGGAAAGCTCACATTTTCAGACTATGGCGAAATCACTGTAAGTGGGTTTACTAGAAATCAATTAACTGAATTAATTACCTATCTTTCTCGAGACTTGGCGAAAGCCAAAATCCGAGTCGAATCTCTCCGACAAGAAGTAAAACTCCTGAAAGAGGGAGCTGACTCTGGATCCTTAACTGAGAAGGTTCAAGAAGGAACCTCTACTCAAGTTGAAAATCTTGAGAAAGAGAACTCCTCCTTGAAAACTCAAGTCAAGGACCTTAGAGCAGCCTTAGAACGATTCACTTCTAGTTCCAAGGGTCTTGACATGATCCTTGGAAAACAGAAGTCGGTTTTAAATCGATCCGGATTAGGCTATAGAACCAAGTCTAGACAAAGATCATACAATGTTGTACTGAATCAATCCAGACCTAAAATTCAGGCATGGGTACCCAAACGATGCCTGAACAAACTAACTGGATCAAATCAGTATTGGATCCCCAAGGACAAGATTCACATCTTGCCGAACCATTATCGTGGCTTTAGTCCAGGGGGAGCCAAATTAAAAATAATATTCATAGTTAGATAAATTTCCATTCTTGTTTTAAATTGCATGATTGCTTGTCTATTTAATTTCTGCAATTTACCATGCTTAGACTTAGGACTGGTTAGTTTCAGGACTAAACTAATTAACTGAAATTTGAACAACATAGTATTGGGTGGCGGTGAGATGATAGTACGTTAGGGAAGCCTCTTCTAATAAGGTCAAGTATACTCTACTTGGTCTCTTTAGACTGGTGAAACTAGCCGAAGCTACCGATCCAAAACCCAAACTAGTTAGACCAGAATTTTTCAAAAAGCAATTTTAAAAATAAAATTTCATTAAAAGGCTTTGTCAAGGAAAGGGTTGATGATCCAATAAGGCTATGGCCAAAGAAGGCCTAGTGCCTCACCAAGACTTGGAAGCCAATTTTTGAAATTCAAATTCAAATTATTTTTTGTTAAATTCAAATCTAACACAAATTTTTAGCTAATTGTAGATTCAAACATATTTATATATATATATATATATATATATATATATATATATTCAAAATCAATTGTTCTCAAAATTAATTTAACTTTTTCAAAATTATTCAAAATAATTCTGTCTACTAAACCCAGGTTGTGAAAATAATTTAACGTGATTGATAACTCTAGATTGGGTGAGACAGACTAGGTTGTGAAAATTAATTTAGGCTATTCCTGATTCTAATTGGATCCAAATTAACAAAACTCTTTATGTGTAGGAACATAAAGATTTGGACCAATGGATGTTGGATAGCGGGTGCTCCAGACACATGACTGGGGATAAATTGAAATTCACCAAACTCAAGTTCAAAAACCTAGGCTCAGTAGCATTTGACAACAATGCTACACTCAAGGTGATTGGGTCAAGTAACATTGAACTAAAATCTAACTTTGTTATTAAGAAGGTTCTTTTGGTTGAAGATTTTAAATTTAACTTGCTTAGCATAAGTCAAATCTGTGATACTAGTTATGTAGTTACCTTTACCAACTCTAATTGCCTGATTAGAAACTTGCAAGACTCAAAAATCATGCTTAAGGGTACTAGAAAAAATAATGATTACACCATAAACCTACCACTAGTACCTAAATGCATGTTAACTCAGTTAGAACAATCAAACCTTTGGCATAGGAGATTAGGTCACACTAATTTGAGAATAATCTCAAAAATCACCCAACTTGGCCTAATTAAAGGTATCCCTAAAATTAAGAACCATGAAAGCTTAATATGTAAATTATGTAATCAAGGTAAACAAACCAGGTCTAATCACAAACTAATTCAGTCTGATCTAAGTCAAACCACACTTGAGCTCCTGCACCTTGACCTATTTGATTCACATGGAGCCAAGTCACTAAGCGGAAACCGGTACTGCTTAGTAATAGTTGATGATTACTCTAGGTTTACCTGGGTTAGGTTTCTAAAGACCAAAGATGAAACCGTAAATCTATTTAATTATTTTTGTAAGTTAATTGAAAATCAAAACGATACCAAAATCAAAAGACTTAGGAGTGACCACGGGGGAGAGTTTGAAAATCAACGATTCGAGAAGTTTTGTATAGTAAATGGGTATATGTTGGATTGAGAAGAACGATAGAGGGGGGGTGAATATTGTAACACGTTTCGGATTCAAAAAGAGAATAGGCAGTGAAAAATAAAGAAACACAAATGCGAACTCAAGCGATTTTACTTGGTTCGGAGTCATGGTCGGCTCCTACTCCAAGGCCCACGGTCGTTGACCATTTACTGCGGGCAATTCTATATGTGAGCAAAAGTTTACAAAGAGATATTACAATTGTAAACTGGAAATTTAAAATTAAGCTCTTTCGTTACTGACTCCCGGTGTGGATTGTACTTCTGAGCAGAGAGTCGTCGTAGGCACTGGAATCTCGAGATGGGAGGTTTTTGGAGCAGAGCGCTTGAGTTGAACAGCGTATTGGCGTTGGAAGATTGTGTTTAGAAGCCTTGGGGGTCGAGGGCTATTTATAGTTGTCCTGGGGGAGCCCTAGATGTTGGGGGTGCCCTCTATGTGGCCTTTGATCCACAACAATCTCGGTTAGCCCTTATCCCGCTCGAGTAGCGCTGAGGTCTGACTGTGGGGGCGCCCGGGACGCTGGGGGCACCCCGGTTGACTCAATCAGCTGGCTTCTCGGCTGGATAAACTCTATCCGCTTCGTTGGGTTGAGCCCAGGGTGCCCAAGGCATCGGGGACGCCCGGGAGCTTGGGGGCACCCCGCCCAGTGAGCTTCCGAAGCGTTACATCCTCAGCATGTCTTGCCTTCACCTTGGGTGCGCCCGGGACCTCCGGGGCGCCCTGCCCAGCTGCTGCCCTTCTCCTTTGGGGCGTTCTGAGCAGCAGAAACTCGTTCCTTCAGTCCTGCATCCAGGGTTAGTGCCACACAAATCAAAGCAAGAATGTTAGTGAGTTTTACAGCCGTAGCTGTCTTAGTTCTGACTTTGGGTCTCCAAAATGGAACCCTAGTGTAACGACCCGGAAAATTTTCTTAATATTTCTTTAAAATATTGGGCATGATTAGATAATTTTCCGAGAGACCTAGAAATATTAATACGAATTTTAACCTAGAAATCCATGCTTTTTCCATTTAAATTGGGGAAATAGGCACTAATGGGTCTTATATGGGCTTTCTAGTACCATGATTATTGGTGAATTTTAGGTAAAAATTTATAGAAATATAAAGGGATTTTGATGAGAAATATTAACATAATTATGGGGGGATTTTTAGGGGATTTTTGAAATATTAGAAAAAATAAAATAAAAATAAAATGGAAAATTAGTGCATGCACCAAGGACTGAACCTTGGACCTCTTGTACAACCATGCATGCTCTAACCAATTCACCTAGTAAGGGAGTGCTATGAGGAAATGAAGTGGATTATGGTTAAGGCTTAGGAAAAATGAAGAGTCACCAACCATGACTCTTCACTTACCCTCCTTAATGTGTTATAAAGAGGGGGAATGGGAGTTTCTTTCTTCTTTCCATCAAGTCCATATTTCTTCTTCCTCCTCCCTCATTCTAGCCGAAACTCCCAAGAGGGATTCTCCCTTGGAAAAAGTTCACCTAAGGCTCCATCTCCAAGATCCAAGGCTTTTACAAGAGTACAAAGGCTAGGGGTGGTCAAGAGGCAACAAGATCTTCATCCTTCTCCCAAATCTAAGGTTCATAATCAAGACCAACCAAAGTAAGACTCCCTCACCTGTGGTATAATAGCTCTCTTGAAGTTTACCATGATATGAAAATCTTGTTTGAATTTTATGTTGAAAAAAAGGAAAAGAGCCATGAACCCTAACCTAGGTTTCGGCCACTAGGGTTTTTGGGGTCCAAGTTGATGTTAAAAATCTTACTCATGCTTTCTAATGTTTTTCCATGATGAATATAAGTTAAAATAAGATTTGGAGAAATTTTGGGGTACCCTAGTATCCCCTAGGGTTTCGACCAACCACATGAACCCATGGGTAGGGTTGGATCTAAACCTTCAAGTATGTATTTTGTGAATTATCATGATATAAGGGAGATTGAGGATGACTTATGTGAATTTTCACAAGGCTTTGTGACCCTATAACTTTCGGCCAAGTGGGGGTCTAGGGCAAAGAGTTAGGGCTTACCTCAAGTAAGGGTCCTAATGGCTCCTATGGTATGGTATGGAAGGCGTTAGATGTTTAGTTGGAAACTCTATGAATTTATTCATGCATCCATGGCCCCTTATATGTTTCGGCCAACCCTAGAAAATAGGGCTTGGGGTTAGGGTGAACCCTAATCATGAGCCTAAATGGCTTCTTATGGCCCTATAGGTAATGTATGGTTGTTACTTTTCTTTATGCTACCTTACATGTAATTGAATGATGGAACTCCTCCCTTATAGGTTTCGGCCAAGAAAGGTAACTAGGGTTTGAGTGGAGTTAGGGTTTGAAGAATGATGGTTTATGGTTTATTATGGAGTATATATATAGGTTCAAGCATGCGGTAGAAATTAAGTTACCTATAACCCTAACCTTAAGCACCATGTTTCATGTTTGTATGTTTATGATTGGATGCCATGCTTGATATGGTTATTCATGAATGTCTTATGTTCTATGTCATGCACTTGGATAGTAGGTAACATGTTTATGGATGTTTTACCTATGCATGTTTGTGAGAGATACCATGCTTATGTATGAAATGCAATGCTTACCTTATGTATTATGACCATCCAAGCTCCATGGATTAGGAGAAATCGTTTATGTAAATATATCATGTGCAATGGATATAATGCAATGCTTACCTTAGATGCCATGATCATGCAAGCACTAGGAATAGGAATGATGTTTTATGTAAGCATGTCATGTTTTATGAATGAAGATGCATGCCATGTTTTATGAATGAAGATGCATGCCATGTTTATGAATGAAGATGCATGCCATATTTTATGAATGAAAATGCATGCCATGTTTATGAATGCAGATGCATGCCATGTTTTATGAATGAAGATGCATGTCATGTTTATGAACGAAGATGCATGCTATGTTTATGAATAAAGATGCATGCCATGATATATGAATGATGAAGCATGTGAAGTATTTTACTTTATGAATGGGCTTGTACCGGACCGAAGTATGGGTCCAAGGGATGGACACCTTAAGAACGCCCCGGTTCTGGACTACCGACTATGCTGTCCACGGTTTTGGCACTACCGAAGCTGTGCAACAGGGATGGGCACCTAAAGAACGCCTCGGTTTTGGGACTACCGACTATGCTGTCCTTACCCTAGTAGGTCGGGGCTCGCTACCTCGTATTTACTTAGGGATGCGCGCTTATGATGAATGTATGTGGTACAAGCCGGGGACCCCCAATGATGTTATAATTATGTTTAAGTATTTAAAAGTATGATTTTAAAAGTTAAGCAACCTTATGTATATGCATTAGACTCATGCATTCATTCATGTTATGCATTCTGCCATGATAGTAATGTCTTATGCTTATGTTTCATGTCAAGAAAATATGCATGATAGTAAACGCTTTATGCTTATGTTTATGTTTATGCCACGTATCATGCCATGCTAGGAATGTTTATTTATGTTTAAGTTTATACCATGTATCATGCCATGCTAAGAATGTTTAATTATGTTTATGTTTATGCCATGTATCATGCCATGCTAGGAATGTTTATTTATGTTTATGTTTATGCCATGTATAATGCCATGCTAAGAATGTTTATTATGTTTATGTTCATGCCATGTCAAAATATATGCTAAGTAGAGCACCAAGTATGTTAATGTTTCATGTGCTCATTATTAAGTGATGAATGGTTTTAGTGAGTAGGAAAGAGTCTTCACTACTAGAAAAAATGCATTTAACAACAGTGAATCACTGTTGTCGTATGCCAAATACCACTGTTGTTAAAGGCCATGTTGTTAAAGGGGGGGTCTACGACAACAGTGAATCACTGTTGATTCACTGTTGTCGTTTGGTCTACGACAACAGTTTTCCACTGTTGTCGTATATCACATTCGACAACATTTTGACAACAGTTTTTCACTGTTGTCTTTTATTATATTCGACAACAGTTGTATAACCGTTGTCGTATATCAATAACAACAGTTTATCACTGTTGTCGTTTATGGTTTTCACTGTTGTCGTTTAAATGAGTTTTAACAACGGTGTTTAAATGTTGTCGTATGCCATATTCACCGTTGTCGTTTATCTACAACAACAGTTTAGCTTTAAAAAAACCTGTTGTGTGTTTGTACTGTTCCACAACAGTTTCATACCAATTTGACAACAAAGATATTTCCATTATATTTTCAATTAAAAGACAATAATTTAACCTCGAAACAAAAACTATATATATCAAATATCATCAACATATTTACAATAAAGATCCACCACAACCTTTCTACAGATGAAACCATAAAAGTATCTTCTGTCCAAAAACCTTTCTACAGATGAAACAACTAAAGTATCTTCTGACCCAAATTACAAGAGTTCAAATTATATATAATTCTGACCCAACTAAACTTACAATGAAGTTCAAATCACAAAAATTATAGCTTGGAAGGTCAGATTAATGGTCTTCGAACATGATCACGAACAAGTCCCTGCAGCTGGAAAAAAAGAACAAACACTCTAATTAGTTATTCTATTAAATGCATATGTCCAATAAAAAATGATCCATGAAGATATGTATCAACAAACAACAAAAATAATAAACTAACAAACAAACAAACAAAAAAGATATGCATGTATCAACACTTGCAATTATAAGGAAGAAACCACCGATTGTTTAATGATTGCTTTTCAATTTGGAAGAAACCACCGATTGTCCTAAAAAAAATCAAAATCATAATATCGTCTTATTGATTGCAAAATACTTATTGTTAGGACTACTAAAGCTCTCAATTCTTTACAACCTCAAGACTGGTTTCAGTTACGTAGGACTTCCTCTCATCCATGGTTGAACTAGACTATAAACATGCAAATGCATTGGTAGAAAAATAGAAAAACATGAATATTACTTATATCACCATGTGTTAGTATTTGAGTATTAAATAAAAATCCTCATATGCAGCAATTATGAGAAAGGAAGAAAAAAGACCATTGGTAGAGGTAATATTTACATGAAAACGGCGAAGCTCTTCAGCTTCTTCAAGTGCGATTTGCTTTTCGTATTCTCTCCTGGACTGAAGTGCGAAAAAGAGATTAGTGGCAACCTTAAAGAAGAGAAGGATAGCATCATAAATAAATATAGAGTGGAACTGATTTGTCCTGTTGCATAAAATCAGGAAAGCAAACTTTCAATAGCTTCTACATTCTGAGAAATTAAGCAACTAAAGCTATTAACTATTTGATCCATAATAATCAACTAACATTTAGATATTAGGATACAAAACATGAGAGAGAGGACATGTAATGATCGATGAAGTAACAAAGGAATCATATTAACTCAATGTGAAAGGGGATAAATTTCATAATAAAATATTGTTAGTAAGAGTTCCATTCTATAAAAGAGAAACACACCACCATACATAGAAGGGAACATTTTGGTCATGCTCACCGTGGCCAAATTATCTAAAAACTCTGTCTCATCCTCGTCAAGGGCTTTTGGTGGTCCTATACATACAAAGAACACAAATGCATTACACATGAAAAAAGTGAGGCCTTTCGAAACATCGTTTAAGGAAGAAAAACACTCAATATCGACCCACTTGGAATTGGATATGGCAAAGGTGCTAATTTGTCCACTGCTTCATCAATGGAAACTCAAATGCAATTCTTGGGAAATGGATCATTAAAAAGAAATATTATTTTAAAACTTATCATTTCCATAAAATTGCAGCTTTGATAAGTATTTGATACATAGCTCACAAAATGGATTCCTATAAGTATTTGACAAATAATCAATTAACAGAAAAGAATATCATTCAGGAGTTAGCCATATGCAACATTTAAGTAAAAAAAACCTAACTTTCATTGTATCCTTGTCCTGCATGAGAATGAATCATGTCACCGTTATAAAGTAGCTACTTCATAAGTTGGAGGATGAAAATTTGTAATGAAAACAAACTCTCTTGAAAAGGAAAAGCCAACAATGTTTCATCTTATAATTGTACTAACTAGTTTCTTCAACATATCTAAACCTTAGATATCTCCATGCACAATGAACCTAATGGACTCATATTTAAGCTTGATTCGTATTGTTTGAAAAACTGAAAATAGTTGAACAGATATCTCATACACCATACATAACGTGCACAAGTTTACAGTAAAAGAGAAGTCTTTTTTCTTTTATGAAGGAAAGTTCATCCAGGTTTTATTTTGTAAAATTTCATGTCTTTATTTTGTGGACATCAAAAATGCACGAAGAAAGTTAAGTAGAACAATTACTAGATATAACTCCCAATATTTCTAGTAAAGTTCTTATTAACATTTAAGCAAAACTCTTTCTAACAAAAGAAAGCTATAATTTAATCCAACAGAAACTAACCCACTGTGATCCAATCACAACACTTAGCTAGAGCATAACTAAATCATCAATTTCATCCAGAATCTATTCTAAACTAACTTCCATTTTGCACCCCACAATTCAAACCAAAACAAGATTTCTGCAAGCTATGAACAACAGCTTAACCAACAATTTCTCCCATGGACATAGATATAAACCAAACACAGACCACACTCATGTCACCCATCCAAACCAATCATCAAGTCCGTCCAAAACTTCAGACCAAGGCAAAATGCACAGAAACCACCACAACACCATCTCTACAACTGAAAAGCTATCAAGAAATAAAATCGGATTAAAGATCTGTTACAAATTTCTAATTCTAGCAACCCAAACACCCAACCAAGCATCCCAACAGATTTGAACATAAGAAATCCAACTCTAACGGAAAGCAATTCTTACCTCTGCTCGGCGCACAGCAACAGCGAAGAAGGAAGAAGAGGAAAGGAAACACCCAAAACCACACAGAGTCCTTGCGATGCGCAACACCACCCCTTGTAAATTCGACGCCAGTGCTTGGGTGGCGCCGCTTGATCGAGTCAGATTTTAGGAAGAAGGCGGCGCCGACCTCGCTTGCATGCAGAGGAGAAATCGCGAGGGAGGAGGCATGTGATTTGGGCTTCTCAGTAGAGGAGGGTGCGCTCGGCGGCTTCCTTCGCCGGATCGCCGACATCGCCGTGCCCGATAGGGGCTGATCGACTCCTGCGAAAAAAGAGAGCAAGGGAGAGAGAGAGAGAGATCGGCCGCAGAAGACTGAAGGGAATGGGGGAGGAGAGGGAGTCGGCGATGAGGGGCTGTGTCGGACCACCAAGGAGGAAGGGGACTTGCTAGAGGGGAGGTGGCTGGCTTGGCCGGCTGTCGCGCGAGGAAGGGTTGGCGTCGGCGCTTTAGGGCACGAGGAAGAAAAAGGCATAGGGAGGGAAGATAGTAAATAGAAGGGTTTATATAATATATATAATTAAACCGTTGATATCCACCGTTGATATCCACCGTTGATTTTGTTTATTGATTGAACAGCACAACAATACAACAACAACAGTTTAATAAAACTGTTGTATATTGTCATAATAAACAACAGTTTCTCACATCAGTTGTTATAAATCCAGCCTATAGACAACGGTTATTTTATAACTGTTGTCGTTGAGTATACATACGACAACACTCATGTTATTACTGTTGTCTTTTTACGTATAAGACGAACAACAACAACGGTTAATACTAAAACTGTTGTTAAATTGACATAAGACAACACTTTTTCAAAAAACCGTTGTCTATTATGTGTTGTTGAATGCAAAAATTCTAGTAGTGCTTACTAAGCCTGTGTGATTATAGTCTTATTTCCTTATACTGCAGATCACACAAGGGGACAGTAAGGAAGCAGCAGGAGGGCAAGAATGCATGTGTGTGGTAGTGACTTGGCCAAGAAGATAATATGTTTACTCGTCTTATGCTAGAACTTTACCTTTGCTACTTATGTGCTTGAATGATGACTTATGTGACTCTATGACATGATGCTAAGTATGACATGATATGATGCTAAGTATGAAGTTAATATGCCAAGTTCCCATGTCGTCATGTTAGGATGGTAGTAGGTACAGGTAGGTGTAAGTTTAAAGTTTTTCCGCTGCATTATGATGTCCACCTGCCCTACCCATGTTAACGTAACGCCGCTTTATGGAATGAAAAAAAAAACGGGCGTTACAGGTTGGTATCAGAGCAGTTACCATCTCACTACACACACATCAAGCCCTCTTCCTGCAGCTTCCAAGTAAGTACCTCTTTACATATCTTATAATAGTAAGTACTTTTAGGATACATTATGTCCTTTAAATAAGCAAGTATGGATGATATGTTATGATTCTAGAATATGCAAGTATGTATGATATCTTATGATTCTAGAATACGCAAGTATGAATGATACATTAGGATAGCAAGTACTTTTAGGATATGTACATTATGATAGCAAGTACTTTTAGGATATGTAATATGAACGATACTTTACCTTATTTTTTTATGAAACCAAATACTTTAGAATCTAATATGCGGGTAGGAATAACAATAACACATACTAGCCTAATGCCATATACTAAGAAGATAGATATGCCTCCACAAGTTCTAGACTGCAAATTCTTAACGACCCTGCCTTCGGGAGAAATAATGACATCCCACATGCTGCGTGCTGTGCCAGTCAGAATTGCAGAAAGAGAACTCTACTGCGATCTGCTAGTACTCGACATGCAGAATTATGATGTTATATTGGGTATGGATTTCCTGAGCAAATACGATGCTTCTATCGAGTGCCGTAAGCGAAAGGTGGTCTTCCAACCCGAGGCAGATGCTATGTTTGAATTTATCGGAGAGTCAAGGAAAAGAACCGGGAAATTCTTATCGACTCTCAAAGCACAGAAGATGTTAGACAAGGGATACACTGGATTTCTAGCACATGTGGTAGACGCAAGTCAAACCAAGGACCAGAAGCTAGAAGAGGCCAGGAGTGTATGCAATGACCCAGAGAAGTTTCTTGGAGCTAAAAAGGAGGCTTACAAGTGCTCCAAAATTCTTACCCTTCCGGAAAGTAATCAAAGCTTCGATATGTACAGTGATGCCTCCAAACTAGGACTTGGAGCTATACTTATGCAGAGTAGTAAGGTCATTGCTTATGCCTCTAGGCAACTCAAGGAACATGAGCAGAACTACCCCACTCACGATCTGGAATTGGCCGCGGTGGTCTTCGCTCTTAAGATATGGAGGCATTATCTGTATAGAACACAGTGTAGGATCTATACAAACCACTAGAGTTTGCGATACTTCTTCACTCAGAAAGACCTGAATATGAGACAACGCCGATGGCTTGAATTGGTGAAGGACTATGACTACAAGATTTTCTACCATCCAGGGAAGGCAAACAAAGTGGCCGATGCACTCAGTCGGAAGTCAAGTGCCACCTTGATGTCCATAGCTATATTACCCCGACCACTCGAAGAAGAAATTATGAATTTTGGGGTCGAGGTCATATCCGGACGACTTTCCACCATGACAATATCACCCACGCTATTTGAGGACATATTGGAAAAACAAAATGGTGGTCCGATTTGAAGAGGGATGTGGCTCAGCATGTTAGTACTTGCATGACTTGCCAGCAAGTAAAAGCAGAACACCAGCGACCCGGAGGAGTTCTGCAGCCACTTGCAATTCCGGAGTGGAAATGGGAAGACATCTCTATGGATTTTATTTCAGGGCTTCCCAGGACTACGAATGGATATGATGTGATTTGGGTAATTGTGGACAGGCTGACGAAGTCTGCTCACTTCCTGGCAATCATGATGACTGATTCAATGGAACAACAGGCTCAATTATATGTTAAGGAGATAATCAGACTTCATGGAGTTCCCAAGACCATCATCTCAGATAGGGATGGTCGCTTTACTTCGCATTTCTGGGAGTGTGTTCAGAAGTCTCTTGGCACTAAATTGCGATTTAGCACCGCCTTTCACCCTCAGACTGATGGGCAAACTGAACGGGTGAATCAAGTACTAGAAGACATGTTGCGAGCTTGTGCCTTGGATTTTAAAGGGAGCTGGTGTCGATATCTATGCTTAGCGGAATTTGCTTACAACAATAGCTACCAAGCTACTATTGGAATGACACCTTATGAAGCCTTGTATGGGAGGAGATGTAGGTCTCCGATCTATTGGTACGAGGGTGGAGAAAAGAAGGAAATGGGGCTCACAACGGATGTCATTGACAACACCACCCGAGCTATACAGAATATTCAACAACGGATAGAAGCTGCTCATAGCCGGCAGAAGAGTTATGCCGATGTCTGGCGTAGACCACTGAAATTTAATGTTGGAGATTTGGTCTTCCTGAAAGTGGCTCCTATGAAAGAGGTTACAAGATTTGGGAGGAAAGGAAAACTAAGTCCGCGTTATGTGGGGTCGTACCTGATCCTGAAAAGAGTTGGTAAAGTGGCATATGAGCTGGAACTGTCTCCAGAGATGTCGGCCATTCATAATGTGTTCCATGTGTCAACGCTTAAAAAGTGTATCCCAAATATGGACCGAGTGATCGAGCCACAGATAGTACAAGTGCAGGAGGACCTAAGCTATGAAAGCAGACCTATCCAGATCTTGGATAAGGAGGTCAAGAAGCTAAGGAGTAAGGAAGTACCCTTAGTCAAGGTTCTATGGCAAAGTCAACGGTTCGAAGAAGCTACCTGGGAACGCGAGGACGAGATGAGGCGCAAGTACCCGGAGCTATTCTAAGTTCGAGGACGAACTTTCACGAGGTATGGGGGATTGTAACGACCCGGAAAATTTTCTTAATATTTCTTTAAAATATTGGGCATGATTAGATAATTTTCCGAGGGACCTAGAAATATTAATACGAATTTTAACCTAGAAATCCATGTTTTTTCCATTTAAATTGGGGAAATAGACACTAATGGGTCTTATATGAGCTTTCTAGTACCATGATTATTGGTGAATTTTAGGTAAAAATTTATAGAAATATAAAGGGATTTTGATGAGAAATATTAACATAATTATGGGGGGATTTTTAGGGGATTTTCGAAATATTAGAAAAAATAAAATAAAAATAAAATGGAAAATTAGTGCATGCACCAAGGATTGAACCTTGGACCTCTTGTACAACCATGTATGCTCCAACTAATTCACCTAGCAAGGGAGTGCTATGAGGAAATGAAGTGGATTATGGTTAAGGCTTAGGAAAAATGAAGAGTTACCAACCATGACTCTTCACTTACCCTCCTTAATGTGTTATAAAGAGGGGGAATGGGAGTTTCTTTCTTCTTTCCATCAAGTCCACATTTCTTCTTCCTCCTCTCTCATTCTAGCCAAAACTCCCAAGAGGGATTCTCCCTTGGAAAAAGTTCACCTAAGGCTCCATCTCCAAGATCCAAGGCTTTTACAAGAGTACAAAGGCTAGGGGTGGTCAAGAGGCAACAAGATCTTCATCCTTCTCCCAAATCTAAGGTTCATAATCAAGACCAACCAAAGTAAGACTCCCTCACCTGTGGTATAATAGCTCTCTTGAAGTTTACCATGATATGAAAGTCTTGTTTGAATTTTATGTTGAAAAAAAAGGAAAAGAGCCATGAACCCTAACCTAGGTTTCGACCACTAGGGTTTTTGGGGTCCAAGTTGTGTTAAAAAACTTACTCATGCTTTCTAATGTTTTTCCATGATGAATATAAGTTAAAATAAGATTTCGAGAAATTTTGGGGTACCCTAGTATCCCCTAGGGTTTCGGCCAACCCCATGAACCCATGGGTAGGGTTGGATCTAAACCTTCAAGTATGTATTTTGTGAATTATCATGATATAAGGGAGATTGAGGATGACTTATGTGAATTTTCACAAGGCTTTGTGACCCTATAACTTTCGGCCAAGTGGGGGTCTAGGGCAAAGAGTTAGGGCTTACCTCAAGTAAGGGTCCTAATGGCTCCATGGTATGGTATGGAAGGCGTTAGATGTTTAGTTGGAAACTCTATGAATTTATTCATGCATCCATGGCCCCTTATATGTTTCGGCCAACCCTAGAAAATAGGGCTTGGGGTTAGGGTGAACCCTAATCATGAGCCTAAAAGGCTTCTTATGGCCCTATAGGTAATGTATGGTTGTTACTTTTCTTTATGCTACCTTACATGTAATTGAATGATGGAACTCCTCCCTTATAGGTTTCGGCCAAGCAAGGTAACTAGGGTTTGGGTGGAGTTATGGTTTGAAGAATGATGGTTTATGGTTTATTATGGAGTATATATATAGGTTCAAGCATGCGGTAGAAATTAAGTTACCTATAACCCTAACCTTAAGCACCATGTTTCATGTTTGTCTTAATGAAGATGCATGCCATGTTTTATGAATGAAGATGCATGCCATGTTTATGAATGAAGATGCATGCCATGTCTTATGAATGAAGATGCATGCCATGTTTATGAATGAATATGCATGCCATGTTTATGAATGAATATGCATGCCATGTTTTATGAATGAAGATGCATGTCATGTTTATGAACGAAGATGCATGCTATGTTTATGAATAAAGATGCATGCCATGATGTATGAATGATGAAGCATGTGAAGTATTTTACTTTATGAATGAGCTTGTACCGGACCGAAGTATGGGTCCAAGCGATGGGCACCTTAAGAACGCCCCGGTTCTGGACTACCGACTATGCTGTCCACGGTTCTGGCACTACCGAAGCTGTGCAACAGGGATGGGAAGAACGCCCCGGTTTTGGGACTACCGACTATGCTGTCCTTACCCTAGTAGGTCGGGGCTCGCTACCTCGTATTTACTTAGGGATGCGCGCTTATGATGAATGTATGTGGTACAAGCCGGGGACCCCCAATGATGTTATGATTATGTTTAAGTATTTAAAAGTATGATTTTAAAAGTTAAGCATCCTTATGTATATTCATTAGACTCATGCATTCATTCATGTTATGCATTCTGCCATGATAGTAATGTCTTATGCTTATGTTTCATGTCAAGAAAATATGCATGATAGTAAACGCTTTATGCTTATGTTTATGTTTATGCCACGTATCATGCCATGCTAGGAATGTTTATTTATGTTTAAGTTTATGCCATGTATCATGCCATGCTAAGAATGTTTAATTATCTTTATGTTTATGCCATATATCATGCCATGCTAGGAATGTTTATTTATGTTTAAGTTTATGCCATGTATCATGCCATGCTAAGAATGTTTATTATGTTTATGTTCATGCCATGTCAAAATATATGCTAAGTGATCCCAGATGCTTATGTGCTAAGTAGAGCACCAAGTATGTTAATGTTTCATTTGCTCATTATTAAGTGATGAATGATTTTAGTGAGTAGGAAAGAGTCTTACTAAGCCTGTGTGCTTATAGTTTTATTTCCTTATACCGCAGATCACACAAGGGGACAGTAAGGAAGCAGCAGGAGGGCAAGAATGCATGCGTGTGGTAGTGACTTGGCCAAGAAGACAATATGTTTACTCGTCTTATGCTAGAACTTGACCTTTGCTACTTATGTGCTTGAATGATGACTTATGTGACTCTATGACATGATGCTAAGTATGACATGATATGATGCTAAGTATGAAGTTAATATGCCAAGTTCCCATGTCGTCATGTTAGGAATGGTAGTAGGTACAGGTAGGTGTAAGTTTAAAGTTTTTCCGCTGCATTATGTGTCCACCTGCCCTACCCATGTTAACGTAACGCCGCTTTATGGAAAGAAAAAAAAAAGCGGGCGTTACACCTAGGTCGAACCGACGCCTACTGTTCCCTCGACGGGGAACGCGCCCTCACCTACTCCTCTCAGGAGAGTTTACCTTTTGCCAACCAGCTCCTTCGGTTGGACTTTTGCCCAGCAATCCTTCGCCAGGTGCCACGCTGTCCTTCGCCAGGTCTTCAGTACTAGGCAGTCCTTCGCCTGGTGCCTAGCAGTCCTTCGCTAGGTCTTTGGTACCAAGCAGTCCTTCGCCTGGTGCCTAGCAGTCCTTCGCTAGGTCTTCAGTTCCAAGCAGTCCTTCGCTTGGTGCCCAGCAATCCTTCACCAGGTCTTAGTCTCCTAGCAGTCCTTCGCTAAGTGCCTAGCAGTCCTTCGCTAGGACTTCAACTCCTAGCAGCCCTTCGCTAGGTGTCTGGCATTCCTTCGCCAGGACTTCAACTCCTAGCAGCCCTTCGCTAGGTGCCTGGCATTCCTTCGCCAGGACTTCAACTCTTAGCAACCCTTCGCTAGGTGCCTAGCAGTCCTTCGCCAGGACTTCTTTCTGCACGCTTAGTAAACACATTAGATAACAAATAGTACTTAACTTTGAATCCTTTGCCAATATCAAAACAAGGTTCGATATTGTGCTTCCTGCACCAACAATCTCCCCCTTTTTGATTTATGGCAACACAATTCAATGTTAAGTAAAAATTATAACAGTTAATAACAGAATGAGGTATAGCAGTTATGAACAGAATAGATTTGAAAAAAAATCTGTTATTTCTCATACTCCCCCTAGAACCCTGAATTACTTATGTCATAAAATACTTAACCTTAACTTTGACCTTTTCTCCCCCTTTGACATATTTCAAAAACATACATGGGTGAACAAGGTTTCTAATAGAGAGTTTTTAAAACTTCTAAGTTTTTACAAACTTTTTACACTTAGACAATTTCCCATTTTGAAAAGCTTTGCAAGCCTAAATTTTGTTAAAAAACTTTTACTTACAAGGCTTTGCAAAAAGAATTTAACAAAAAAAAATTACGTAGGCAAAAATTTTGAAGCCAAATTTTCTTTGAAAAATTAAAAAAAATTGCACACTTAGAAGAATTTGCTTGGAAATACTTTGTGTATTTTGAAAAACAAAATCTTTAAGAAATTTCTAGACAAGTTTTTCACCAAAAATAACTTTACTTAGAAACATTTATCAAAATTTTCAAAAAAATTTTGCTCAGACAAATTTTGTTTACTAAGCAAACATTTTACTTAGAAAAAAACATGCATTAAAAAAATTTGAAACACTTAGAAAATTTTGCTTTTTGAAACAGAGATAAAGGTTTAACCAAAAAAAACATTCCTTTCTCTCTTTCTTGCTCTCCCCCTGAAATATATTTTGAAATAAGTTTTAAGGAAAAAGTTTGTGTATCAGAGCCTATGAGTTTTGAAATCATAAAAATACTTAGTATAATTCTTGAAAGCATAGCAAAAGCTTAGATTGCACCAACAAAACTCCACTTTGAAAGGAAAAAAATATTTTGTATTTGTAGGCAAGTCTTTGAGAAAATTCATGCGCTTAGAACATTATTGCCTTGAAAAGAATTAGTACTTTTGAAAACATTATATTTTGAAAAATAGAAGTACTTTTAAAAGATAGTATGCCTTTTTGAAAATAGAAGTACTTTTGAACATAATATTCTAAGAAAATTTTAATGTTATTTTGAAAACATAATACTTTACTTGACTTGGTTTCTTTTCCAGTCTGACACAATCCTAGGAAACCTTGTTAACTACAAGGACATTTCCCTAAGTGTCCTAGAAATCTATCCAAGCTCAAGAGAAAGATTATTTCAAATAAAAAACATGTTGAAAATAATAATATTTAAAAAGATAATATTGGAAAGGAAATTACTTGTGTTTTCAGAAGGATTTAAAAATACATGCATGAAAACATATCACCTTGAAAAATTCAATAATTCTTTTTAATTTGACCTCCCCCTAAACTTGATTCAGTCCTAGGAAGCTTGTTGACCACAAATGTTCTTCCTCTAAGTCTTTTAGGGTTAGGTTTAGATTAAAGGAATTATCTAATAATTTCAAAACATAATTGTCAAAAATTATTTCTTTCGATTTAGACTCCCCCTAAATTTGACACTTTCTAGGAGTCCTTTTACATCATGATGAAGACTTCCTCTGTGTCCTTAGGGTTTGACAAAATCAAAAGGGACTCAAGCACAATTCATGAACTTTGAAGTATTAACATTAAAAAATGAATAATTGAAAGACATATTTTGAAATGATAACATAGTTTTCGAAAAAACATGAGTGATAGTTTGAAAACATAGAATTTTTAAGCTTCTTCTTTTAATTTAAACCCCCCCTAAACCTGACACAGTCCTAGGAGGCTTGCTGATCACAAGTTAATCCTCCTCTGAGTCTTAGGGTTTAGTTCAGATTAAAGGAATTATTCAAAACAGATAATTACAAAAAAAAACATTTCAAAAATTCTTCTTTCGACTCAAACTCTCCCTAAATTTGACACATCCTAGGAGTCCTTGTAGATCATGAAGTGGACCTTCCTCTGTGTCTTTAGGGTTTATTACAATCGAAAGAATAGTTTTGAGTAACAATATGGTAATTTTCAACATAATTTGGAATGATTATAATTTTCCAAAGAGATAGTAACATACAAGGGTTTTTGAATCAAACTTTTGAAAACCTTATTTTGAGATGATACTAAATTTTAGAGCATAAGGTTTTTAAAAAAAATATAAGTTTTTTGAAAAATATAAAAAAAACTCCCCTTGTATCCGACTCATCTGACTTTGTCTAAGTGCTTGAAGGGTCTTTAGTATTGACTAGGTTTGACTATGTTGACTTGGTTTTACCAATAATTGACCCAATCAAGTCCTAGGTCTTAGTATTAATTCGATCAAAACTTAGTTTGATGAGTTAATTTTGAAAACAAATGAAATTAAATTTTTGAAAAATGTTGAGTGCAAAACATATAGAGTTAATTTAGAATTAATTTTAGAAAAAAGTTGAGTTGATTTTGAAAAAGCATTGAACTATATAATTAGGTCCTAGACATCTCACCCAGTTCTACATGACAAAACAGGTTACCTTATCTGTTTTGTGAGATGTTTTAACAAAAATGAAAATTTTAAGTTTAAAAAAAACATGGTTAATTTTAAAAGGTTAAATTAATTTTGAAAATGAATATTTGAATCTAAGATTAACTGAAAATTTGTGTTAGATTCGAATTTGACAAAGAGTAAACTGCATTTGAATTTCAAAAATTGGCTTCTAGGTCTTGGCGAGGCACAAGGCCTTCTTTGGCCGTAGCCTTATTGGATCATCAACCCTTTCCTTCACAAAGCCTTTTAATGAAATTTCATTTTCAAAATTACTTTTTGAGAAATTCTGTTCTAACTAGCTTGGGTCTTGGATCGGTAGCTTCGGCTAGTTTCACCAGTCTAAAGAGACCAAGTAGTGTATACTTGATCTTATTAGAAGAGGCTTCTCTAACGTACTATCATCTCACCGCCACCCAATACTATGTTGTTCAAATTTCAGTTAATTGATTTAGTCCTTATACTAACCAATCCTAATTAAAAAAATCAAGCAAACATGAAAAAAAAATGATCTAGGTTATATCATAATTGAAATAATACTCTGGGTTTTTAAGGTTAGCAAGGTTGTGAATTATGTTTTCTAACATATTAACCTTAACTAATTTGTATGAATCAATCATGTTATTTGAGATAAGTATTACATTTTCAAATATTGAAAACTTACCATTCCCGATCGTTTGTCCAGTACTCTTGTAATGATCACGAGCTAATCGGACCAGTTTGGGTCGATCTTCATTACTATCTTCTGATTCCGAGCCTGAGTCAGACTCGGGTACAGGTTGAAGCTTCTTCTTTGGAGTTTTCCCTGCACTTGAAATTATACCTTCCTCGACCATTATAGTATCAGTCTGATTATTTAATTGTAATTCTAAAAAAAAATCAAAATTGATCACCATTTTTGTCTCAGTCACTTTGTCTTCTGACTCTGGCTCAAATTCGCAGTCAAGTATGGATTCTATCTCATCTTCTGATCCGGAGTGAACTTTGAAGTCGGGTGCTGACTCTTCTAAGATCTCAATATTGGAGCTCTCTTCGTGTAGATTGATTAGCTTTTCCCACATCTCCTTGGCACAGTTGAAGGATCCGACCCGCTTCAATTCTTCATTGGTTAGGCCACATTGTAGGATTGCAGTTGCTCTTGCATCCGTCTCGATCTTCCTCAGGGTTGGTTCATCCAGTTGGTCCCACGTAATTGATAGACCATCTTCTGTAGGAAGGAAGAACCCTGTTTGAATGATCATCCATATGTCCATATGGGCCTTTAGATGGAACTCCATTTGAATTCTCCAATATTAAAGTTCTCGCCGGAGAATAGCGGTGGACGGGTACTGTTCCACTCTTGGTTGGCCATTTAGTTTAACCTCGTACAGAAAAGAAGTAACAAAAATGTACCAAGACATGGTCTTGGATTAGTAGTGCGGGAGAAGGAAGAAATAGCCTAACAAAAATATTGCATGAATTTCGAGGCAGAATAAAATAAAAAAATTATGACAAATTTTTGAAAATGTTACTTTTGTCAATTTTGAAAAAAAATATGCACTCAAAGTTGAAAATTTTGCTCGAATTAAAGTAACACGTATTTCAAGAAAAATATTAAAATAATAATAAAAAAGAGTTTATGACAAATTTTGAAAAATTGATCGTTTTATCAATTTCAATGAATGGTAAAAAAATGAAAATTGAAAATTGAAAAAGGCGAAAAAGATATAAAATAAAAAGCGAGTGGTGTTGCACCCATAGATATTATTTATTTGAAAATAAAAAGCGAAAAAGATCGAGTGGTGTTGCACCAAACTCGATTAATGAGAAAGATTAAAAATATATAAAATAATTTTGAAAATCCGAAAAACTCTCAAATTGGTGGTTGCACCAAATTTGAGCTTCCCCGCTCTGATACCACTTGTTGGATCGAGAAGAACGATAGAGGGGGGTGAATATCGTAACACGTTTTGGATTCAAAAAGAGAATAGGCAGCAGAAAATAAAGAAACACAAATGCGAACTCAAGCGATTTTACATGGTTCAGAGTCGCAGTCGGCTCCTACTCTAAGGCCCATGGTCGTTGACCGTTTACTACGGGCAATTCTATTTGTACGCAAAAGTTTACAGAGAGATATTACAGTTGTAAACTGGAAATTAAAAATTAAGCTCTTTCATTACCGACTCCCAGTGTGGATTGTACTTCTGAGCAGAGAGTCGTCGTAGGCGCTGGAATCTAGAGATGGGAGGTTTCTGGTGCAGAGCACTTGAGTTGAAGAGTGTATTTGCGTCGGAAGATTATGTTTAGAAGCCTTGGGGGTCGAGGGCTATTTATAGCAGTCCTGGGGGTGCCCTGGACGTTGGGGGCGCCCTCTACGTGGCCTTCGATCCGCAACAATCTCGGTCAACCCTTATCCCGCTCGAGTAGGGCTGAGGTCTCGGCTGGATAAACTCTATCCGCTTCGTTGGCTTGAGCCCACGGCGCCCAAGGCATCCGGGGCGCTGATAAATACTATTTTATTGATTATTTGAGCTGCTTAAATCCATGTTTGACCTATGTTTTTATTGCTAAAATTATGAAATTGCCCTAGGTTTTAGAACTTACCTTTATTTTGGACTTAATTGCAAATTTGCATTAAATTGGATTATTTGGCCACTAAATTCTTGATATATTTTTGTAGGCATGAAGGGTTCATGGACTTGGGTCATATTGGGTCAAACTTGAGTTGGAAGTGGAACCGGATCGAATTATCAAGCTTACAATTAATCCGGGCCGTCCGATTCAAAAGCGGCTAGATCTGAGCCATCCGGGACAATCTGAAGCAATCCGAGCTAGGGTTAGGGTTGATCAAGCACACTGATCAAGATCTGAAGGTTTCATTCCAATCAGAGCTCAATCAACCGTTGGATCAAGCAAGGAGGGCTCTAGATCGTCCATTCACAGATTGAGTTGATCTGGACAATCCATTGCAAATCTGGAGGATCCGAGCTACCACAAGGTAGATCCTGACCCCAGATCATCATCCTCAAAGTTTGGCTCAAATCAGAGCAAGATCAGCCGTTGGATTTCCTCAAATCAATCACAGCCGTCCATTGTTAGCTATTTAATCAAAAATTCCCAGCAGCTTCTCCTCGTCACGTCTCCGCCGCTACAGTAGTCTCTTCGTTTCTTCTTCGTTTTCCAGCTAATTTCTTCAATCCAAGGGGCGCGACCACCTCATCTTCCATCCCAAATCAAGAATTGAGTCTTTGGTGATCGTTCCTTGAAGAATTCAGCTCCATTTGCGCCGGAACAGGAATTGTTTGAGGGTTTCGGCAATTCCTCAGTCTGACCACTTTCTTCTCAACCATGATCCATTTCCAAGCTTCTGAGCCATTTGTAGGGGTTCTCAGGTGAGCTCAGAAGCTTCCCAATTCATCATCGCAGCTCCACCGGTTGAGATGGAGTGAATCGGATTGAAAATTCTAGCCAAGCGCAAATTTGAGCAGAATCAACTTCAGAAATGGATTTCCACTGATTTGCTGAGCCTAGGGGTTCGAAGCCAGCTCTTGCTTGACGACCAAGAAGTTCTTGAGCTTGGGAAGGGTTGAGGAGTAGTTTAGTTAGCTAGTTTCATTGTGTTTGTAGCTTAAATTCCATTTCTGCCGAATCTGTTTTGTTTCTGCAATTAGATCAGCTGTCTTAGTTTGTAATTCTGAATTGTTTGGTTTCATTAGGTTTTTAATCTTTGAGTTCAGTAATTTAGAAACTTGTTTAGTGATTGATTGAGTTAAATTTCAGTTTAATTGTAGCTTAAATCATTGCGTGCCAATTCCCAGTTTGCGTGCCATGTTATTTCTGCATTACATTCAGTTTTTGATTTGTCTCCGAGTGTTTGATCTCTGAATTGTTTTCAAGTTTTTAGTTGTCAACTTCTGCTCTAGCATTAGATAGATAGCATGTTTAGTTGAGATAGCATTTAATTGTAGTAGTTTGCAATTTCATTCCTTGCGTGCCATTCCATTTGTGCGTATCAGTCACCCTGCGTGTTCCTTTCATTTCTGCACTCTTGCACTTCATTTCAGTATCAAGAACATTTCTGAATTGTTCATATAGTTACTGCACTTCAGTTCCAAGTCTACATTCTGAATCAAGCAACAAAGCCGCATTAGATTAGTGCCAAGTTAAATGAAATTCTGGTGTGCCATTGCATTGAATTCGGATTACTTTGTTCATGTGTTCTGCATCGGAATTGCACTTCAATTCTGCACACTTAAGTTTATCCTTCTGAAGCTGGTTTTGAGCAATTATCCACAGCTGAGTTGATAGATTTTGTATCCAATTTGAGCTGCAATACATTTCTGCATTATAAATCTGATTCCTGTGCATCAAAGCCTGCATTTTGTTTCTGAATTTGGTCCAGTTCTGCACACCTATTGTTTCCGAAACTCAGCCTATATGCTGTGTATCAAGCTGTTGGAAGCTACCCTGAATTGAGAAGAGATTCAGCTTTAAATCTTTGTTGACTTCCAATGAGTTTGTGACCTGCAATCCTGATTTTTATTCTGCATTCATGTTCACTTAAATTCTGCAAGTTTGTGCCAAGAAAATACTTGGCAGTTTGAATGGTGCTTGGAATAGATTTGTTGCATATATCATTTGTTGTTGAATTTCTATATCTACGTCTACAGTTAGTAAATTCTGTAATTAGTATTAAGTGAAGTCCTGGGATTGGATTAGAATTGGATTGTTTTAGATTGCTTGCATTTGGTTTGTCTCGAGTTTGGTTTAGAAAGCAAGTCTTTGTATTAATTTCAATTGAAAGTCAGCTGCTGTGTTGCTCCATTGCTTAGCATTTGCGTTGCAAATAGAATCAGATTCGTTTTCTGAAAATTGGTTAAATGCTTTAGTTGAGTAAGAGGTCCCAGGGGTTGAGTTACTAATTGCTATCACATTGTTTAGTTCATTGGGTTAAGTTTCTTCTCTTTAATTGCTATTTCATTTACGATTGCAACCCAAGACCCAAATCACATTTGAAACCCAAAAACACAAACGACACATAAATACAAGTTCGAATCAAACACGACAACTAGTCCCCAGGAAAAATACGACCTGTGGCCCCTTTACTACGTATTCATATTTTGATTACAAAAAGGTTTCCAGTTATTCATTCACATTTAAATTTGGTAGACCCACATTCGTGACACATAGTTTGGGTCCGTCAAATTTTTAGCGCCGTTGCCGGGGAAGCAACTAGTTGATTTGTTTGATTTTTGCTTGTATGCTTTTGGACATATCATTGGGTTCTGTTTTATTTTGCTTTATCTTTTGTATACGGTTGCTGCTATTTTTCTTGTTTGTTTTGTGACAGGGCTGCAGGTTCGAAATGTTTTCATCTACTTACCAGCAGCCGTGTCCACAGTTTCAGCAGAACCAACATTCAATCAGTCAACAAATCAGTTTTTTCAGCCTTTCCAAAATTTTCAGCAAAATCAACCAAATTTCCAGCCACAAATTCAGAGTGGGCAGCCACAATTCCAGGGTTTTGAGCAACCATTTCAGCAATCACATTCGAATTTTCAGCAACCCAATCAGTTTTTTCAGCCACCATTACAACAATTTCAGCAACCACAAAATTTCCAGCAGCCTTTTGAAAGTTTTCAGCCCCAAAATAATCAATTTCAGCCTCAACCTCAGCCATGGCAGCAAGAATTTCAACCTATACAGAATTTTCAACAACCTTTTCAATATTCACAGCCATGCGATCCAAATTTTCAGTTTCAAAACCAGAATGTCCAGCCCTCTCAATTTCAGTGTTCACCACCACAATTTCAACCTCAGATCCAAGATTTCCAGGGCTACCATTCTCAGCTAGTTCAACCATCCTTTCAACCATAATTTCAACATTTTCAGCAAGATTTCCAGTTTCAAGGATAGATTTTCAGCAAGACACTCAGAATTTTCAGCCCCTCCCATTTCAGCAGTTTAATCAAGGAGACTTTGATGATCCTGATTGGGATGAGGCTCTACACCAAAGGATGATGGAGATGTGTCAACAAATCCTACAACAACAGCAAAGTTTTCAAGAACAACAACAATAATGGTTTCAAAACATGCAAGATCGATTGAATAAGATAAAAGCCCAAAGATCAGGACAATCAGATGAATCTACAGGTGTAGGGGATTGCACTGAGCCCCAAGAATCACCCATTCCTACTGATTTAGAGGAATTGGAGAGATTGATAGCAGGGCTTGTGATAGTTTTGAATTAAATTCTGAAACTTTACGGGATCATTCTATAATTTATTCTTGTGATGATTTAGTTGTTAATGATCCTAATTTTTCTAATTTGGTTGATACAGGAATGGTTGAGGAAGATGATTCCATAGGTGTAGGGGATTGCACTAAGCCCCAGGGACCACCACAATTACCAAAAAGTGTAGGGACTTGCTTGGTGGAAGCAAGAACCCAAGGATCACCTGTTTTAGTTGAGTGTCCACCAGAACTTGAGGCTGAAGAGGAGCTTGAACATGATGAGGAGGAGAACACGGATACATCTACTTTTGTAGAATCTCCAGGTAATTTTCAGCATGATCAGGTAAATATTCCTCCTAATTTTTCAGAAAATTGCATAGAGGTACCTCAAACTGATCTTATTGTTTGTGATATACTTAGGGATACACTCTTGTAGAATTTGATTGTGAAAAATCCCTAGAGGTACCTAGTGTTAAATTTGTTGAATTTGAAGCATGCTGTGATACATTAGATATAAATGCTGAGTGTGAAAAATTTTTAGAAGTGCCTAGTGTTGTTAATTGTTGTGATGAGTCTTGTGATATATCATATGCTGAAAATAATTTTGAAAAATTCATTGAGGCACCTAAAATTGATTTTATTGGCTGTGATACATTGCTTGATACATCCTTGGTAGAAAATAATTGTGAAATTTCTATTGAAGTGCCAAGGATTGATTTTATTATTTGTGATGAGCTTCAGGATGCAAATTTTGTAGGAAATAATTGTGAAAAATTTATTGAGGAACTACAAATTGATTTAATTGGATATGATGCAGCTTTGGATTCATTTCATGCAGAGACTGATATTATTTTATTTCTTTCTGACCCTGCACGCTTGAGAGAGGTATTACATTGTTTTGCAGGGTCCAGAAGACTTCAGGAGTGGGTGCTCCAACTGAACAGACTTCAACCTCCTGGAAGGACTTCTAAAAGGCATAAAGAAGGAGGAGATGATTTTACTTTAATTCGAAGAACTCCATTCCTTCAATGGATTTTGAACCTGAATCGTCTTCGGCCACCGGAGCAAATTTTTGTGAAGTTTAAGTGTGGGGGAGTCCGAATTCTCCCAGCCACCTATGTTCCTCCACTACCACGATGGAGGCTACTTCTGGATAGACTCCGGCCACCAGAAATAAAAGGGAGTTTGTCTTTCTTGTATTTTCTTTTATTGCATTTTTCTTCACTTTTATGACTTCTAGAATTTTCCTTTAAATTGAGTCCTTGCTAATAAATGCATGAGTAGAGTAGAATGCATAGGAGTCATTGTAAATACCTTGTTATTTCTTTTCGCACTTTTTTCTTGCATGAGTGGAAATAAATGTATCCTCTAGGTTAACTTATTGTCATTTTAGAGTCTTTTGAAAATAAATTAAATTTGGTTGTTAAAACTTAGGGTTTGAGCTAATGGATGAATTCTTGGATGCTTGAGTACTATTTAGCTTTAGATTCTTAATTGAGGACTTGAGATGAATTATTTTTACCTAGTGAGATTAGCCTTATATTTGTGACACACATGTATTGAACTCTAGAACTTGCTTAGGTTCTTTCAAAATCATATTTCAATGATTGGATCACATCTATAGAGATTAATCGCCTTGTCTACCTTTCCATATCAATTTTGGCAAAAATCATGTCTACTCTATTTGTCTTTCCTTATTCCTAATCTTAACCCCAATTTTTCTATGGATTTGTTTGCTTGGGATGTTTTCTTGATACTATTTTGCCCGAGACGGACAAAAATTAAAGTGTGGGGGAGTGATTGGTGATTTGGAATCAATTTTTATTAAGGATGCAATTCATGTCGAAAAATTTTTTTTGCCAAGTTGAAGCCAAAAGGTGCCAAGTGAGTTGAATTTGAATTCCAAAAATGAGTAAGAGGATGGAAGCAAGTGGAGCATCTAGAGTCTTTTTCATACTTTGAAGATCCAAGTGGCAATGAAAAAAAAAAGAAAAAAAAATCTGCAAGTCCAAGTTCAAAGTGGCACGCAAATGAAAACTTGTGCCAAAGAAAAAAAATTTTGTGAAGCTACTTGTGGTCAGAAACGTTGTGGACTGCAGCTGTACTTCGCTATGAAGATCAGTAACATTTTGCTACGATCTGAATTGAAGCTGCAAGTGCTGAAAATCCATGAAAAGCTGCTGAAATTTCTGCATTCGGAAAAAATTTAGTGAGAGTGCTATAACTAAGGTTGTGTCTCCATGAAGCAATTTCGGCACAGTGGTATCAATGTCAAACAGAATTGGAACTGATGAAGGCTGAATAAAGGCTGAAAAGAAACTAAAGGAGAGCTGAATCTGAGCTTGCAATGCTGAATCTGAGTTTTCCGAGTGCTGGAATCTGAAGACCATCTGAAAACAAGCTGAATTGAAGCTGAACCAAGCTAGAAAAATCTTAAACAAAATGCAGAAAAGTTGAAGCAAATACAGAAATCTGTAAAAATCAGTGGCCAAGGGAGAAGATCTGGGCAGTGAAGTGAAGCTAGTTTTAAAGGCTGAGAAGAATTCAAAAGGGCTGGATCTAAGAGAGCCATCTTCACCAGCCATTAGATATGTCGAAGAGCAGCAAGCTGAGAAAACAGTAGGAAAGAGGAGAAAGCAGATGGAGTGCAGTCTTGGCACAGTTTTGTATCAATCCAAACTGAATTGTGCTTCCATCAAATCAGCAATGCCTGGCTGCAATTAGACAGAACTGGCAGAGAGGTTTTTTACTGGACTCAACCTCATCGGAGCAGGATTTAAGCTGCTGATTGAAATCAGCAGTGAAGTGAAGTAAAGGAAAGTAAAGTGCCATGATCTCAAGTGAAGTGAAGCTGTGAAAAATCTGAAATCTGGGCAGATTTGAAATCAATGAATCTTGGATCAAAAACTGGTTTAGATCAAAACGTGGGAAGTTGGAATTATGAGAAAAATCATTAATGCAGGAAGTCTGAAACCAATCTGTACAAGTCTGCAATTGAAGTGCAAATCATCAATTCGAAACCAATGCAGAAATGTCTCAAGTTTTGCTGATATGAATTCTGGTTTTTCTGATACAAACTTTGATGCTAACTGTTGTTAAGCAATTGAAGAATGGCGAGTTCTGAAAGTAGCTGCGAGGAGTGGAATTTGAAACATGAAACAGAAAAAAAAATGCAGCTAAAGACAAGAAGGAAAAAAATTGGAAACTAAAAACAGCAACTAGTTACTCCTTTGAAGCTCACGACAATTTGGAGTGAAGCTACTCTGATCAGAATTCGAATGCTGTGGAGCTGAGATTGAAATACAGAAATCTGTACCAAAACAGAAGGAAAAAGAAAAATTAAGGAAGTGTGCCAATTTATAAAGGATTTGTATCAAGAGTAAGTTGCAAGAGTTAGTGAAGGTTATATGTGGAGCATCAAATTTTTGTCTCTAATTGCTATTTGATGTCTCGAGCTCTCCGATATGAATGCTGATCCGAATGAGCTCCATTAGAAGATTGGAGAGCAAAAAAAAAAAGGTTTGAAAAAGAAAGAAAAACAAGGAAACAATGGGCATCCAATTTGAGTTTTTGGGCACCATAAATCAGTGAAGATGTTCTCATCAGAGCCCAAGTTTTGCTCCATTACATTCTGAATTTACTAGAGAGGAAGAAAAAGGAAAAAATCAGAAAAGAGAAGAGGAAAGAAATCAAGGTTGGCACACAAAGGTGGAAGTTGGCACATTGAGATCAATAGAGTTTTTCATCCAAATCAAAGGCAATTATTCAAGTTTGACTTCACCACACTTTTTAATTCATTAGGGGACTGAAAAGAGGGCAAAGTTCATTGGAAACATCCTTGAGCACTCAAGTCTTCCACTTTATCAATTTTTCCATTTCCTTGATTTTTACTCCATTTCTTGCCATTTTCCATGTTTTCACTTGTTTTTGTAGATATTGATCCTAATCATGAACAATGGTGGAGATTAGATAACAAGCAAGCCTATGGTAGTGCAAGAAGCATGTGTGTTTGAGTGAGCTCCACTTCCATCATCAAGTTAGAACTTAAGGAGAGAGCCATCAAAATTTTCCTTGAAAGGCTATGAGTTAGATTCATCTCAATGACTCATGATAGATGAAAAGGCTAAGTTGTTGATTTAAGGACAAGATACTAATCCATAGGACTTAGATTTATGAAATTGACAACCTTAGGTAATTTCTTTTCATTTATTTCTAATTATGCTTAAGTAAATCTAGGGGATACATATTTACTATTTTTGCGAGACGCTCAAGGTTAAGTGTGGGGGAGTTGATAAATACTATTTTATTGATTATTTGAGCTGCTTAAATCCATGTTTAACCTATGTTTTTATTGCTAAAATTATGAAATTGCTCTAGGTTTTAGAACTTACCTTTATTTTGGACTTAATTACAAATTTGCATTAAATTGGATTATTTGGTCACTAAATTCTTGATATATTTTTGTAGGCATGAAGGGCTCATGGACTTGGGTCATATTGGGTCAAACTTGAGTCGGAAGTGGAACCGGATCGAATTATCAAGCTTACAATTAATCCGGGCCGTCCGATTCAAAAGCGGCTAGATCTGAGCCATCCGGGACAATCTGAAGCAATCCAGCGAGGGTTAGGGTTGATCAAGCACACTGATCAAGATCTGAAGGTTTCATTCCAATCAGAGCTCAATCAACCGTTGGATCAAGCAAGGAGGGCTCTAGATCGTCCATTCACAGATTGAGTTGATCTGGACCATCCGTTGCAAATCTGGAGGATCCGAGCTACCACAAGGCAGATCCTGACCCCAGATCATCATCCTCAAAGTTTGGCTCAAATCAGAGCAAGATCAGCCGTTGGATTTCCTCAAATCAATCACAGCCGTCCATTGTTAGCTATTTAATCAAAAATTCCCAGCAGCTTCTGTAACGCCCGCTTTTTTTTTTCATAAGCGGCGTTACGTTAACATGCTTAGGGCATGTAGACATCATAAGGCAGCGGAATAACTTTAACTTATACATGCCCTGGTATCATTCTTAACTTAATGACATAGGAACCTTAGCATATTAACTTTGAACTTAAGCATCATATCATATCAAGTCATACGTAACATCATATCATAAGGTTCCACAGGTCATTATTCAGACATATAAGTAACCAAGGTGAAGTTCTAGCCTAAACCGTAAACATAAAGTTTCCTGGGCCAAGTCACTACTACACACATGCGTTCTTGCCCTCCTGCTGCTTCCTTCATTGTCCCCTTGAATGATCTGCGGTATAAGGAAATAAGACTATAAGCACACAGGCTTAGTAAGACTCTTTCCTACTCACAAAACCATTCATCATTCATCATCTCATAATGAGCACATAAAATATTAACATACTTGGTGCTCTACTTGGAACATAACATCTTACATCACTTATCGTATACATAGCATGGCATGAACATAAACATAGTAAACATTCTAAGCATGGCATAATTCATGGCGTAACTCATAAACATAGTAGACATTCTAAGCATGGCATAATTCATGGCATAAATCATAAACATAGTAGACATTCTAAGCATGGCATAAATCATAAACATAGTAGTATGACATAATTCATGTCATAAATCATAAACATAGTGAGCATGGCATAATTCATGGCATATCGTAAACATAACGAACCTTCTATGCATGGCATAATTCATGGCATAAATCATAAACATAGTAGCATGGCAAAATTCATGGCATAAATCATAAACATAGTAACATGGCATCTTTCATGGCATAAATCATAAACATAGTAGCATGACATCTTTCATGGCATAAATCATAAACATAGTAGCATGGCATCTTTCAATGCATAAATCATAAACATGGTAGCATGGCATAATACCTATCATAGCATATGAACATCTTCCTAACATAATCATGGCATAGATCATTCATTCTCATGCATACTTCTTAACATGAAACGTAAGCATATCATCTTATCAACATAGCATAATGCATAGCATGAATGGATGCATGAGTGGAATGCATATACATATGGGATGGTTAACTTTTAAAACATACTTTTAATTTGCTTAAACATAATCATCATAACATCATTTGGGGTCCCCGGCTTGTACCACATACATACATCATAGAGCGCATCCCTAGCAAGTCCGAGGTCGCGAGCCCCAACCTACTAGGGTAAGGACAGCATAGTCGGTAGTCCCCGAACCGAGGCGTTCTTAAGGTGCCCATCCCTGTTGCACAGCTCCGGTAGTGCCAGAACCGTGGACAGCTTCGGTAGTCCAGAACCGGGGCGTTCTTAAGGTGCCCATCCCTTGGACCCATACTTTGGTCCGGTACAAGCCCATACATAAAGTAAAATACTTTTCATGTTTCATCATTCATAAGACATTCATGGCATACATATCATAGCATAACTTGTTACGGCTCGGCCCGTCTACCGGCCCATTTACCGGTCCTCTCGACCGTCGTACTGTCGACCATCGACCGTGCCGTTTAGCATATTTATGCCTTAAAGACATAAGCATCATCTTTCATTCATCATACTTGTCATTCATCATTTTCATTCTTAGACATGGCATATGTACACATCATTCATAGAGCATGGCATACATTCGTATTATCCTAAAACATGGCATATCATTCATAAACATGGCATATCATTCGTAAACATGGCATATCATTCGTAAACATGGCATATCATTCATAAACATGGCATATCATTCGTAAACATGACATATCATTCATAAACATGGCATATCATTCATAAACACAAATCACATCTTACCATAGGGCCATTGGGACCCTTACTTGAAATAAATCTTAACTTTTTCCCTATTAACCTTTCTTGGCCGAAACATGTGGAGTCCCAAGGCCATGTGAAAATTCACATAATCACCTTCCATCATCCTTATATCATGGCAACACATAAACATATGCTTGAAGTTAAAGACTCAACCCTAACCCTTGGGTCCTTGGGGTTGGCCGAACCATATGGGGCCTCTAGGGTAACCCAAAAATTCCCAAAAATTATACCTAACCTCTAAAAATCATAAGGGAACATTAAATAACATTATCATGATTTTTAGCATAATTATAGACCTTTAAAACATGGTGGCCGAAACCCTTAAACTCAGGGTTCTTAGTTTTTGTTTCTTTCATGTTGGCCGAAACCCTAGGGTGTCCTAGGGTACTCCAAAAATTCCCAAAAAATATACTTAACCTCTACACATCAGAAGGGAACATTAAACAACATTATAATGATTTTTAGCATAATTATAGACCTTTAAAACTTGGTGGCCGAAACCCTTAAACTGAGGGTTCTTAGTTTTTGTTTCTTTCATGTTGGCCGAAACCCTAGGGTATCCTAGGGTACTCCAAAAAATTCCCAAAAATTATAATTAACTTCTAAAC
The DNA here is from genome assembly GCA_024364735.1 of Boesenbergia rotunda. Classification (NCBI taxonomy): domain Eukaryota; kingdom Viridiplantae; phylum Streptophyta; class Magnoliopsida; order Zingiberales; family Zingiberaceae; genus Boesenbergia; species Boesenbergia rotunda. The sequence continues at coordinate 231,220 of JAGFNQ010001673.1, read as the reverse complement.
ATCATAAGGGAACATTAAATAGCATTATACATATTTTTATCATAATTTTAGATCTTAAAAACATGGTGGCCGAAACCTTTAAACATAAAGTTCTTGGTTTTCTTTCCTTTCAACATCAAATCCAAAAACTATCCAATATATCATGCTAAAAATCATAAAAATCATTGGGAACTATTATACCACAGGTGAGGGAGTCTTACCTTGGGTTTCTTGATTTTTTTGAACCTAGGAAGAGAAGAAGATTGCAAGATCTTTGGATACTAGAGCCCCCTTGTCTTTGTATTCTTGTGAAGACCTTAGATCTAGGAGATGGAACCTTGGTGGAAGCTTTTCCAAGGGAAAAGCCCCTTCTTTGTGCTCGGCACGAATGAGGGGAGGAAGAGTTTCGAAAATGAATGTAATGGGAAGAAGAGGTAACTCCCAAAACCCCCCTTTAATAGCCCATTAAGGAGGTAAATGAAGAGTCTCTCCATGACTCTTCATCTTCTTCTTAATCTTAACTTATATCCACTTCATTTCCTCATAGAAATCCCTTTCTAGGTGAGTTGGTTAAGGCTTACATAGTTGTACAAGAGGTCCAAGGTTCAATCCTTGGCTCATGCACCTTTATTTTTATTTTATTTTTATTTCATTTATTTTATTATTTTTATTTTCCCTAAATTCCGAAAATTTCCCTAAAATCATCCATAATTATGCTAATATTCCTAAATAAAATTCTTTTATATTTATATTAATTTTTCCTAATTTATATTAATTTTACCTAATTACTACCCATTTTTGGAGCCCATTTAAAGCTCATTAGTACCTAATTTCTCCATTAAAATAGAGAAATTAGGCTAAGACTTACCCATAATCATGCTAATATGCCTAATTAAATCCTATTTATATTTATACTAATTGTTACCGAAATCCACCTATAATCATGGTACTAAAAAGCCCACATAAAGCCCATTAGTACTTAGTTTTCTCAATTTAAATGAGAAAACATGGATTTTCTAGGCCAAAGTTCCCCTTAATATTTCTAGGTCCCTTGGAAAATTATTTAAACATGCTTAATATTTTAAGAAAATATTAAGAGAATTTTCTGGGTCGTTACAATCCCCCATACCTCGTGAAAGTTCATCCTCGAACTTAGAATAACTCCGGGTACTTGCGCCTCATCTCGTCCTCGCGTTCCCAGGTAGTTTCTTCGAATCGTTGACTTTGCCATAGGACCTTGACTAAGGGCACTTCCTTACTCCTCAGCTTCTTGACTTCCCTATTCAAAATCTGGATGGGTCTGCTCTCATAGCTGAGGTCCTCTTGCACTTGCACCGTCTGTGGCTCGATCACTTGGTCCATATTTGGGATACACTTTTTAAGCAGGGACACATGGAATACGTTATGGATAGCTGACATCTCTGAAGGTAGCTCCAGCTCGTATGCCACCTTACCAACTCTTTTTAGAATCAGGTACGGCCCCACATACCGCGGACTTAGCTTTCCTTTCCTCCCGAATCTTGTCACCCCTTTCATAGGAGCCACTTTGAGAAACACCCAATCTCCGACATTAAACTCCAGTGGTCTGCGCTGAACATCGGCATAACTCTTCTGCCGGCTCTGAGCAGTTTCTATCCGTTGTCGGATATTCTGTATAACTCGGGTGGTGCTGTCTATGACATCCGTTGTGAGCCCCCCTTTCCTTCTTTTCACCACCCTCATATCAACAGATCGGAGACCTACATTTCCTCCGGGTCGCTGGTGTTCTACTTTCACTTGCTGGCAAGTCATGCAATTACTGACATGCTGGGCCACATCTCTCTTCATACCGGACCACCAGAACTTCTCTTTCTAATCTTGATACATCTTGGTGGATCCTGGATGCATCGAATAAGGGGTTCCGTGAGCTTCCGCTAGTATTTCCCTTCGAAGCTGCGGATCATTAGGAATACATAGACGATCCCTAAGGTATAGTTCCCCCCCCCTTTTGCGATATGAAAACCATCGCCTTTTCCTTCTAGGATCTCCTGTTTTATTATCTGAAGACTTAGATCATTATTCTGTCTTTCCAATATATCCCCAAACAGCATGGGTGATATTGTTATGGTGGAAAGTCGTCCGGTGATAACCTCAATTCCAAAATTCATCATTTCTCTTTCAAGTGGTTGGGGTAATATACGTATAGACATCAAGGTGGCACTCGACTTCCGGCTGAGTGCATCGGCGTTGTCTCATATTCAAGTCTTTCTGAGTGAAGAAATATCGCAGACTCTGGTGGTCTGTATAAATTCGACACTGCGCTCCGTACAAATAATGCCTCCATATCTTAAGAGCGAAAACCACCGCGGCCAATTCCAGATCGTGAGTGGGATAGTTCTGCTCATGTTCCTTGAGTTGCCTGGAGGCATAAGCAATGACCTTACCACTCTGCCTAAGTATAGCTCCAAGTCCTAGCTTGGAAGCATCGCTGTATATATCAAAGTTCTGATTATCTCTTTGACATATAATTGACTAATGTCATTATTAACTCCATGACATAATTATATGCATATATCATAGTTATATACTTATTTTAATTATGGGTAAACCTAATAATGTATGCTTCCGAATATTAGTTCTCAGCCCGAGCTACGAATTATATTAGTTGTATGATTATAATAGAATAGGTTAGATCCTACTTATTACCATAAAATAACTTAAGGTAGTCTTATATATTATATATAAGATATCAGTGACCCATAACCTATAATAAGTATTAACATAATTAGAACCCTACCCTATGCGTCCCTACCTAAGTTGTACCATATAACCTATACCATTAATTATATCAGTACTAATATCATGGAACTAATGCTATACGCTAACATAGGTGAGAATGTTATAATCTCCTGTGGGTAGGTTATCAGATAATTTTCTACATGTGACTATATTATAGATTATACATAATATCATAAATTATAGTTTCTTTTCTACGCCTATATTATTCTAAATATTTAATTCCTAAAATAAGATAAAGCATCATTCATCGTTACATATCGTAACGTACTTTTCATCATAAATATCATTCATACTGGCATACCTTAAAATCATAAAACATCTTCCTACTATAAGATATGTAAAGAGGTACTTACTTGGAAGCGGCAGGAAGAGGGCTTAATGTGTGTGTAGTGAGATGGTTACTGCTCTGATACCAACCTGTAACGCCCGCTTTTTTTTTTTCATAAGCGGCGTTACGTTAACATGCTTAGGGCATGTAGACATCATAAGGCAGCGGAATAACTTTAACTTATACATGCCCTGTTATCATTCTTAACTTAATGACATAGGAACCTTAGCATATTAACTTTGAACTTAAGCATCATATCATATCATGTCATATGTAACATCATATCATAAGGTTCCACAGGTTATTATTCAGACATATAAGTAACCAAGGTGAAGTTCTAGCCTAAACCGTAAACATAAAGTTTCCTGGGCCAAGTCACTACTACACACATGCGTTCTTGCCCTCCTGCTGCTTCCTTCATTGTCCCCTTGAATGATCTGCGGTATAAGGAAATAAGACTATAAGCACACAGGCTTAGTAAGACTCTTTCCTACTCACAAAACCATTCATCATTCATCATCTCATAATGAGCACATAAAACATTAACATACTTGGTGCTCTACTTGGAACATAACATCTTACATCACTTATCGTATACATAGCATGGCATGAACATAAACAAAGTAGACATTCTAAGTATGACATAATTCATGGGATAACTCATAAACATAGTAGACATTCTAAGCATGGCATAATTCATGGCATAAATCATAAACATAGTAGCATGGCATAATTCATGGCATAAATCATAAACATAGTGAGCATGGCATAATTCATGGCATATCGTAAACATAACGAACCTTCTAAGCATGGCATAATTCATGGCATAAATCATAAACATAGTAGCATGGCAAAATTCATGGCATAAATCATAAACATAGTAGCATGGCATCTTTCATGGCATAAATCATAAACATGGTAGCATGGCATAATACCTATCATAGCATATGAACATCTTCCTAACATAATCATGGCATAGATCATTCATTCTCATGCATACTTCTGAACATGAAACGTAAGCATATCATCTTATCAACATAGCATAATGCATAGCATGAATGGATGCATGAGTGGAATGCATATACATAAGGGATGGTTAACTTTTAAAACATACTTTTAATTTGCTTAAACATAATCATCATAACATCATTTGGGGTCCCCGGCTTGTACCACATACATACATCATAGCGCGCATCCCTAGTAAGTCCGAGGTCGCGAGCCCCAACCTACTAGGGTAAGGACAGCATAGTCGGTAGTCCCCGAACCGAGGCATTCTTAAGGTGCCCATCCCTGTTGCACATCTCCGGTAGTGCCAGAACTCTGGACAGCTTCGGTAGTCCAGAACCGGGGCGTTCTTAAGGTGCCCATCCCTTGGACTCATACTTTGGTCCGGTACAAGCCGATACATAAAGTAAAATACTTTTTATGTTTCATCATTCATAAGACATTCAGGGCATACTTATCATAGCATAACTTGTTACGGCTCGGCCCGTCTACCGGCCCATTTACCGGTCCTCTCGACCGTCGTACCGTCGACCATCGACCGTGCCGTTTAGCATATTTATGCCTTAAAGACATAAGCATCATCTTTCATTCATCATACTTGTCATTCATCATTTTCATTCTTAGACATGGCATATGTACACATCATTCATAGAGCATGGCATACATTCGTATTATCCTAAAACATGGCATATCATTCATAAACATGACATATCATTCATAAACATGACATATCATTCGTAAACATGGCATATCATTCGTAAACATGGCATATCATTCATAAACATGGCATATCATTCGTAAACATGGCATATCATTCGTAAACATGGCATATCATTCATAAACATGATATATCATTCATAAACACAAATCACATCTTACCATAGGGCCATTGGGACCCTTACTTGAAATAAATCTTAACTTTTACCCTATTAACCCTTCTTGGCCGAAACTTGTGGAGTCCCAAGGCCATGTGAAAATTCACATAATCACCTTCCATCATCCTTATATCATGGCAACACATAAACATATGCTTGAAGTTAAAGACTCAACCCTAACCCTTGGGTCCTTGGGGTTGGCCGAACCATATGGGGCCTCTAGGGTACCCCAAAAATTCCCAAAAATTATACCTAACCTCTACACATCATAAGGGAACATTAAATAACATTATCATGATTTTTAGCATAATTATAGACCTTTAAATCATGGTGGCCGAAACCCTTAAACTCAGGGTTCTTAGTTTTTGTTTCTTTCATGTTGGCCGAAACCCTAGGGTGTCCTAGGGTCCTCCAAAAATTACAAAAAATTATACTTAACCTCTACACATCAGAAGGGAACATTAAACAACATTATCATGATTTTTAGCATAATTATAGACCTTTAAAACATGGTGGCCGAAACCCTTAAACTCAGGGTTCTTAGTTTTTGTTTCTTTCATGTTGGCCGAAACCCTAGGGTGTCCTAGGGTACTCCAAAAATTCCCAAAAATTATACTAAACCTCTACACATCAGAAGGGAACATTAAAAAACATTATCATGATTTTTAGAATAATTATAGACCTTTAAAACTTGGTGGCCGAAACCCTTAAACTCAGGTTTCTTAGTTTTTGTTTCTTTCATGTTGGCCGAAACCCTAGGGTATCCTAGGGTACTCCAAAAATTCACAAAAATTATACTTAACTTATAAACATCATAAGGGAACATTAAATAGCATTATACATATTTTTAGCATAATTTTAGATCTTAAAAACATGGTGGCCGAAACCTTTAAACATAAAGTTCTTGGTTTTCTTTCCTTTCAACATCAAATCCAAAAACTATCCAATATATCATGCTAAAAATCATAGGGAACTATTATACCACAGGTGATGGAGTCTTACCTTGGGTTTCTTGATTTTTTCGAACCTAGGAAGAGAAGAAGATTGCAAGATCTTTGGATACTAGAGCCCCCTTGTCTTTGTATTCTTGTGAAGACCTTAGATCTAGGAGATGGAACCTTGGTGGAAGCTTTTCCAAGGGAAAAGCCCCTTCTTGGTGCTCGGCAAGAATGAGGGGAGGAAGAGTTTCGAAAATGAATGTAATGGGAAGAAGAGGTAACTCCCAAAACCCCCCTTTAATAGCCCATTAAGGAGGTAAATGAAGAGTCTCTCCATGACTCTTCATCTTCTTCTTAATCTTAACTTATATCCACTTCATTTCCTCATAGAAATCCCTTGCTAGGTGAGTTGGTTAAGGCTTACATAGTTGTACAAGAGGTCCAAGGTTCAATCCTTGGCTCATGCACCTTTATTTTTATTTTATTTTTATTTCATTTATTTTATTATTTTTATTTTCCCTAAATTCCGAAAATTCCCCTAAAATCATCCATAATTATGCTAATATTCCTAAATAAAATTCTTTTATATTTATATTAATTTTTCCTAATTTATATTAATTTTACCTAATTAATACCCATTTTTGGAGCCCATTTAAAGCTCATTAGTATCTAATTTCTCCATTAAAATAGAGAAATTAGGCTAAGACTTACCCATAATCATGCTAATATGCCTAATTAAATCCTATTTATATTTATTCTAATTATTACCGAAATCCACCTATAATCATGGTACTAAAAAGCCCACATAAAGCCCATTAGTACTTAGTTTTCTCAATTTAAATGAGAAAACATGGATTTTCTAGGCCAAAGTTCCCCTTAATATTTCTAGGTCCCTTGGAAAATTATTTAAACATGCTTAATATTTTAAGAAAATATTAAGAGAATTTTCCGGGTCGTTACAGCTTCTCCTCGTCGCGTCTCCGCCTCTACAGTAGTCTCTTCGTTTCTTCTTCGTTTTCCAGCTAATTTCTTCAATCCAAGGGGCGCGACCACCTCATCTTCCATCCCAAATCAAGAATTGAGTCTTTGGTGATCGTTCCTTGAAGAATTCAGCTCCATTTGCGCCGGAACAGGAATTGTTTGAGGGTTTCGGCAATTCCTCAGTCCGACCACTTTCTTCTCAACCACGATCCATTTCCAAGCTTCTGAGCCATTTGTAGGAGTTCTCAGTTGAGCTCAGAAGCTTCCCAATTCATCATCGCAGCTCCACCGGTTGAGATGGAGTGAATCAGATTGAAAATTCCAGCCAAGCGCAGATTTGAGCAGAATCAACTTCAGAAATGGATTTCCACTGATTTGGTGAGCCTAGGGGTTCGAAGCCAGCTCTTGCTTGACGACCAAGAAGTTCTTGAGCTTGGGAAGGGTTGAGGAGTAGTTTAGTTAGCTAGTTTCATTGTGTTTGTAGCTTAAATTCCATTTCTACAGAATCTGTTTTGTTTCTGCAATTAGATCAGTTGTCTTAGTTTGTAATTCTGAATTGTTTGGTTTCATTAGGTTTTTAATCTTCGAGTTTAGTAATTTAGGAACTTGTTTAGTGATAGATTGAGTTAAATTTCAGTTTAATTATAGCTTAAATCATTGCGTGCCAATTCCCAGCTTGCGTGCCATGTTATTTCTGCATTACATTCAGTTTTTGATTTGTCTCCGAGTGTTTGATCTCTGAATTGTTTTCAAGTTTTTAGTTGTCAACTTTTGCTCTAGCATTAGATAGATAGCATGTTTAGTTGAGATAGCATTTAATTGTAGTAGTTTGCAATTTCATTCCTTGCGTGCCATTCCATTTGTGCATATCAGTCACCCTGTGTGTTCCTTTCATTTCTGCACTCTTGCACTTCATTTCAGTATCAAGAACATTTCTGAATTGTTCATATAGTTACTGCACTTCAGTTCCAAGTCTACATTCTGAATCAAGCAACAAAGCCGCATTAGATTAGTGCCAAGTTAAATAAATTCTGGTGTGCATTGCATTGAATTCGGATTACTTTGTTCATGTGTTCTGCATCGGAATTGCACTTCAATTCTGCACACTTAAGTTTATCCTTCTGAAGCTGGTTTTGAGCAATTATCCACAGCTGAGTTGATAGATTTTGTATCCAATTTGAGCTGCAATACATTTCTGCATTATAAATCTGATTCCTGTGCATCAAAGCCTGCATTTTGTTTCTGAATTTGGTCCAGTTCTGCACACCTATTGTTTCTGAAACTCAGCCTATATGCTGTGTATCAAGCTGTTGGAAGCTGCCCTGAATTGAGAAGAGATTCAGCTTTGAATCTTTGTTGACTTCCAATGAGTTTGTGACCTGCAATCCTGATTTTTATTCTGCATTCATGTTCACTTAAATTCTGCAAGTTTGTGCCAAGAAAATACTTGGCAGTTTGAATGGTGCTTGGAATAGATTTGTTGCATATATCATTTGTTGCTGAATTTCTATATCTACGTCTACAGTTAGTAAATTTCTGTAATTAGTATTAAGTGAAGTCCTGGGATTGGATTAGAATTGGATTGTTTTAGATTGCTTGCATTTGGTTTGTCTCGAGTTTGGTTTAGAAAGCAAGTCTTTGTATTAATTTCAATTGAAAGTCAGCTGCTGTGTTGCTCCATTGCTTAGCATTTGCGTTGCAAATAAAATCAGATTCGTTTTCTGAAAATTGGTTAAATGCTTTAGTTGAGTAAGTGGTCCCAGGGGTTGAGTTACTAATTGCTATCACATTGTTAGTTCATTAGGTTAAGTTTCTTCTCTTTAATTGCTATTTCATTTACGATTGCAACCCAAGACCCAAATCACATTTGAAACCCAAAAACACATACGACATATAAATACAAGTTCGAATCAAACACGACAACTAGTCCCCAGGAAAAATATGACCTGTGACCCCTTTACTATGTATTCATATTTTGATTGCAAAAAGGGTTTCCAGTTATTCATTCACATTTAAATTTGGTAGACCCACATTCGTGACAGCATATTTTGGGTCCGTCAAATTTTTGGCGCCGTTGAGTAGGGCTGAGGTCTCGGCTGGATAAACTCTATCCGCTTCGTTGGCTTGAGCCCACGGTGCCCAAGGCATCCGGGGCACCCAGGAGCATGGGGGCGCCCCGCCCAGTGAGCTTCCGAAGCGTTACTTGCTCAGCTTGTCTAGCCTTCACCTTGGGGGCGCCTGGGACCTCCGGGGCGCCCTGCCCAGCTGCTGCCCCTCTCCTTTGTGGCGTTTTGAGCTGCAGAAACTCATTCCTTCGGTCCTGCATCCAGGGTTAGTACCACACAAAATAAAGCAAGAATGTTAGTGAGTTTTACAGCCGTAGCTGTCTTGGTTCTGACTTTGGGTCTCCAAAATGGAACCCTAGGTCGAACCGACTGTAACGCCCGCCTTTTTCCCCCACCTTATGGTGTGACGAGAAGCGGCGTTACGCTAAACATACATGTACATATAAAACATCTTAATGCAGCGGAATAATTTTTTTTCTTCTACACATGCTTTTAACCATACAACTAATACATGAAACATCTATACATGCATAAACTTGTCTTCCATAAACCTAGTGTCATTGGACTTAGCCTATTAACAACATGCATGGCATCGTGGTATAACCATTTCATAGCTTATTCATAATCATCATAAGCAGCATAACCAAAACATAGCATAGGTAGCATTGAACCATAAGTAGCATAATCATCCATTAGACATAACCATTGAAACATAACATAGAATCTAAAGAGGCATTTCAAAACCCAAGACATGCGATATGTGTAAATAAAGGAATCCTCTACCAAGTCACTGCCACACACACACATGCTCTTGCCCCCTCCTGCTGCTTCCCTTAGTAACTTCTTGCTTGATTTGCGGTACGAGGAAAATAAGACTATAAGCACACAGGCTTAGTAAGACCCTTTCCTACTCACTAAAACCATACGTCTCTTAAACATAAACATATCAAGCATCTGACATAACATAATTTTGAACATGAAACATAAGCATAGTCTTGGCGTAAATCATAAGCATATGACATGATTCTTAACATAAACATAAACTTAACACATACCTAGCATGGCACAATTCTTAACGTACATGAGCATGAACATACTTAGCATAGCCTAATTCTTAACATATATGAGCATGAAACATTCTTAGCATAGCATAATTCTTAACATACATGAGCATGAAACATTCTTATCATAGCATAATTCTTAACATACATGAGCATGAAACATACTTAACATAGCATAATCCTTAACCTACATGGGCATGAAACATACTTAACATAGCATAATCCTTGACATACATGAGCATAAAACATACTTAACATAGCATAATCCTTGACATACATGAGCATAAAACATACTTAACATAGCATAATCCTTGACACACATGAGCATAAAACATACTTAACATAGCATAATCCTTGACATACATGAGCATAAGCACAGTCTTAACATAAGCATAAGCATAAAACACACTTACCCTGGCGTGATGCATAACATGAATGAATGCATGAGTCGAAATGCATATACATAGGGATGCTTAATTTTTAAAATCATACTTTTAATACTTAACATAAACATAACATCATTGGGGTCCCCGCTTGTACCACATACATACATCATTAGTGCGCATCCCTAAGTAAATACGAGGTAGCGAGCCCCGACCTACTAGGGTAGGAACAGCTACGGTAGTTCCAAACACCGGGGCATTCTTAAGGTGCCCATCCCTGTTGGACAGCTGCGGTAGTCCCAGAACCGTGGACAGCTTCGGTAGTCCAAAACCGGGGTGTTCTTAAGGTGCCCATCCCTTGGACCCTTACTTCGGTCCGGTACAAGCTCATTCATTAGAAAATAAAATAATTATGCATGCTTCATCATTCATACTTGTCATTCATAGTTATCATTGATACTTATTTCATATCATCGTTATGCCTTCATCATTCATACTTATCATTCATACTTAAGGCATAACCATCGTCTTCATCCATCTTCTTTATTCATAACATATAACATACATGCATAATCATATATCCAGACATAACCATTATCTTGGTTCATAAAGCTTGCATGATCATGGTTCATAAATGGACATGCAATTCATACATGATACATTTCATCTGGCATACATAACCCTAGTATTCATCATAAGGCATGCAAGGTAAGCTACATATAAACATGACACATACTACTAGGGTTCATGGCATTCATCATAAAACATGCATATACCTTCATAAAGCCATAAATATATTCTAAGCATTTATCAACATACATGCATCCTTCTATTTATCATAACATACTCCTACATCAATTACATATATCCATGGTATATGATCTAAATATTCATGAGTAAAGCATAACATAAAATCTAACTTACAAGGTCATGTTACATAACACATAAACTAAGATTTTTGTAACATAAAGATCCTTACATCATGCTTAACTATGTACTAACATCATGGTAACTTATAAGCATGCATCCTTGAGACCCTAACCCAAACCAAACCCTAGGTTTGGGTATTGGCCGAAACCTTAAGGGAATGTGAGTCCATAGAAAATTTGCCTAGGTCATGATTAACATCCCATACCTTACCTATCATGCCATGGAAAACCATTTGAACCCTTGATTGGACTTAACCCTAAGCCCTAGGCCTAAAACACGTGTTGGCCGAAACCCTAGAAGGGTAACAAGCCCATAGAAAAATTCATATAAATCACCATTATTACCCATAAGATAACATAGGAAACATACTAATCATGCTTGGAAATGTTGGAGTTTACCCTAGTCCTTTAACCTTGATATGGCCCCTAGGGGGTTTTAGGGTGCTACAAAACTTTCAAAATCATACTTTTATGCTTAACCTATCATGAGTAAACATTTGAAAACATCAAAGAGGCCTTTAACATGATTTTTAGCCCAAAACATGGCTTGGCCGAAACCTTCACAAGTCCTAAACGTGGATTTTTCAACATATCATGCCAATAAGAACTTAGATCATGACAAATAACTTCGAAGCTATCATACCACAGGTGAGGGGGTCTTACCTTCCCTTATCTTGGATTTAATCCTTGAATAAAGAAATAGAAAGAACCTTCTTGACTCCAAACTTCTCCTTAGCCCTTGTAGCCTAGTAGAGAGCCTTGAGTCTTCAAGATGGAGTCCTTGGTGGAATTTTTCCTAAGGGGAGAACCCTTGTGGTTTTCGGCTAGAGCAAGGAGGAAGAGGAAAGAATGACTTGGGAAGAACAGAAGGGAAATTGTAACTCCCATGCCACCTTTATACCACATTAAGGAGGGCAAGTAAAGAGTCATGGTGTCTCTTCATTTGATGACTCTTCATTTTCCCTAAGCCTTAACCAAAATCCACTTCATCCTCTACTAGCACTCCCTTGCTAGGTGAATTGGGTAGTACATGCATGGTGGTACCATAGGTCCAAGGTTCAATCCTTGGTGCATGCACTTTATTTTTTTTCTATTTTATTTTATTTCATTTTTATATTATTTTTGAAAATTCCCCATGATCATGCTAATATTCCTAATTAAAACCCATTTATATTTATATTGAATTTCACCTAAAATCCACTAATAACCATGGTCTTAGAAAAGCCCATTAGTACTTAGCTTCTCAATTTAAATGAGAAATTATGGATAATTAGGCTAAGGTTCGTACTAGTATATCTAAACTCCTTCAAAACTATTTAGACATGATCAATATTTTAAAGAAAATATTGAGGAGATTTTCCGGGTCGTTACACCGACGCCTACTGTTCCCTCGACGGGGAACACGTCCTCACCTACTCCTCTCAGGAGAGTTTACCTTTTGCCAACCGGCTCCTCCGATTGGACTTTTGCCCAGCAGTCCTTCGCCAGGTGCCTCGCTGTCCTTCGCCAGGTCTTCAGTACCAGGCAGTCCTTCGCCTGGTGCCTAGCAGTCCTTCGCTAGGTCTTTGGTACCAAGCAGTCCATCGCCTGGTGCCTAGCAGTCCTTTGCTAGGTCTTCGGTTCCAAGCAGTCCTTCGCTTGGTGCCCAGCAATCCTTCGCCAGGTCTTAGTCTCCTTGCAGTCCTTCGCTAGGTGCCTAGCAGTCCTTCGCTAGGACTTCAACTCCTAGCAGCCCTTCGCTAGGTGCCTGGCATTCCTTCGCCAGGACTTCAACTCCTAGCAGCCCTTCGCTAGGTGCCTGGCATTCATTCGCCAAGTGTCTGGCATTCATTCGCCAGGACTTCAACTCCTAGCAGCCCTTCGCTAGGTGCCTGGCAGTCCTTCGCCAGGACTTCTTTCTGCACGCTTAGTAAACACATTAGATAACAAATAGTACTTAACTTTGAATTCTTTGCCAATATCAAAACAAGGTTCGATATGGTGCTTCCTGCACCAACAATATATACATGAATTTTCGTGTCCTAGAACCCCCCAGTAAAATGGGATTGTTGAAAGGAAAAATAGAACCCTACAGGAAGCCGCTAGGGCTATGCTCAATGAATTCAACCTAGCTAACCAATATTGTGCAGAAGCAATTTGTACGACTTGCTACATCCAAAATAGGGTACTAATTAACAATCGACACAATAAAACACCCTATGAATTATACTACCATAGACTTACAAACCTACATTACCTAAGAGTCTTTGGGTGCAAAGTCCATATCCTAAACACCAAGGACTATCTTGGTAAATTCTAGTCTACGTCAACCCCAGACATCTTCTTAGGTTATTCAACAACAAGTAGAGCCTATAGGGTTTACAATAAACAAACTAAGAAAATTGATGAAACAATAAATCTGATATTTGATGAAGAAATTAACTCAAAATTTGATAAACCAGATCTAAATTCATCAAATACTGATCAAGAAGAAAATGAACATACTACTGAACCTTTAATTGAACCCCTAAATGAACTAAATATTGAACCAACCATTGAGACAATTGAACCAGCAATTGAACCAACCCAAGTAGATGAACCAATCACTGAACCAAACCGACCAGCTGGACCTGAGGCTGAACCAAGTTCCAGAAAAACTAAGAAACCCAGACTCAGTCACCCAACTGATCAGATTATGGGTGATCCAACCTTAGGAGTCAGAACTAGGTCCGCTTATAGGAACTGTAGTCAGATTGCCATGATTTCAAAAATTGAACCTAAGACCATAGATGAAGCCTTACCTGATCCTGATTGGATCATTGCAATGCAAGAAGAGTTAGCCCAGTTTGAGAGGAACCAAGTCTGGGAATTAGTACCTAAACTTGAGGGCAAATCCATTATTGATACTAAGTGGGTTTTTAGGAACAATCTAAATGATCAAGGAGTTAATAAAGAAATTTAAAATGGATAACTCTAAAAGCATAAGTACCCCCATGGCCACAAATGTAAAAATAGATAGTGACCCTGATGGTAAACCAGTAGACCTTAAACTCTATAGAAGTATGATTGCAAGTCTACTATACCTTACAACCAGTATGTTAGTAATATGAGAGAAGTGTCCTAAGGCAATCGTCTTATGATTGTAATCATTTACTTTAATAAATGAATATTCACTATTTGAGTATACATGTTCGTGTATTTGATTAAGATCTTAAACTCATTTACTGAATGTCCGCAATACAATTTATAGCATGAGAGAATTTGTGATGAATTCACAACTACTGATTATCTCTACATGTGCAATTATGAAGTATTGAAATTGTCCCTAGTCGATGAATTGATAGATACAGACACTATCAATTCTGTTGAGACAAGCATGGGTTATTCTCTAATCAGCTGATTCTCACTGGCTGGTGTCATTGGGATGTCCGGAGATAAACATAAATGCTAGTTAAGGGAACTAGTTCATTGGAGTGACTGGCTGTAAAACTTCATATGGTAGTCTACATATAGACATGTCAGTGAAGTTCTTACTACAGCATAAGTGCGATGTTCCTTTGACTTGTGGTGTTCAAGTCATCTTGGTCATGGAGACTTATACTTTAACATCTTAAGCAAGCATCTCCAAGGAGGTGTGGACCCAGGATGATTGGGTATAAGCCGAAGTGTCCGAAGATGTTTGAACAGCCTACAAAGGATTCACCACTCCATGCGAGGAGATGTATACCCAAGGCCTATCGTCGGATTGTTACTCGAAGCCTCTGGCCAGAGCATGACATGTTCAGAGTATGAATCTCTTAAAGACATGAGAGTAATTAGAATCCGTTGGACGAGAAAGACATTACTTGGGCTAGGTGTGACGTAATCAGCCTAGTGGGGACTAACACACATAGACCATGTCCTGAACCAAGTGGGTATAAGATGGTGAAGGGAATGAGGCACGATTCATTAGAGCTACTGAAGGGTTTCAGAATAATTTCTGAGGTCAACCGTTGATCTTTCGATTAATTAGGGATCATGATGTACTACTAGGTGTCACTCATGATCGTTCTATAATTGATGAATTATAGACGGCCAACATAAATCGAAAGCCTATTTAGTCACACGCACTACGAGTAATCCGAGTGATTTAAAATGAGTTGAAAATTAGATTTTCCGATCAAGGGAGATAAGTCGAATCTGAATTTTCAGAGACGCATCGGAAGCATAAAATGGTTAAGTCTTTTGAAGACTTATTGAACGAATTAAATGAGTTTAATTCGTGAGGTCATGGCTTGGGTTTGGCCGGCCAAAGAGTGTTCCCACCCTCTTTGTTTGGCCGGCCACATTAAAAGGGGAGAACCAAATTGTTTGGTTCAAATTATAAACTAAACCGAGCGCGGTTTGTTTTATAAAATTATGGATAAAGAAATTTATATAAAGAAATTTATATAAACGGATTTATTTTTCATGGAAATTAAAATGAACCATGGATTGATTTATTTTATTTTATAAAATCAATAATAGATTGATTTACCATGATAAAGAAATTTATCTAAAGAAATTTATATATAGAAATTTATATAAAGAAGTTTATATAAAGAAATTTTTTTCCATAAGAAAAGGGAGACATGGTTGTTTTTATTGTAAATTAAATTATGATAAAAACTTGGCATGATGGAATAATTCATAGAAAAATTTATATGATAAATTTCTTATGAAAATTTATTCCATAAAAAGGAGACTTGGCTGTAGAGAGGCTACTATATAAAGGAACCAAGGCAAGGCTTGATTCTTAATCCAAGAGATCTAGAAATAAGCCCTCTCTCTCTCTCCTTCTCTCCCTCTCCCTCTTCTAGTGCCACCGGCCCTAGAAGCCCTCCCTTTTTGTTGCCGTGAGCTTCCACCACCAAGAAGTTGCCGAAGAAGAAGAAGAAGCGGGCGCAACTCCTTCCTTCCTCCCGGAATCTTGATTCCGTTCTTCGTTTGGTGGTTAGTCTTTCCATCTCTCTCTTGGTATTCTTGTCGTGCCTTTGGAGAATCTAGTAGTTCTTGTCGGCACGAAACTCGTGGCTTTGCGAAGTCATCCCGAAGAAAACTTGGCGTGGACGCGAATAGAGGCAGAGCTTCCAAGGGACGCTACGGTTGGATCTCGTCCCTTCCTTCGAGTTACGCGAGGTATTAAGTAAATTAGTTTACTTTATGTAAAATTTTAATATATGATCATGTCTACATAATATAAGGTTGCATGCTTAGATGTACGGTTAAATAATTATGGAAATTATTTATGCTAAATCTTCCGCTGAACGTAATTAAATTTTAAAATTACGAACCCGCATCCATGACAACATGCACCTGGTCCCAACAGTGGTATCAGAGCCGGTTAGTGTTCGACATAATCATATAATTGTTTTGCGGAAAACTTTGTCATGATCTCAATTTTGGAAAATTTTCCAATTATGGAAACTTTCCAATTATGATAAATTTTAGATTTAGGAATTTCAAAGTTTGGAAATTCTCATGAAATTTCGCAAACTTTTGAAATATCCTAGTTTTTGAAATTTTATGATAATTGTGAAAACTTCCCATTTTTGGAAACTTTCCAATTTTGGAAATTTTCTATTTTGGAAATTTTCTAATTTTTGGAAATATGTAAGTTTTCTTTGTACCAGAAACTTACAATTATTCTGAAAACCTATTATGAAATCTCGCAATTTTGGGCATTTTCTCTCAAAGAAAGTCTAAACAAATTTATAGATCATTAATTGACAATTAAATTCGAATTGGTTTTAAATTATCAACAAAATTCTTTATTTTAGATTGAGCCTCGGGGAGCCGTCCAATTTAAAGTTAGTTGTTGTAATTTAATTTCCTATTTTTGAATAAAATTGTCATGTTTAATTTGGTTACGCCTCGGGGAGCGGACCAAATTAGATTTACAATAAATTCTTTTTTTTGGGTATCTGAGCCTCGGGGAGCCACCCAAAGAAAATATTTTGTTGTAATTAATAAATCCATAAATAAAATATGTAATCAAATCTTGGAAATTTTGAGGTGATTCTCAAACGATAATTTCCTTATTTGATTTAAGAGGTGATGCTCTTACATATTGTTGTCTCCAAAATTAATTAGGAAAATGGTTTCCTATAGAGTTTTCTTAAATAAGATTTTCATGAAAATAATATGTGGTTGAATTAAGGGAATCTGTCTCTTAATTTAATAAGATTTGATTTAGAGAAATCAAAGTCTTAAACATATTATTTCCGAAATTGATTATGACAATTTAGGAAATTGTTTCCCAAAACAATTCCTTGAATAAAGTATGAAATTAGAATTAGGAAATCTGGTTCCTAATTCAATTAATGAGACTTGATAAATTAAGTCACATACATACTTTATTAAGGAAATCGTTAGTACATGACATAATTATATGTCATGAATGTGCTTAGAAAAGAAAGGATGAGACCCAAAACCCCTTACAAAATATTAAGGCCAACACCTTCCATTAATATGGTTAGAACCGGAGTTTTGTTTCTCGTTTGGGTTGATGGACACATCCATGCCCGGCTTGAACCTCAACATGTTCAAACCATGGAATTAGTTTATGATAAATATAGTTGGAGTCAGATGTCAATCCTTAGTTTTGGTTGTTGGACACATCCAAGCCTGACTAAACGGTTGAATGAGCTCCAACCATATTAAAACTATTTCTTGATTAATGGGTCAGCCTTAAGCTTGGAGCATCGATTTGTTGTGCCACAGCCAAGGTCGATGTAAAGAGAGGTGCAGTTGGGTGCTATGTAATTGTTGCATACTTGTTAATGAGTTAACAACCCAATGATTTATGCAAACATTCAATTAGTTGATAGCATAAAGTGATAATTACATATATGTGATATGTAATCAGTATAATTACCTACCTTCATAGCTAAGAATAACTTGATGGCCACAACTATGGTTGTTCTTATCTATGGTTGGATATCAACCTATTTGGAAATGTTCCTACGATCTCCCGAATTGATAAAAAGGGTTATTCAATACGAAAAATTAAATAGGATTTAATTAATGTATGTTGATGCATTCTTTATCATTCTTCTCACATAAGCTCAATTTGTATTTCTAGGATAATCACTCGATCATGTCTTCTCTAAATTTGCGTTCCATTTTGGACACCAATAAGCTGACTGGGTCAAACTTCATGGAATGCCTTCGAAACCTAAGGATAGTCCTCAAGGCAGAAAAGCTTGCTTATGTCCTTGAAGAACTACTTCTCAACCGTCCTCCAGAAAATGCAACTCCAGACCAGTTAGTGGCCTATCAGAAACATGTAAACGATTCTGAACTTGCGAGTTGCATCATGCTAGCCGCTATGGTACCTGAGCTGCAAAAGCAGCATGAGCATATGGATGCTTATACCATCATCTTTCATCTTCATGAGCTATTTGACGAGAGGTTCGAGGTCTCCAGACTCCTCTTCACCTCTAAGATGCAGGAAGGCACTTCTGTCTCACAGTTTGTGTTGAAGATGTTGGGGTACATTCAGCGACTGAGCACACTCGGTTTTGCAATGGATCATGAACTAAGTATTGACATAATTCTGCATTGTTTGCCCAAAAGTTATTCACAATTTGTGATGAACTATCGGATGAACAAACTGGAGACTACCATTCCTGAGTTGCTCAACCTGATGCAGACATTAGAGCCTTCTGTGAAGCAGGATCAGAAGACGGTACTGTTAGTTGGTTCCTCGAAGAAAGGTTCTAAGAGGAAGGCCAAAGAACAGAATAAGGGAAAGAAGAAAAAGGCCAAAAAGACCGAAAAGACCCCAAAAGGCACTTGCCATCACTGTGGCAAGGAGGGTCACTGGTGAAGAAACTGCAAGGTTTATCTTGAGTCCTTGAAGAAGAAGGCATCTGATGCCCCATCCTCTTCAGGTATCTTCGTTATTGAATGTCACTCTATTTCCTCAACCACCTGGGTACTTGATACTGGGTGTAGCTCACATATATGTAATGACATACAGGGGCTAAGGAATAGAAGAAGACTCGTCAAGGGAGAAGCGAATCTGCGAGTTGGAAATGGAGCAAAGATTGCTGCTGTTGCCATCGGAACATATTTGCTAAAGCTCCCTACTGGACGTGTCTTAGAATTGGATAATTGTTATTTTGTTCCTTCATTAATAAAGAACATTGTATCTATTTCATGCTTGAATGAAAAGGGTTATCATTTAACTTTTAGTAACAATTGTTGTTACATGACTTTAAATGGTGTTCTTTATGGAACCGGAACTTTGTGCAATGGTATCTACACGTTAGATTTATCCGGTGACGTTTTTAATATCGAAGTTAGCAACAAACGTGCTTGAATAGATAGTCGAATAGACTCCTATATGTGGCATTGTCGTCTTGGCCATGTAAGTAAGAAACGCATGACCAAATTACACCGATGTGGAATTCTGGAATCATTTGAACCCGGTTCATTTGATACATGTGAATCATGCTTAAAAGGTAAGATGGCCAAATTACCCTTTTCCGGAAAAGGTAATCCAGTGGGAGAATTGCTTGGTCTAATACATACTGATGTATGTGGACCAATGTCAACTCCTGCACAAGGAGGCTATAGCTACTTCATTACCTTTATCGATGATCACTCACGATTCGGGTATGTGTTCTTGATGAATCACAAATCTGAAGCTTTTGAGAAATTCAAAGAGTTCAGAAATGAAGTAGACAGACAGCTTGGCAAAAGTATTAAGATACTTCGATCCGATCGGGGTGGTGAATACTTAAGTCAAGAGTTTCAAGATTATCTTAGGGACAATGGGATATTGTCTCAATGGACTCCGCCATATACACCACAGCATAATGGTGTATCTGAGAGGCGTAACCGAACCTTGATGGACATGGTTAGATCTATGATGAACCATGCAACTCTTCCAAAATCCTTTTGGGGCTATGCACTTAAGACAGCTGTTTACTTGCTAAACAGAGTCCCGACCAAGGTAGTCTCTACTACTCCATATGAGACGTGGAATAGTAAGAAACCTCATTTAACTCACCTTAAAATATGGGGTTGTCCTGCTTATGTGAAGCGGACTGTATCAGACAAATTGGATGCTAAGTCTGATAAATGTCTATTTATTGGATACCCTAAGGAAACGAAGGGTTACCAATTCTATCATCCCTTGGAACAAAAGGTGTTTGTTTCAAGGCATGCTGTGTTTCTGGAAAAAGAATTTCTTTTACAAGAAAACAATGGGAGTGGCATTGAACTTGATGAAGTTCAAGAAACTCTAATAGACATTACAGAGACACCTAGTCTAGACCCACAACCAATAACTCATAATGATGAGCTATCAGTTGAACCTAAAACAACACCACCTCTTCGTAGGTCTGATAGGACACGCAATATTCCAGAGAGATACGGATTTCTCATAAGTGAATCGAACGACGTGTTACTCATTAGCGATGACGAACCTATCAGTTATGAAGATGTTCTGAAAAGTTCAGAAAGGGACAAATGGCTTGAAGCCATGAAGTCGGAAATGGATTCCATGTACGAAAATCAAGTATGGGACTTGGTTAACCCACCTGAAGGGATTAAGCCCATAGGGTGCAAGTGGGTTTTCAAGAAGAAAACCGACATGGAAGGTAATGTTGTTACCTTTAAGGCTAGATTAGTGGCAAAAGGATATCGTCAGAAACAAGGAATTGATTATGACGAAACCTATTCGCCAGTAGCTATGCTTAAATCCATTCGGATGCTCCTGGCCATAGCAGCTCATTATGATTATGAGATATGACAAATGGATGTGAAAACAGCTTTCCTTAATGGAAACCTGCTTGAGGATGTATACATGATACAACCTGAAGGTTTCACATCGGTTGATAAAACCAAAATATGCAAGCTTCGACGATCCATATATGGACTGAAGCAAGCATCCAGGAGCTGGAACATCCGTTTTGATGAGACAATCAAAGAGTTTGATTTCTCACAAAATCCTGACGAACCTTGTGTATACAAGAAGGTTAGTGGGAGTGCAGTCGTATTCCTAGTATTATATGTCGATGACATATTACTTATAGGAAACGATATATCAGTCTTACAGTCGGTTAAAATTTGGTTGTCCAAAACTTTCTCCATGAAAGACCTGGGAGAAGCAACCTATATCCTTGGGATTAGAATCTATAGAGATAGATCAAAACGGTTGCTTGGTCTTTCGCAGTCTACATATATAGACCGAGTGCTAAAAAGGTTTAGCATGTCGGAATCCAAGAAAGGTTACCTTCCCATCAGGCATGGGATCAACCTTTCAAAGTCTATGTGTCCGCGCACAGAAGACGAGAGGATTTGCATGAATAAGATTCCTTATGCATCCGCGATAGGATCTATCATGTATGCTATGTTATGTACTAGGCCCGATGTATCGTATGCTCTGAGCGTCACGAGCAGATACCAGTCTGATCCAGGAATGGATCATTGGGCGGCTGTCAAGACAATCCTTAAGTACTTAAGAAGAACTAAGGATGTGTTCCTAATATATGGAGAAGGAGATATGGTAATACGTGGGTATACAGATGCCAGTTTCCAGACAGATAAGGATGACTCCAAATCTCAGTCTGGATACGTATTTACTTTGAATGGAGGCGCAATAAGTTGGAAGAGTTCCAAGCAAGACACTGTAGCGGATTCTACCACGGAAGCGGAATACATTGCGGCTTCGGAAGCAGCAAAAGAAGCAGTCTGGATCAAGAAGTTTGTCTCGGAACTTGGTGTGGTTCCAACCATTGATGAAGCAATACCGGTTTACTGCGACAACAATGGAGCTATTGCACAAGCAAAGGAACCAAGGTCTCATCAGCGATCCAAACACGTGCTTCGCCGCTATCATCTGATCAGAGAAATTATAAGTAGGAATGATATACAAATTGAGAAAATTCCCACTGAAAGGAATTTAGCGGATCCTTTAACTAAGGCCTTGCCTCAAAGCAAGTTTGAGGGTCATGTTAGAGCCTGTGGTATTGGATACCGTAGCGATTGGCATTAGGCCAAGTGGGAGTTTGTTAGTAATATGAGAGAAGTGTCCTAAGGCAATCGCCTTATGATTGTAATCATTTACTTTAATAAATGAATATTCACTATTTGAGTATACATGTTCGTGTATTTGATTAAGATCTTAAACTCATTTACTGAATGTCCGCAATACAATTCACAGCATGAGAGAATTTGTGATGAATTCACAACTAGTGATTATCTCTACATGTGCAATTGTGAAGTATTGAAATTGTCCCTAGTCGATGAATTGATAAATACGGACACTATCAATTCTGTTGAGACTAGCATGGGTTATTCTCTAATCAGCTGATTCTCACTGGCTGGTGACATTGGGATGTCCGGAGATAAACATGAATGCTAGTTAAGGGAACTAGTTCATTGGAGTGACTGGCTGTAAAACTTCATATGGTAGTCTACATATAGACATGTCAGTGAAGTTCTTACTGCAGCGTAAGTGCGATGTTCCTTTGACTTGCGGTGTTCAAGTCATCTTGGTCATGGAGACTTATACTTTGACATCTTAAGCAAGCATCTCCAAGGAGGTGTGGACCCAGGATGGTTGGGTATAAGCCGAAGTGCCCGAAGATGTTTGAACAGCCTACAAAGGATTCACCACTCCTTGCGAGGAGATGTATACCCAAGGCCTATCGTCGGATTGTTACTCGAAGCCTCTGGCCAGAGCATGACATGTTCAGAGTATGAATCTCTTAAAGACATGAGAGTAATTAGAATCCGTTGGACGAGAAAGACATTACTTGGGCTAGGTGTGACGTAGTCAGCCTAGTGGGGACTGACACACATAGACCATGTCCTGAACCAAGTGGGTATAAGATGGTGAAGGGAATGAGGCACGATTCATTAGAGCTGCTGAAGGGTTTCAGAATAATTTCTGAGGTCAACCGTTGATCTTTCGATTAATTGGGGATCATGATGTACTACTAGGTGCCACTCATGATCGTTCTATAATTGATGAATTATAGACGGCCAACATAAATCGAAAGCCTATTTAGTCACACGCACTACGAGTAATCCGAGGGATTTAAAACGAGTTGAAAATTAGATTTTCCGATCAAGAGAGATAAGTCGAATCTGAATTTTCAGAGACGCATCGGAAGCATAAAATGGTTAAGTCTTTTGAAGACTTATTGAACGAATTAAATGAGTTTAATTCGTGAGGTCATGGCTTGGGTTTGGCCGGCCAAAGAGGGTTCCCACCCTCTTTGTTTGGCCGGCCACATTAAAAGGGGAGAACCAAATTGTTTGGTTCAAATTATAAAATAAACCGAGCGCGGTTTGTTTTATAAAATTATGGATAAAGAAATTTATATAAAGAAATTTATATAAACGGATTTATTTTTCATGGAAATTAAAATGAACCATGGATTGGTTTATTTTATTTTATAAAATCAATAATAGATTGATTTACCATGATAAAGAAATTTATCTAAAGAAATTTATATAAAGAAGTTTATATAAAGAAATTTCTTTCCATAAGAAAAGGGAGACATGGTTGTTTTTATTGTAAATTAAATTATGATAAAAACTTGGCATGATGGAATAATTCATAGAAAAATTTATATGATAAATTTCTTATGAAAATTTATTCCATAAAAAGGAGACTTGGCGGTAGAGAGGCTACTATATAAAGGAACCAAGGCAAGGCTTGATTCTTAATCCAAGAGATCTAGAAATAAGCCCTCTCTCTCTCTCCTTCTCTCCCTCTCCCTCTTCTAGTGCCGCCGGCCCTAGAAGCCCTCCCTTTTGTTGCCGTGAGCTTCCACCACCAAGAAGCTGCCGAAGAAGAAGAAGAAGCGGGCGCAACTCCTTCCTTCCTCCCGGAATCTTGATTCCGTTCTTCGTTTGGTGGTTAGTCTTTCCATCTCTCTCTTGGTATTCTTGTCGTGCCTTTGGAGAATCTAGTAGTTCTTGTCGGCACGAAACTCGTGGCTTTGCGAAGTCATCCCGAAGAAAACTCGGCGTGGACGCGAATAGAGGTGAAGCTTCCAAGGGACGCTACGGTTGGATCTCGTCCCTTCCTTCGAGTTACGCGAGGTATTAAGTAAATTAGTTTACTTTCTGTAAAATTTTAATATATGATCATGTCTACATAATATAAGGTTGCATGCTTAGATGTACGGTTAAATAATTTGAGAAATTATTTATGCTAAATCTTCCGCTGCACGTAATTAAATTTTGAAATTACGAACCCGCATCCATGTCAACATGCACCCGGTCCCAACACAGAAGACCTGATATCCTTTTTGCCGTAGCAATTTGTGCTAGATACCAAACCTGTGCTAAGGAAACGCACTTAGCAGCCCTAAAAAGAATACTAAGATATGTTAAGGGCACCCTAAATGTTGGGATTTGATATCCTAGGACCTCAACCTTTGACTTTTCAGGATACTCAGATTCTGATTACGCCGGTTGTAAATTAGACAGAAAGAGCACAAGTGGAAGCTGCCAACTGTTAGGAAATAATCTAGTAAGTTAGTGCACCAGAAAACAACACTGTGTAACTCTATCCACAACTGAAGCTGAGTATGTAGCTTTGGGAGAGTGTGTAGCACAACTCTTATGGATGATACACACCCTCAAAGACTTCCAGCATAACTACACTCAAACTCAGGTCTACATTGCATAATATAAACTCAATTAACCTAACTAGGAATCCAATCCAACACTCCATAACTAAACACATAGAAGTCAAACACCACTTTGTAAGAGATCACGTAGCCAGGGGTGAGATAGTCCTTAAGCATGTAGACTCTAAATCTAACTTAGCTGACATATTCACCAAACCCCTACCTGAGTCTGAGTTTAGCTCACTAATAAGGCAGTTAGGGTTATGCTTGGTAGAATATGTTTACTCTACTTCTGTTTTTAAACTGCTTTACTTGATTTTCAAAATCTTTATTGTTTTTTTTGTTTCAACTTAGTTTTTATTTAAAACTACCCCCTTCAAAACTAGGGTTTTTCTTCGCAAATAGACTTAGCCCAGGCCCTAACCCTAGAAACTGCATGCACCTATAGATCTAGAAGCCAGCATCTCACAAGCACCTTAGGGTACTTTTGATTGATAACCTAGAATGGGTTGAGATGCTTAAGTCTTTGCCTTAAATCAAGATGCTTTAAGTCAGTGCATCTGCAGTAATTGGGGCACTAAATACATATTGAACAGTAATCAGGTTAAGTGTCAAGCTTAGAAAATCTAACTTGAACACAACACTTAACTTGACAAACCCTAGCGAAAACTACTGTCTATAACAGTTAGTAAGTAGCTAATTGGGGTAGACAGGACCCGACAGAAATAAGTCAAATTAATTTGGTTCAGTTTATATCTTGAATTGGTTCAGTACAGCACATTATTGTTTTGCTATATTCTTATGCAATTTTTGCTATATTACTTTGTTTTTTTTTGATATATGGCAAAGGGGGAGAGATTGGAAAGAAGAGAAGGTTTAAAAAATTTTCAAAATTCAAAATTTTCTTTATCCTTTCTTCAAAAAGTACTTAATCTAAGTTGTCTTCAAAACTGTTTTTTTAAAACTGTTTCAAATTACTTAATCTAAGTTACTTTCAAAATTTTTTTAAAAACGGTGTCTAAGTACTTGACCTAAGTTGATTTCAAAATTGTTGTTAAGTACTTGACCCAAGCTGTTTTCAAAAGTGTTTCTAAGTACTTAAACTTAAGCTATGTTCAAAACTTTTTCTAAGTACTTATCTTAAATAGAAAAGTTTTTAAGTAAAAAGTTTCTAAAGTACAAAAGAGATTGAAATTTTTTTTAACTAAAAAATTCCTTTAGTAATAAAAACTTTAGAAGATATTTAGAAAATTTCTACTAAGTTATTGACTTGAAAATTTCTCTAATGTGTAATATTTCTAAGTATAAATTTTATTTTAAGTGCCCAGCCAAAAATTTTTTGGAAAATGTTTTCTAAAACTTCTTTTGACATATGTTCTAAGTGTTGAAAAATCAATTTCATTTTTAGACTGAGAAATTTTTCAAACCTCACGAACCTTTGAAAAATCTAGGGTGAGATTGCTTCCAGGGGGAGAAAACGAAACTGATATTTCACCTGTTTATGATTAACTTAACTTTTTGAACCGGGTTGCCATAAATCAAAAAGGGGGAGATTGTTAGTGAAGGTAGCATCCAAGTTGAACCTGTGTTTTGATATTGGCAAAGGGTTCAAAAGTTAAGTATTATTTGTTGTCTAATATGTTACTCGAGTATGCAGATTGAAGTCCTAGCGAAGGACTGCTAGGCACCTAGCGAAGGACTGCTAGGCATCGAAAACCTAAGACCTGGCGAAGGACTGTTGGGCACCTAGCGAAGGGTTGCTAGGAGTTGAAGACCTAGCGAAGGACTGCTAGGCACCAGGCGAAGGGTTGTTTGGTATCGAAGACCTAGCGAAGGATTGCTGGGTCCCAGGCAAAGGACAGCTTGGTACTGAAGACCAGGTGAAGGACTGCTAGGCACCTGGCGAAGGACTGCTGGGCAAAAGTCCAACCGGAGGAGCCGGTTGGCAACAGGTAAATTCTCTTGAGAGGAATAGGTGAGGACGCGTTCCCCGTCGAGGGAACAGTAGGCGTCGGTTCGACCTAGGGTTTCATTTTGGAGACCCAAAGTCAGAACCAAGACAGCTAAGGTTGTAAAATTCACTAACATTCTTGCTTTGTTTTGTTCAGTACTAATCCTGGATGCAGGACCGAAGGAACGAGTTTCTGCAGCTCAGAACGCCCCAAAGGAGAGAGGCAGCAGCTGGGTTGGGCGCCCGGGAGGTCCCGGGCGCCCAAGGTCAAAGCCAAACAAGAGTTGAGCAAGAAAACTCTTCGGAAGCTCACTGGGCCAGGCGCCCCCAAGCTCCCGGGCACCCCCGTGCTCCCGAGCGTCCCCGTGCTCCTGGGCGGCCCGGATGCCTCGGGTTCCCTGGGTCCAAACCAACGAAGCAATTGGATTGAATTCAGCCAAGAAGCCTGTTGATCAAGTCAACCCGGGCGCCCCTGTGTGTAACGCCCGCCCTTATATCTACCCTCAAGGCGGGGTTACGTACATTCAATCATATAGTAATATTTTTTTTTCTATTTCTATCTCCTAGCATGACATTAAAACAACAATGCAAGGGCTTAAGAGAACTAGGTACTAAGCATGCTTGCAAAAATTAGCAAGTGACATTATATAACATGATAGGTTCACATATTATTTCACACCATAATATAATCCAATAAATCAAGTATATGAAAATTCCAAGTGTAACTATTATCATGCAATATCAATCCTAATCACTATCATTCATTGTCAAGGAGCATAACATAAGCATAAATATGTAGATATAGAAATCTTTCTTCCCGAGCCACCACCCCACACATCTTCAGCCTCCTGCCTCTTCCTTCCATTTAAGTGTTATCTGCAGCATAAGACAACACATAAACTAGTAAGCACAATGCTTAGTAAGGATCCTGTCCTACTCGCAAAATCCGTGCGAAAGAATATAACATGTACACATAATTAATCATAAGTATAAGTTCATCAAAGCATATCAAACATCTAAGTTTCTAAGCATGCAGTATCAAGTACCATAAGCATACTCTTCACATATAACAAATGTTTTCAATGAATGTTTTCAAAACAATTCCATAATGGTATTACTTAAAAATACATCCATATCATATTGGGCCCTGTTGTGTACCAACTATCGCGCGGAAACTATTGCGCGTTCCCTAATGAATTGGGGTAGCGAGCCACCAATTCATTAGAGCAGGACCCTTCCGTCCTACCGAAGCCACGTTAACATGCACCCCGGATTTATTTAACGACCCCCTTCCGAGTCGGGTACACAACTTAAAAGTAAAATACTTATCATGCTGTTACATATATGCTAAGGAATACTCCATATTCACTCTTATGGGACACACCACTCTTCAAGGGTGCTCATGATCCCGTAGGGACACACCACACAACATAAGGGGTGCTCTTGATCCCATACTTATTTGAGTATCCCTTCAAGCATTTTAACATATCACATGCAATTTCATAAGTGTGCCCCATGGGCTATAAGACATGCTCATACATACATCATATTTCATGCATGTCCATACATACATCATATTTCACACATGTTCATACATACATCATATTTCATACTTGTTCATACATGCATCATATTTCATACATGTTTATACATACATCATATTTCATACTTGTTCATACATATATCATATTCCATACATGTTCATACATACATCATATTTCATACATGCACATACATATTATTTTGCTAAACATAATCATGTCCCGTAGGGTAGTTTAGCCTTCACATATTATTCATGCAACTTATTAAACATAAAGCATATCATGAGATAATTATACAACCCTAAACCTTAGTCCTTCTAGGGTTGGCCGAAACTTAAGCATAGGGAAATTTAGGGTTTGAACTAAATATTCTCACATACATTCATACAAACACCTTGTATACACTATCTTACAATACATTAAACATGGATATATTTTAGGATAATTCAACCCTCACTAACCCCTTTTTTTCTAGGCTTTGGCCGAAACCCATCCAAGTTCTAAACCCTATGTTTTGTTTACAACACATTGAAGGATACATATACACATATACTCTAAGTGCTAAGGGGTTTACTTATGTAACAAAAAGGAACCAAAAGCCTTCCCCAAGGGGGGGTGGCCGAAACTCCTTCAAGAACAAAACCCTACAATTTTGTTCATAACACCATGAAGAAAAACACATATACATATACCTTAGGTTCCAAAGGTCTACTCATGTATCAAGGGGTAACCAAGGTACCCTTTTTGGGTGTTGGCCGAAACCTTCACAAGGGTGTAACCCTAGGTTTTGTTCACAATAATTTGCATAAACCACATATACATATATCCTAAGTTCCAAAAGTCTACTCATGTAACCAAAAAGGAACCAAGGCCTTCCCTCAAGGGGGTGGCCGAAACCTTCCAAGGGTGAAACCCTAGTTTTTTTTTCTTCCTTTTGTTCATGCCATCATGAAGAAAATTATCACACATACATACTCTAAGTCTCAAAAGTCTTCTCATGTATCAAGGAAAGAACCAAGGCCTTCCCCTAAGGGGGGTGGCCGAAACATACAAAGGGGAAAAAGTCCCCATTTCCTAAAACAATCAAGGAGAAAACATACTATAACTATTACACTGCAGGCGAGGGGATACTTACATCCTTTCGCTTGATTTTCTCCTTCTCTAACCTCTTAAGATGCCCTTGGTTGAAGGAAGGTGAGTATTTCCCTTATTTGCCTTCTCTTAGCAATCTTGGCCCTAGTAGAAGGCAAGAACCTTAAAGGGTTCTTCTTCCTTCCAATTCCCTAGGGTTAAAACCCTAGGGTTTACTTTTCGAAAATGGAGAGGGAGAAGAAGAGAATTTCGGTGATGAGGGGAGGAAGAAGAAGAGAAAGAGGAAGTTATTCCAACTTCCCTTATTTATACTTTTCTCATGAAAAGACATGTCTCTTCACCTCCCTAGCTTTTAACAAGCATGTTTCTTATTCCCTCTACAAGAAACATTGCTTGGTTCATTGGTTATGACATGGTGAGTCCATCTAGGAGGTTCAAGGTTCAATCCTTGTTTCCTCCTTTTTATCACATTTTGCACTAATCCATATCAAAGCCCATTAAGCCAAGCCCATCATGAAATTTCATAATATTAATTATATTCCATGATTTCACAATATTTTCATAATATTTCATGATAATATTTCATATTTATGAATTCATATATTTCATAATATTCTATGATAATATATCATGAATTTCATAATATTTCATATTTATGAATTCATAATATTTCATAATATTTCATGATACTATTTCATGAATTCCATAATATTTCATATTTATGAATTCATAATATTTCATGATAATATTTCATATTTATGAATTCATATATTTCATAATATTCTATGATAATATATCCTGAATTTCATAATATTTCATATTTATGAATTCATAATATTTCATAATATTTCATGATACTATTTCATGAATTCCATAATATTTCATATTTATGAATTCATAATATTTCATGATAATATTTCATATGGGAAATTTTGGGGCGTTATAATCCTCCCCACCTTATAAAAAGTTCGTCCCGAACTTTAAAATAATTCCGGATACTTTAATCGTATTGCCTCCTCTCATTCCCACGTGGCTTCTTCGAATCGTTCGATCCGCCACAGAGCCTTTACTAAGGGTACTTCCTTGTTCCTTAGCTTTTTGACTTCCCGGTCTAAGATCTGAACAGGTCGGCGTTCTGAACTTAGGTTCTCTTGATCTTGTACTGGTTGGGGCTCTATTATCTGATTCACATCAGAGATACATTCCCTGAGCATTGATACGTGGAAAACATTCTGGATAGCCGACATTTCTGGCGGTAACTCCAGTTCGTAGGCCACTTTGCCTACCCGTCTCAGAATCTGAGACGGTCCCACATATTTCGGACTCAGCTTCCCTTTCTTTCCGAATCTCATCACCCCTTTCATAGGGGCTACCTTAAGGAATACTGAATCCCCAACCTCAAACTCTAGTGGTCTGCGTCGCTTATCAGCGTAGCTTTTCTGCCGACTCTTAGCAGTCTCTATTCTCTGGCGGATATTCTTTATAGCCTGAGTGGTTTCGTCTATAATATCCGTCTGGAGTCCCATCTCCTTCTTTTCACCACTCTCAAGCCAACATATAGGAGATCTGCATTTTCTTCCGTACCGAGCTTCATACGGTGTCATCCCGATAGTAGCCTGATAACTGTTGTTATAAGCAAACTCTGCCAGGCTCAGGTATCGACACCAGCTTCCCTTGAAGTCCAAGGCACAAGCCCGTAACATATCCTCTAACATCTGGTTCGGAAAGCCGTCTTCGGTATATCCTCCTTTTTCACCCTGACTTGGTGATAACTAGACCTCAGGTTAATCTTAGAGAAAACCGTGGCTCCCTTCAATTGATCGAACAGGTCATCTATCCTGGGTAGAGGGTACCTGTTCTTGATAGTCACATTGTTCAGCGACCGATAGTCGATACACCTTCGCATCGACCCATCCTTCTTTTTCACGAACAGTACGGGAGCTCCCCAGGGAGAATGACTAGGGCGGATGAATCCCTTGTCAAGTAGCTCCTGTAACTGTCCTTGCAACTCCTTTAATTCTGTCGGCGCCATACGGTACGGTGCCTTAGAAATAGGGTTGGTACCAGGAACCAACTCAATTGCAAATTCTATATCTCTTTCAGGTGCTAACCCTGGTAAGTCATCGGGAAATACCTCTGGGTAATTGCATACAACCTTGACGTCTTCTAGCTTTGGCCCCTCTGTAGGACTGGTATCAACCACATGAGCTAGAAATCCAGAGCATCTCTTTTCTAACATTTTCCTTGCCTTCAGAGCCAACAAGAATTTACTTGTCCTCTTCTTTGGCTCTCCGACAAACTCGAACAGAATTTCCGCCTCAGGTCGGAAGATAACTCTTCGTTTCCGGCACTCAATGGAGGCGTCATATTCGTTCAAGAAATCCATGCCCAATATCACATCATAATCTGACATATCAAGCACTATCAGATCGCAGTAGAGTTCCCTATCTGCGATTCTGATTGGTGCGACACGTAGTATTTGGGTAGAGGGCATCACTTCACCCGAGGGAAGTGCTGTCAGAAATTGGCAGTCCAAATCTTGCAGTGACATATTATTTCTTTTGGCATATTGTATAGAGATAAACGAATGCGTTGCCCCAGTGTCAAATAAAGTAGTAGCATACGGACTGTAAATAAATATCTGACCTGTGACAACGGTAGAGGCAGTCGCCACGTCTTCTTTCGTAAGAGAGAAAACCTTGGCGTTTGTCGTGGCAGGCGGGGCTTCTAATCTCCCCTGGCATATATGTGTACCATCTATAGCTGCCTGCATCAGGTGTAACTGGGGAGGAGCACCTTTGTACTGATCATATTGCGGCTGAGGTGCTTTGGCTGCAGCAGGACACTCTCTGGCCATGTGTCCTTCCTTTCCGCAAGTATAGCATCTCCTAGCGCCTAAAAGGCATGTCCCTTGGTGCATCTTCCCACAATTGGCACATTGGGGATATTTAGGCTTCTTGCCTAAATAACCACTGGCAGATTTATCCCTTGGCTTTCTCTTTCCATTTTGGTTCTTCTTCCAGTGGGGGTTGCTATTTGGAGGTTTCTGACCTCCCGACTGATCCTGACTCTTGCTGGCGGTCAGTGGTTGGCTCTGTGGGTTCATCTTCTTTAGATAATGCTCGGTAATAAGGGCGCTGCTGAACAGCTCCTCTGCAGTCTGGGGCCTATTAACGCCACCAGCTACATTCAGAGCTATCTCGGGCCTGAGCATCTTGAGCATTAATCTGACCCTTTCTTTCTCTGTACTGACCAGCTCCGGACATAATCGTGCCAGTCGGTTAAATTGCTTAACGGCATCGTTGACTGAGAGATTTCCCTGCCGGAATTCAGTGAACTCATCAAAGTGCCTGTTTGTGACTTGCATATTAAAGAATTCCTCCAGAAATTCGGACTCAAAGTCCTTCCACTTCATTTGGTCCACTGACCTTCTAGCCTTTACCCGTTCCCACCACATCCTGGCGTCGCCAGTGAGGCAGAACGAGACACATTTAATTTTCTCATGCTCAGGCCAGTCTAATAATTCCACTGTGCTCTCAACTGTCTTGAGCCAGGCCTGAGCATCCCAGGGCTCGCAGGTGCCCGAGAACTTTTCCGGCTTCAGTCTCTGCCACTGAATCAAATAGGCCTCCTGTCGGGCTCCTCGGGCCGGAGTGTCCGGGGGTGCCTGTGCAGTTGGAGGCTCAGTAGGCATTACATTCTGACTTCCCTGCGGGGTTGCAGTGTTCCCCTGCTGGGTCCTCAGAGTGTTTATTATCTGCTGTTGTTCAGTGACCTGACGCTGCAGATCTGTGATCACTTGCATCATATCAGGTGGGGGTACTGTCTCGTTACCCCGATTGCTACGTCTTCTAGCCATGTCTATCATACAGGTGATAATTAAATAACATAAGAATTATCACTACTTTCATTTGTTATGCAAGCATAAATCATCTCTATATTATGCAAGCATAAATCATCTATATCTCATGCAAGCATATATCATCTCTATATTATGCAAGCATAACATCTCTATTAATATCATTACTGTACATGAAATAATATAAGCGAGTTAGGATTTCTTACTTGGAAGCGGCAGGAAGAAGCTTGATGTGTGTGTGGTGGAGGGGAAATCTGCTCTGATACCAACTTGTAACGCCCGCCCTTATATCTACCCTCAAGGCGGGGTTACGTACATTCAATCATATAGTAATATTTTTTTTCTATTTCTATCTCCTAGCATGACATTAAAACAACAATGCAAGGGCTTAAGAGAACTAGGTACTAAGCATGCTTGCAAAAATTAGAAGTGACATTATATAACATGATAGGTTCACATATTATTTCACACCATAATATAATCGAATAAATCAAGTATATGAAAATTCCAAGTGTAACTATTATCATGCAATATCAATCCTAATCACTATCATTCATTGTCAAGGAGCATAACATAAGCATAATATGTAGATATAGAAATCTTTCTTCCCGAGCCACCACCCCACACATCTTCAGCCTCCTGCCTCTTCCTTCCATTTAAGTGTTATCTGCAGCATAAGACAACACATAAACTAGTAAGCACAATGCTTAGTAAGGATCCTGTCCTACTCGCAAAATCCGTGTGAAAGAATATAACATGTACACATAATTAATCATAAGTATAAGTTCATCAAAGCATATCAAACATCTATGTTTCTAAGCATGCAGTATCAAGTACCATAAGCATACTCTTCACATATAACAAATGTTTTCAATGAATGTTTTCAAAACAATTCCATAATGGTATTTACTTAAAAATACATCCATATCATATTGGGCCCTGTTGTGTACCAACTATCGCGCGGAAACTATTGGCGCGTTCCCTAATGAATTGGGGTAGCGAGCCACCAATTCATTAGAGCAGGACCCTTCGTCCTACCGAAGCCACGTTAACATGCACCCCGGATTTATTTAACGACCCCCTTCCGAGTCGGTACACAACTTAAAAGTAAAATACTTATCATGTTGTTACATATATGCTAAGGAATACTCCATATTCACTCTTATGGGACACACCACTCTTCAAGGGTGCTCATGATCCCGTAGGGACACACCACACAACATAAGGGTGCTCTTGATCCCATACTTATTGAGTATCCCTTCAAGCATTTTAACATATCACATTAATTGCATACTACTTTGACGTCTTCTAGCTTCGGGCCCTCTGTAGGACTGGTATCAACCACATGAGCTAGAAATCCGAGCATCCCTTTTCTAACATCTTCCTTGCTTTCAGAGCCGACAAGAATTTACTTGTCCTCTTCTTCGGCTCTCCGATAAATTCGAACAGAATTTTCGCCTCAGGTCGGAAGATAACTCTTCGTTTACGGCACTCAATAGAGGCGCCATATTTGTTCAAGAAATCCATGCCCAATATCACATCATAATCTGACATATCTAGCACTATCAGATCGCAGTAAAGTTCCCTATCTGCGATTCTGATTGGTGCGGCCCACAGCATTTGGGTAGAGGGCATCACCTCACCCGAGGGCAGTGTTGTCAGAAATTTGCAGTCTAAATCTTGTAGTGACATATTATTTCTTTTGGCATATTGCATAGAGATAAACGAATGCGTTGCCCCAGTGTCAAATAAAGCAGTAGCATACTGACTGTAAATAAATATCACTATCTTACAATACATTAAACATGGATATATTTTAGGATAATTCAACCCTCACTAACCCTTTTTTTCTAGGCCTTGGCCGAAACCCATCCAAGTTCTAAACCCTATGTTTTGTTTACAACACATTGAAGGATACATATACACATATACTCTAAGTGCTAAGGGGTTTACTTATGTAACAAAAAGGAACCAAAAGCCTTCCCCAAGGGGGGTGGCCGAAACTCCTTCAAGAACAAAACCCTACAATTTGTTCATAACACCATGAAGAAAAACACATATACATATACTTAAGTTCCAAAGGTCTACTCATGTATCAAGGGGTAACCAAGGTACCCTTTTTGGGTGTTGGCCGAAACCTTCACAAGGGTGTAACCCTAGGTTTTGTTCACAACAATTTGCATAACCACATATACATATATCCTAAGTTCCAAAAGTCTACTCATGTACCAAAAAGGAACCAAGGCCTTCCCTCAAGGGGTGGCCGAAACCTACAAAGGGGAAAAAGTCCCCATTTCCTAAAACAATCAAGGAGAAAACATACTATAACTATTACACTGCAGGCGAGGGGATACTTACATCCTTTCGCTTGATTTTCTCCTTCTCTAATCTCTTAAGATGCCCTTGGTTGAAGGAAGGTGAGTGTTTCCCTTGTTTGCCTTCTCTTAGCAATCTTGGCCCTAGTAGAAGGTAAGAACCTTAAAGGGTTCCTTTACTCTTCCAATTTCCTAGGGTTAGAACCCTAGGTTCACTTTTCGAAAATTGAAGTGGGGAAGAAGGGTGAATTCGGTGATGAGGGAGAGGAAGAAGAAGAGAAAGAGGAAGTTACTCTAACTTCCTTTCCCTTATTTATACTTTTCTCATGAAGAGACATGTCTCTTCACTTCCCTAGCTTTTAGCAAGCATGTTCCTTATTCCCTCTACAAAACATGGCTTGGTACAATGGTTAAGACATTGCTAGTGCAACTAGGAGGTTCAAGGTTCAATCCCTGCTTCCTCCCTTCTATATTTCCTTTTTATCACATTTTGCACTAATCCAAGCCCATTAAGCCAAGCCCATCATGAAATTTCATAATATTAATTATATTCCATGAATTCATAATATGTCATGATAATATTTCATGAATTCCATAAGATTTCATATTTATGAATTCATAATATTTCATGATAATATTTCATGAATTCCATAATATTTCATATTTATGAATTCATAATATTTCATAATATTTCATGATACTATTTCATGAATTCCATAATATTTCATACTTATGAATTCATAATATTTCATAATATTTCATGATACTATTTCATGAATTCCATAATATTTCATATTTATGAATTCATAATATTTCATAATATTTCATGATAATATATCATGAATTTCACAATATTTCCTATTCATGAATTCATTTATTTCATAATATTTCATATGGGAAATTTTGGGGCGTTACAATCCTCCCTACCTTATAAAAAGTTCGTCCCGAACTTTAAAATAATTCCGGATACTTCAATCGTATTGGCTCCTTTCGTTCCCACGTGGCTTCTTCGAATCGTTCGTTCCGCCTCAGAACCTTTACTAAGGGTACTTCCTTGTTCCTTAGCTTTTTGACTTCCCAGTCTAAGATCTGAACAGGTCAGCGTTCTGAACTTAGGTTCTCTTGATCTTGTACTGGTTGGGGCTCTATTATTTGATTCACATCAGAGATATATTTCCTGAGCATTGATACGTGGAAAACATTGTGGATAGCCGACATTTCTGGCGGTAACTCCAGTTCGTAGGCCACTTTGCCTACCCGTCTCAGAATCTGATACGGTCCCACATATCTCGGACTCAGCTTCCCTTTCTTTCCGAATCTCATCACCCCTTTCATAGGGGCTACCTTAAGGAATACTGAATCCCCAACCTCAAACTCTAGTGGTCTGCGTCGCTTATCAGCGTAGCTTTTCGGCCGACTCTGAGCAGTCTCTATTCTCTGACGGATATTCTTTATAGCCTAAGTGGTTTCGTCTATAATATCCGTCTGGAGTCCCATCTCCTTCTTTTCACCACTCTCAAGCCAACATATAAGAGATCTGCATTTTCTTCCGTACAGAGCTTCATACGGTGCCATCCCGATAGTAGCCTGATAACAGTTGTTATAAGCAAACTCTGCCAAGCTCAGGTATCGACACCAGCTTCCCTTGAAGTTCAAGGCACAAGCCCGTAACATATCCTTTAATATCTGGTTTACTCTTTCAGTTTGCCCGATAGTCGATACACATTCGCATCAACCCATCCTTCTTTTTCACAAACAGTACGGGAGCTCCCCAGGGGGAATGACTAGGGCGGATGAGTCCCTTGTCAAGAAGCTCTTGTAACTGCCCTTGTAATTCCTTTAATTCCGTCGGCGCCATACGGTATGGTGCCTTAGAAATGGGGTTAGTACCAGGAACTAACTCAATTGCAAATTCTATATCTCTTTCAGGTGCTAACCCTAGTAAGTTATCGGGAAATACCTCTGGGTAATTGCATACTACTTTGACGTCTTCTAGCTTCGGGCCCTCTGTAGGACTGGTATCAACCACATGAGCTAGAAATCCCGAGCATCCCTTTTCTAACATCTTCCTTGCTTTCAGAGCCGACAAGAATTTACTTGTCCTCTTCTTTGGCTCTCCGATAAATTCGAACAGAATTTTCGCCTCAGGTCGGAAGATAACTCTTCGTTTACGGCACTCAATAGAGGCGCCATATTTGTTCAAGAAATCCATGCCCAATATCACATCATAATCTGACATATCTAGCACTATCAGATCGCAGTAAAGTTCCCTATCTGCGATTCTGATTGGTGCGGCCCACAGCATTTGGGTAGAGGGCATCACCTCACCCGAGGGCAGTGTTGTCAGAAATTTGCAGTCTAAATCTTGTAGTGACATATTATTTCTTTTGGCATATTGCATAGAGATAAACGAATGCGTTGCCCCAGTGTCAAATAAAGCAGTAGCATACTGACTGTAAATAAATATCTGACCTGTGACAACGGTAGAGGCAGTCGCCACTTCTTCTTTCGTAAGAGAGAAAACCCTGGCGTTTGTCGTGGCAGGCGGGGCTTCTAATCTCCCCTGGCATATATGTGTACCATCTATAGCTGCCTGCATCAGGTGTAACTGGGGAGGAGCACCTTTGTATTGATCATATTGCGGCTGAGGTGCTTTGGCTGCAGCAGGACACTCTCTGGCCATGTGTCCTTCCTTTCAGCAAGTATAGCATCTCCTAGCGCCTAAAAGGCATGTCCCTTGGTGCATCTTCCCACAATTGGCACATTGGGGATATTTAGGCTTCTTGCCTAAATAACCACTGGCAGATTTATCCCCTGGCTTTCTCTTTCCATTTTGGTTCTTCTTCCAGTGGGGGTTGCTATTTGGAGGTTTCTGACCTCCCGACTGATCCTGACTCTTGCTGGCGGTCAGTGGTTGGCTCTGTGGGTTCATCTTCTTTAGATAATGCTCAGTAATAAGGGCACTGCTGAACAGCTCCTCTGTGGTCTGGGGCCTATTCACGCCACCAGCTACATTCAGAGCTATCTCGGGCCTAAGCATCTTGAGCATTAATCTGACCCTTTCTTTCTCTGTACTGACCAACTCCGGACATAATCGTGCCAGTCGGTTAAATTGCTTAACGGCATCGTTGACTGAGAGATTTCCCTGCCGGAATTCAGTGAACTCATCAAAATGTCTGTTTGTGACTCGCATATTAAAGAATTCCTCCAGAAATTCGGACTCAAAGTCCTTCCACTTCATCTGGTCCACTGATCTTCTAGCCTTTACCCGTTCCCACCACATCCTGGCGTCGCCAGTGAGGCAGAACGAGACACATTTAATTTTCTCATGCTCAGGCCAGTCTAATAATTCCACTGTGCTCTCAACTGTCTTGAGCCAGGCCTGAGCATCCCAGGGCTCGCAGGTGCCCGAGAACTTTTCCAGCTTCAGTCTCTGCCACTGAATCAAATAGGCCTCCTGTCGGGCTCCCCGGGCCGGAGTGTCCGGGGGTGCCTGTGCAGTTGGAGGCTCAGTAGGCATTACATTCTGACTTCCCTGCGGGGTTGTAGTGTTCCCCTGCTGGGTCATCAGAGTGTTTATTATCTGCTGTTGTTCAGTGACCTGACGCTATAGATCTGTGATCACTTGCATCATATCAGGTGGGGGTACTGTCTCATTACCCCGGTTGCTACGTCTTCTAGCCATATATCTATCATACAGATGATAAATAAGTTAACATGAGAATTACTGCTACTTTTCCTTGTTATGCAAGCATAAATCATCTCTATATTATGCAAGCATAAACCATCTCTATTAATATCATTACTGTACATGAAATAATATAAGCGAGTTAGGATTTCTTACTTGGAAGCGGCAGGAAGAAGCTTGATGTGTGTGTGGTGGAGGGGAAACCTTGCTCTGATACCAACTTGTAACGCCCGCCCTTATATCTACCCTCAAGGCAGGGTTACGTACATTCAATCATATAGTAATATTATTTTTTTTTCTATTTCTATCTCCTAGCATGACATTAAAACAACAATGCAAGGGCTTAAGAGAACTAGGTACTAAGCATGCTTGCAAAAATTATTAAGTGACATTATATAACATGATAGGTTCACATATTATTTCACACCATAATATAATCCAATAAATCAAGTATATGAAAATTCCAAGTGTAACTATTATCATGCAATATCAATCCTAATCACTATCATTCATTGTCAAGGAGCATAACATAAGCATAAATATGTAGATATAGAAATCTTTCTTCCCGAGCCACCACCCCACACATCTTCAGCCTCCTGCCTCTTCCTTCCATTTAAGTGTTATCTGCAGCATAAGACAACACATAAACTAGTAAGCACAATGCTTAGTAAGGATCCTGTCCTACTCGCAAAATCCGTGCGAAAGAATATAACATGTACACATAATTAATCATAAGTATAAGTTCATCAAAGCATATCAAACATCTAAGTTTCTAAGCATGCAGTATCAAGTACCATAAACATACTCTTCACATATAACAAATGTTTTCCAATGAATGTTTTCAAAACAATTCCATAATGGTATTACTTAAAAATACATCCATATCATATTGGGCCCTGTTGTGTACCAACTATCGCGCAGAAACTATTGCGCGTTCCCTAATGAATTGGGGTAGCGAGCCACCAAGTCATTAGAGCAGGACCTTTCCGTCCTACCGGAGCCACGTTAACATGCACCCCGGATTTATTTAACGACCCCCTTACGAGTCGGGTACACAACTTAAAAGTAAAATACTTATCATGCTGTTACATATATGCTAAGGAATACTCCATATTCACTCTTATGGGACACACCACTCTTCAAGGGTGCTCATGATCCCGTAGGGACACACCACACAACATAAGGGGTGCTATTGATCCCATACTTATTTGAGTATCCCTTCAAGCATTTTAACATATCACATGCAATTTCATAAGTGTGCCCCATGGGCTATAAGGCATGCTCATACATACATCATATTTCATGCATGTCCATACATACATCATATTTCACACATGTTCATACATACATCATATTTCATACTTGTTCATACATGCATCATATTTCATACATGTTTATACATACATCATATTTCATACTTGTTCATACATATATCATATTCCATACATGTTCATACATGCATCATATTTCATACATGCACATACATATTATTTTGCTAAACATAATCATGTCCCGTAGGGTAGTTTAGCCTTCACATATTATTCATGCAACTTATTAAACATAAAGCATATCATGAGATAATTATACAACCCTAAACCTTAGTCCTTCTAGGGTTGGCCGAAACTTAAGCATAGGGAAAATTAGGGTTTGAACTAAATATTCTCACATACATTCATACAAACACCTTGTATACACTATCTTACAATACATTAAACATGGATATATTTTAGGATAATTCAACCCTCACTAACCCCTTTTTTTCTAGGCCTTGGCCGAAACCCATCCAAGTTCTAAACCCTATGTTTTGTTTACAACACATTGAAGGATACATATACACATATACTCTAAGTGCTAAGGGGTTTACTTATGTAACAAAAAGGAACCAAAAGCCTTCCCCAAGGGGGGTGGCCGAAACTCCTTCAAGAACAAAACCCTACAATTTGTTCATAACACCATGAAGAAAAACACATATACATATACCTTAAGTTCCAAAGGTCTACTCATGTATCAAGGGGTAACCAAGGTACCCTTTTTGGGTGTTGGCCGAAACCTTCACAAGGGTGTAACCCTAGGTTTTGTTCACAACAATTTGCATAAACCACATATACATATATCCTAAGTTCCAAAAGTCTACTCATGTAACCAAAAAGGAACCAAGGCCTTCCCTCAAGGGGGTGGCCGAAACCTACAAAGGGGAAAAAGTCCCCATTTCCTAAAACAATCAAGGAGAAAACATACTATAACTATTACACTGCAGGCGAGGGGATACTTACATCCTTTCGCTTGATTTTCTCCTTCTCTAACCTCTTAAGATGCCCTTGGTTGAAGGAAGGTGAGTGTTTCCCTTGTTTGCCTTCTCTTAGCAATCTTGGCCCTAGTAGAAGGTAAGAACCTTAAAGGGTTCCTTTACTCTTCCAATTTCCTAGGGTTAGAACCCTAGGTTCACTTTTCGAAAATTGAAGTGGGGAAGAAGGGTGAATTCGGTGATGAGGGAGAGGAAGAAGAAGAGAAAGAGGAAGTTACTCTAACTTC
The DNA here is from genome assembly GCA_024364735.1 of Boesenbergia rotunda. NCBI lineage: Eukaryota > Viridiplantae > Streptophyta > Magnoliopsida > Zingiberales > Zingiberaceae > Boesenbergia > Boesenbergia rotunda. Next base: position 189,321 of record JAGFNQ010001673.1, on the reverse strand, counting down.
CTTTCCCTTATTTATACTTTTCTCATGAAGAGACATGTCTCTTCACTTTCCTAGCTTTTAGCAAGCATGTTCCTTATTCCCTCTACAAAACATGGCTTGGTACAATGGTTAAGACATTGCTAGTGCAACTAGGAGGTTCAAGGTTCAATCCCTGCTTCCTCCCTTCTATATTTCCTTTTTATCACATTTTGCACTAATCCAAGCCCATTAAGCCAAGCCCATCATGAAATTTCATAATATTAATTATATTCCATGAATTCATAATATTTCATGATAATATTTCATGAATTCCATAATATTTCATATTTATGAATTCATAATATTTCATGATAATATTTCATGAATTCCATAATATTTCATATTTATGAATTCATAATATTTCATATTTATGAATTCATAATATTTCATAATATTTCATGATACTATTTCATGAATTCCATAATATTTCATATTTATGAATTCATAAAATTTCATAATATTTCATGATACTATTTCATGAATTCCATAATATTTCATATTTATGAATTCATAATATTTCATAATATTTCATGATAATATATCATGAATTTCACAATATTTCCTATTCATGAATTCATCTATTTCATAATATTTCATATGGGAAATTTTGGGGCGTTACAGCTGAAGGGTTTCAGAATTATTTCTGAGGTCAACCGTTGATCTTTCGATTAATTGGGGGTCATGATGTACTACTAGGTGCCACTCATGATTGTTCTATAATTGGTTGATTATAGACGGCCAACATAAATCGAAAGCCTATTTAGTCATACGCACTACGAGTAATCCGAGGGATTTAAAACGAGTTAAAAATTAGATTTTCCGATCAAGGGAAATAAGTCGAATCTAAATTTATCAGAGGTGCACCGGAAGCTTAAAATAGCTAAGTCTTTTGAAGGCTTATTGGACGAATTAAATGAGTTTAATTCGCGAGGAGGCGGCTTGGTTTGGCCGGCCAAAGAGGGTCCCCACCCTCTTTGGTTTGGCCGGCCACAACAAGGAGGGAAACCAATTTATTTGGTTTAAATTATAAAATAAATCAAGCGCGATTTGTTTTATAAAATTATGGATAAATAAATTTATATATAAAGAAATTTATATAAAGAAATTTATATAAAGAGATTTATTTTCATGAAAATTAAAATAAACCTTGGATTGGTTTATTTTATTTTATAAAATCAATTATGAATTGATTTTTCCATGATAAGAAAAATTTATATAATAAATTTCTTGTGAAAATTTATTCCATAATAAAAGGGGAAGATGTGTTTGTTTTATTATAAATATAGTTATAATAAAACATGACATAACGAAATAATTCATAGGAAAATTTATAAGATAAATTTCTTATGAAAATTTATTCCATTAAAGGGGAGGCTTGGCAATGGAGAGGCTACTATATAAAGGAACCAAGGCAAGGCTTGAATTCCAATCAAGAAAAAAAAAGAAAAAAAGAAGCAATCTCTCTCTCTCTCTCTCCTTCTCTCCCTCTCCCTCCTCTAGGGCCGGCGCCCTCTTCATCCTCTAGGGCCGGCGCACCTCCTAGGGTTGCCGTGAGTTTCCTCCACCAAGAAGGTGCCAAAGAAGAAGAAGAAGAGGGTCGCAACTCCTTCCTTTCCCGGATCTTGATTCCGTTACTTGGTGGTTAGTCTTCCATCTCCCTCTCTTGATATTCTTGTCGTGCCTTTGGAGAATCTAGTAGTTCTTGTCGGCATGAAACTCGTGGCTTTGCGAAGTCATCCCGAAGAGAATTCGGCGTGGACGCGAATAGAGGCGGAGCTTCCAAGGGACGCTACGGTTGGATCTCGTCCCTTTCTTCGAGTTACACGAGGTACTAAGTAAATTAGTTTACTTTTCTGCAAAATTTTAATTTATGATCATGTCTTCACAACTTAAGGTTGCATGCTAGATATGTGGTTAAAATAATTTATGAAATTATTTATGCTAAACCTTCCGCTGCACGTAATTAAACTTTAAAATTACGAACCCGTATCCATGTCAACATGCACCCGGTCCAAATAGAGGTGTTTCCCCTTCTTGTCCGTTGGAGATTTAAATGGAACATCCAATGTCGTCCAACGATCCCAATCCATTTGGAACCATGTCTTCAACCGCTTCCTCCAATAATTGAAATCATCCCAATCGTATGGAGGTGGAATCCTAGTATCCCATCCAAGTGGACCTTCTAATTCCATCTTCCTCTAGCACCTTTTGCTCTCCCGGCGGTTAGGCCGTAGATGAGCAATCTTGCTCTGATACCACTTGTTATGACCGTGACCGTCAAGCTATAGGGGGGGTGAATAGCTTCTTTCAATTTTCTCCCTACAACGTTAGCAAGTGCAAGCGGAGTAACAAATTAACAAACTAAAAACAATGCTAACGCCAACCTTTACGTGGTTCGGAGATGACGCTTCTACTCCATGGACGATCCCTTGATCCTTCGGTGGATCACTCCCCAGATGCCCCTCCGGCTAGCTCGTGTAGCTCCTTGTGGGTGGAGAAACCTCGCCACAATCCCGGACACACTTCTGAGCAATTAAGACTACTAATGAGCTCTAACCAAGCTCATTTCATCAAGAGCTCTTAGCCAAAACCGAGCCCCTTTAAATAGGTCTCTTGGCTGAAAATCCTGCTACCAGTCGACTGCCCCTAGGCCAGTCGACTGGTCCCAGCCAAACAGTAGCCAAACGGCTAATTTTCGGGTTTACCAATCGACTGGTCCTAGACCAGTTGACTGATGTCTCGGTGAGTTCGAGTTCCTCACTAGCAGTCGACTAATCCATCCTCAGTCGACTGCCCAGCTTACAAATTCACTCTCTCTTACTCCGAAGACCCTCCTTCATGTATGCCTTCAAGTCCACTACCTTGGCTCGCCCCTTGATGTCCTCTTCCATCGGCTAGCGTCCCTCGGATGCACACGCAAGCCTTCAGCTTGCCTCCATGCCACCCTTCACGTGTGCCCTTTAAGTCCACTTCCTTCGGCTTGCTCTTGGAGTCCTCTTCCCTCGGCTCTCATCCCTCGGATATGTCCTCCATGTGTGACTCACCAAGTCCTACAAACTCAATCACACATATCAAATCACAAAGGTAAACCTAACTTAAACCCTTTGCCCAAACATCAAAACACATGGTCACTTCGGACCATAGACTGCCCCAACAATAGATCTATATAAAGTGAATACCTTTGAAGCGTGCCCTTGTGTTTATCCCGCTCGTCCAAGTGCCACCGGATCTCTTACACGTTCAAGTACCCGTGCCTCTATGCGTATCCACACAAATCCGATATCTCAACTTCGGAGAAGAGCTACCTTAGTTGTGCTAGCAACTTGAGGTAGCTCACAAAAGCACCAAGAACCCAAATGTGGGTTTCGGCCAAAGAGGGGAAGAGGAGGAAGAGAGGATGAAAAATGACTTAACTTCATCTAAAATGACAAGAAAACTCTTTTATACTCATCCCATGAATATGAAGAGTTTTGTCTCTTTAGCTTCCCTTCATTAAAGCCAATAAAGAGAACATCTTCTCATATGACTCTTCAACTTCTCTCCATTCAATGAAGAAAATCTTTTTTTCTCTTCCTTTATTATTAATTCATTAAACACTTTAATGAATTGATATCTCATCCAAATGTGGTTGAGTCGAATCTAAATGAGTCTAACTCAAATTAGATCTCAATCCCATAATCCAATTAGATTCACTTGAGTCTAACTTAATCAATCCAATTCGGATCAAATCTTAGTCAAACTAAGATCAATCAATCTCCGAAGTATCATGTCCTTAGTGTGTGACCCAATAGGTTCACGTAACGTTGGCAATGTGCCTAAACCACTTTAGACACATAAGCAATGAGTGACATCTAGCAATGCATCATTGCTACCTAAGTAACAAGAAAAGTCGAGATCCGACTTAACCTCCGTGACTATGATAATGTACAACCTTATCCTTCTATCCTCGATATCTAGATTGATGATGGGCCAAGAATAGGTGTCACGATGAGCCTCAAATTTAGATATTTATAGATTGAAAACCGTAGCTCACAAAATAAAATGTAGTAAAGGGGCCTCAAGTCGTGTTTTTTCCAAGGACTAGTTTAGGATGTTTGATTCAAGCTCGAATTTGTGTGTCGTCAAATGTTTTAGGGTTTTCGAATAATATGGGGGTTTGTTTTGCAATTATGAAGGAAATAGCAGTAACAAGATGAACTTAGCTAAGCAATTATGATTGCAAAAACTACACTTAAACTAATTGACAATTAAACCATGCAACTTGAAATGATAAGATTGGAATTCAAAACTAAAATTGAGTGCAAGGAAACTGTAACTAAGAGAATTCAAGAATTAAAATTGAATGTAAGTAGTTTGTGTCTAAACTGCAAAGTTGGAGGATTTGAAACAAGTCAAGCTTAAACAAAACAGAGGCTGAATTGAAGCTAGACTACCTGATCGGTCGACAGTCCAATCAGAAGCAAGCCTGATCGGTCGACAGACCGATCAGATGATGCTTGGGTCAGTCGACAGACCGATCAGTGTTTGAAATGTTATCGGATACAGAATTGAACTGCGAAGAACAGAATTGCAAAACGAAAATTAACATAAACTAAACATCAAATCCTTCTCTTAGTTTGAATCCTTCTTGCTATTACACGAGAATCAGCTATGAGCCCCTAGCTCGACAAATCGACAGAACTCTAGCCTGCGCAATCAATCCAGCTTCAGATTTTGCCGTCGAGAGAACCAGTCTTCCAATCTCCTCGTACTTGATGTGTGGGAGTGCGATGATGGTTCAGGAACAATTAGAGCACATCAAAGAACCCCTCCGACTTGCTTTGATTGATGAAGAATGGAGTACAAGTATGAATCGATCAGAAAATGGCAGAAACTGGCGAAACCCTCACCTAGCTCTTCTCAGCGACAAATTGATCCAAAAACCTCATGGAGACGCGAACCTGATGATCTGGAACTCAAACCAAGCTCGAATCCGATGTGGCTGCGCGATCGGATGAAGAAACGAGGAAGAAAAATGCAAGAACTGTGAAGAACACGAAGAACAGCTGTGACCCACGACGACGCCGAATTCTGAGGGATTTTTGTTTAACTACTTAGCAATGGATGGCTGAGATCGTCCTGGCTTAATCCAACGGTCGGATCTTCTTTGATTGAACCCTAAACTCCCAGATCTCAATCTGACGGTCAGATCTACCTCTCCTCAGCTGGGATCACTCGGATCTGCCATGGATGGCTCAGATTTCCTTGCCTTTCGAATGGACGGCCCACAGTCTTCCAATGCTTGATTGTCTTGATCTGAGTCCGATTCTGGCTCAAACTTGACCCAACTTGCCCTAGGTCCCTGATCCTTCAGCATATAAAAGTTAGATTCAAATTAGATATCAAAACATCTCAAAATTGCAAAGATTTGTAAGAAAACCCAAAATAGAATTAATCTATGGAACCTAGGGTTAATTCAAGATAAAGCATGTAAAATATGGATCAAACATGGGTTTTAGAGCCTAAAATAATCAACAAAATGGTAGTTATTAATTGACCAATGAGGCATAGACTATGTCATCCTCGATCAATCTTTGTGTTTCTTGTTCCCAAGTGGACTCACACAAACAAATGAACTCAATATCTCAGATTGACTTATTTGAGCATGACTATGAGTTTTAGCAGTCCTACTGGATCAATGTGATAGATCGAAAACGCCCGCTAGAGGGGGGGGTGAATAGCACTTTTTCATCGTTTTCTCTACAAGATTGTTAGCGCAGCGGAATATACAATAAAAATAAACTAACAATAATAAACAATGCTAACAAACCGATTTACTTGGTATCTACCCCGGACAGGTGACTAATCGAAGAATCCGTCAATGGATCATGCCCCGGATAACCTCCGGCTAGCTCTGTCGCTCCTTCTGGGTGGAGAAACCTCACCACAACACCTTTAGAAGACCTGAGCACAAAGACTACTATCTTGCCTTTAACCAAGACAAGATTCGTCAAGAATCTCAGCCACCACGACGTCCTCTTTAAAAAGGACTCGGGCTGAAACCCTCACCACCAGTCGACTGCTCCCAGGGCAGTCGACTGGTGCCACTGAAATTTAACCATTGCACCCCAACGTTCAAATTCTCAGCCAACTCATCAGCGACCTACCAGTCGACTGCTCCAAGAGCAGTCGACTGGTCCCAAGCTGAAACCCTTCTGTGAGTTCCATCAGTCAACTGCCCCAGTCCAGTCGACTGGTCTACTTTCACGCCCGCCATTCCAGCCCTACGATGTAGGCGGAAGGCGTAATGCCAACATACATACATGCATATGGACATCTTAATGCAGCGGAATAATTTAAAACTTTATATATGTGCGTTTAAAACATGCAACTCATATTGACATATCTTAGCTATCATTTCTAAACATGGTGACTTAGTAACTTAGCATCGTCATAATCATAAAAGAAATAAACCATAGCATGTGAGACATAGCATGTGACATCATGGAAATCAACATAAGTTGTTCTTAAGTAAAAATCATAGTAAAGTATAGCATGCAACTAAGGGTGATAATGCAAAACATAAGACATGTGACAAATGGGAGTAATGTGGTCTTTTTCTTTTCCTTTGCCAAGTCACTGCAACACACACACACTTGCCCCTCCTGCTGCTTCCCATAGCTTAATATCCTCTTGCTTGATCTGCGGTATAAGAAAATAAAACTTATAATCACATAGGCTTAGCAAGACTCTTTCCTACTCACTAAAACCATAGGTCACATATAAGGCATAACATAGAGAGAGTAACATAAAACAAAGGCATATCATGAGAAGGTATTCATAAAGCATAAAGCATTTAACATGAGGAGGCATATAGATGTACATGGAAATACATAATCATATGGAAGTGCTTAACATGAAATGAAGGTACATAAAGCTCATGGCATAAGAAGTACTTGTCATAAAATATAAGCATATGAAATATTTAACATGGAGAAGTTTTTGACATGAAACACAAGCATATGAACATACTTGACATGACATAATTCTTGACATAAACATAAGCATATGACATACTTGACATGACATAATTCTTGACATAAACATAAGCATATTACATACTTGACATGACATATTTCTTGACATAAACATACGCATATGACATACTTGACATGACATAATTCTTGACATAAACATAAGCATATAACATAGTTGACATGGCATAATTCTTGACCTAAATATAAGCATATGATATACTTGACATGACATGGTTCTTGACATAAATATAAGCATATGATATACTTGACATGGCATGGTTCTTGACATAAACATAAATGCATAACATGAATGAATGCATGAGTTAAATGCACATAAAATAAGGATGCTTATTTGAAAATCATAATTTTAAATACTTAAACATAATCATATCATCATGGGGGGTCCCCGGCTTGTACCACATATATACATCATATGCGTGCATCCCTAAGTAAATACGAGTAGCTAGTCTCGACCTACTAGGGTAGGGACAGCTACGGTAGTCCCAGAACCGAGGCTGACATAAGGAGCCCATCCCTGTTTGACAGCTGCGGTAGTCCCAGAACCGTGGAGAGCTACGGTAGTCCAGAACCGAGGCTTTCATAAGGAACCCATCCCTTGGACCCTTACTTCGGTCCGGTGCAAGCCCATTCATAAAGTAAAATAGCTTCACATGCTTCATCATTCATACATTCATAGAACATTCATAGCATAATTGAAGACAAACGTGATCTTAATATACGAAGTATGGTATAAAACATACTTAGCATTTCATCATTCTTACTTAATGCCTAACATCATTATGCCTTAAAGGCATGAACATCATCTTCATTCATAAGGCATGACATACATACATAATTATGCCTTAAAGGCATAAACATCATCTTAGTTCATAAAGCATGCATGATCATGGTACATAAGGTAAGCATGCATAGATAAGTTTTTTTTCATACATGGTACATATCACATAGCATACATGATCATGGTATCTATCATAAAGCATGCATGGGTAGGATCCATATGAATATGATACCTACTACATAGGTTCATGACATTCAACATAAAACATGCATAGGTCCACATAACCATAATCTACATATGTTCAAGACATTTAACCTAATGCATGCATAATTCTACATAAACATAATGCATATTTCATAACACATGTGTTCATGGTATATGGTTTAAAACATCCATAAATAAAACCTACTAAAACATGACACATAATATAAGCATACAAGGTCATGATACATAGCACATAAAGTTAGGGTTTTAGGTAACATAAAATTCATACAACATGCTTGAATATGTATATACATCATAGTAAGCCATAACAAATATACTTGAAACCTTAGACTAACCCAAACCCTAGACTTGGAGCTTTGGCCGAAAGTTATAGATAGAGGCCCCATTATTCAAGTAACAATGTGAGGTACCATAAGTAAAGTAAAGCCCATACAATACATACAAAGCCATAGGAAGCCATTAGAACACATGATTGGCACTAACTCTAAGTCCTAACCCTAAATCTTGTCTTGGCCGAAACCCTAGAAGGGTATTAAGTGTTAGTATTGTGAGAGAAGTGTCCTAAGGCAATCGCCTTATGATTGTAATCATTTATTTTAATAAATGAATATTCACTATTTGAGTATACATGCTTGTGTATTTGATTGAGATCTTGAACTCATTTACTGAATGTCCGCAATACAATTCACAGCATGAGAGAATTTGTGATGAATTCATAACTAGTGATTATATCTACTTGTGCAATTGTGAAGTATTGAAATTATCCCTAGTCGATGAATTGATAAATACGGATACTATCAATTCTGTTGAGACTAGCATGGGTTATTCTCTAATCAGCTGATTCTCACTGGCTGGAGACATTGGATGTCAGGAGATAAACATGAATTCTAGTTAAGGGAACTAGTTCATTGGAGTGACTGGCTGTAAAACTTCATATGGTAATCTACATATAGATATGTAAATGAAGTTCTTACTGTAGCTTAAGTGCGATGTTCCTTTGACTTGCGGTGTTCAAGTCATCTTGGTCATGGAGACTTATACTTTGACATCTTAAGCAAGCATCTCTAAGGAGGTGTGGACCCAGGATGGTTGGGTATAAGCCGAAGTGCCCGAAGATGTTTGAACCGCCTACAAAGGATTCACCACTCCTTGCGAGAGATGTATACCCAAGGCCTATCGTCGGATTGTCACTGGAACCCTCTGGCCAGAGCATCACATGTTCAGAGTATGAATCTCTCAGAAACATGAGAGTAACTAGAATCCGTAGGACGAGAAAAACATTGCTTGGGCTAGGTGTGACGTAGTCAGCCTAGTGGGGACTGACACACATTGACCGTGTCCTGAACCAAGTGGGTGTAAGATGGTGAAGGGAATGAGGCATGATTCATTATAGCCGCTGAAGGGTTTCAAAATAATTTCTGAGGTCAACCGTTGATCTTTCGATTAATTGGGGATCATGATATACTACTAGGTGCCACTCATGATCATTCTATAATTGGTTAATTATAGACGGCCAACATAAATCGAAAGCCTATTTAGTCACACGCACTATGAGTAATCCGAGGGATTTAAAACAAGTTGAAAATTGGATTTTCCGATCAAGAGAGATAAGTCAAATCTGAATTTTTCAGAGACGCATTGGAAGCTTAAAATGGCTAAGTCTTTTGAAGGCTTATTGGACGAATTAAATGAGTTTAATTCATACGGTCCTGGCTTGGGTTTGGCCGGCCAAAGAGGGTCCCTACCCTCTTTGTTTGGCCGGCCACATTAAAAAGGGGAGAACCAAATTGTTTGGTTCAGATTATAAAATAAACTGAGCGTGGCTTGTTTTATAAAATTATGGATAATATATAAATTTTTATAAACCGAAATTTGGTTTATTATTTTCATGGAAATTAAAATTAACTTTGAATAGTTTATTTTATTTTATAAAATCAATTATGAATTGATTTTTCCATGATAAGAAAAATTTATATAATAAATTTCTTGTGAATATTTATTCCATAATAAAAAAGGGAGACATGATTGTTTTTATTATAAATTAAATTATGATAAAAACTTGGCATGATGGAATAAATCATAGAAAAATTTATATGAAAATTTATTCCATAAAAAGGAGATTTGGCGATTGAGAGGCTACTATATAAAGGAACCAAGGCAAGGCTTGGAAATCAATCTAAGAGATCAAGGAATAAGCCCTCTCTCTCTCCCTCCTCTAGTGTCGCCGGCCCTAGAGGCACTCCCTTTGTTGCCGTGTGCTTCATCCACCAACCAGCTACCGTGAGAAGAAGAAGAAGCGGGCGCGACTCCTTCCTCCCCGGAATCTTGATTCCGTTCTTCGTTTGGTAGTTAGTCTTCTCATCTCTCTCTCTTGGTATTCTTGTCGTGCCTTTGGAGAATCTAGTAGTTCTTGTCGGCACAAAACTCGTGGCTTTGCGAAGTCATCCCGAAGAAAACTCGGCATGGACGCGAATAGAGGCGGAGCTTCTAAGGGACGCTTACGGTTGGATCTCGTCCCTTCCTTCGAGTTACGCGAGGTAATAACTAAATTAGTTTACTTTCTGCAAAATTTTAAATGTATGATCATGTCTACACAATATAAGGTTGCATGCTTAGATGTGTCGTTAAATAATTTGGGAAATTATTTATGCTAAATCTTCCGCTGCACGTAATTAATTTTTAAAATTACGAACCTGCATCCATGTCAACATGCACCCAGTCCCAACATTAAGTCCATGGAAAATTCATATAATTCATAATTAACATCCAATACAATACATACAATACCATAGGAAGCCATTAGAACCCATGATTGGGCTAACCCTAATTCCTAACCCTAAAACTTGGTCTTGGCCGAAACTTATAGGGGTCTTAAGTCCATGGAAAAATTCATATAATTTCAATTAACATCCATTGTAAAATAGGGAATCATAATAAGCATTTTTGGAGGGTTAGATCTAATCCTAACTATGAAAGGGAAGAGGTGGCCGAAACTTGTAGGGTCTTAGGGTGCTACAAAAATTCCACAACTCATAATTCATTCTTATTTTATCATGAGCAAACATTAGGAAATATAAGTGAGGTCTTAACATCATCCCAAACCCCAAAAACTTGCTTGGCCGAAACCCTAGGAAGCGCTATTCCATAGTTTTCTCAACATAGAGTCCAAACAACATCTTAAATCATGAAAGATAACATCAAAACTATTATACCACAGGTGAGGGAGTCTTACTTCTCTTTATCTTGGTTATAGACCTTGAAAAGAGAAACCAAAGAAAATCTTCTTGGCCTTAGCATACCCTTTGCCCTTGTAGCCTTGTAGAAGAACTTTAGATCTTCAAGAGGGAGTCCTCTTGTGGAGTTTTCTAAGGGGAAATCCCCTTGGTGATTTTCGGCAAGAAGGAGGAAGAAGGGGGAGAGGAAGAGCCTTGGTGGAAGAAGAAAAGAGAAGAAAGCAACTTAAGTCTTTTCACTTCTCATCCAACCTTTTTATACTAAGGGGAGGGGCAAGTGAAGGGGCATGGTGCCTCCTCACATCGTGACTCTTCACTTCCTTTAGCCTTAACAACAATCCTCTACCTTTTCCACTAGGACTCCCTTGCTAGGTGAATTGGTTAGTACATGTATGATGAGGCTTTGCCTCTATCCTAGGTCCAAGGTTCAATCCTTGGTGCATGCACTTCATTTTTATTCCTTTTACTCTTATTGTTGGCAAGGCCCACATAAGTGCCCATCAACAGTCATGCTAATATTCCTAATTGGAATTCATTTCTATCTATGTTAAAATTATACCTAAGGTCCACTAATAGCCATGGTACTAGAAGATCCCATGTAAGGCCCATTATTACTTAGGTTTTAATGCATATAAGAAAACATGCTAAGGTTCATGCTAGATTTCATATGTTACTCAAGAGTCCATATGGGAATGATCAATATTTAAAAAAAAATATTGAGAGGATTTTACGGGCGTTACAATCCCCCATACCTCGTGAAAGTTCGTCCTCGAACTTAAAATCAAGCTTCCACATATTAATTGATTCTCATAATTCACATCTCTTCTTCATTATAATTTCTCTCATCACTCTATCATCATCAATTTATTCTTGTATGGTGTATCAGTCCTTTTTACACACTACTACACACTTTTTTTTCTTCTTTAAACTTAACTTAAACATCTCAACTCTAGCTGTTTCTTATATATAACTATCCTTTCTTTTAAAATTCTCTTTCAACTCTACAATCCCACTACTCTTGTTCATTAATTCACTTACAGATCTACTTACGCTCTCTTATTTATTCATTTTACTTAGATCCATCAGCACTTCATTTTGTTAACTAAACATTATTTCTCTACAAATATATTTAAGACTCTCTTCTAATTTTAACACACTTATTGCAGTCTTCGCTTCGGATCTATTTTACTTATCTTAACTACTCTACGACAACATATTTACTTATTCCTCAACATTAATCCTCATCATTTTTTTCTTATCTTATCTAGCCTACTTAACTCTTTATTTATATCTTCCACTAATGTCACAGATCATTTCTTTGTTGTCATTATGATGCTCTATTCTGAGCTACAACACTTACTTCTCCAGCCATAATAACATTTATCCAATTACTCTCTCAGTTATCCTTTAATCTTAATCATTTTTCTACTTATTACTTTATCATCTTTTATCTCTTTAACTCTACTTCTATAACACCTCTTTTTTTTTAAACACTTTCTGCCTTTCCTTCTCATACTCTACTGAGCTTTACATCATATTCTACTCTTATCATTCTCAATCTACATACTTCACAATTCTTAATCATATTCTCTATACTTCTTTATGTTCTTCTATTTAATCTTTACTTGAATTATACTTCTCTTCTATTATTAGTTTTTCTTTTCTTAATACTACTTCTTTTCTTACTAGATCTACTGTTACATCTCTAATCTCATTATTTTCTGTTATACTTCTTCTGCTTTATTTAATCTCTATCTCACTCTTCTACTTTTCATTACTTTTTATTTCTACATCTACTTCAACTTCTCTCTATCTAAAAGCCTCAATCCTACATCACTAGAGCTCTTAAAAATCTCTGCTAATTTCAAAATTATCTAATAAATTTATCTTACATGTTCTCACAAACTTTATCTATCATTCTCTGACTCCATCTTCTTAATTCTACTATTCACTTCCCATACATTCCCATGCTTTAAATTACTATACATATATCTCAAAACTTCTCATCTATCTTCAATCCACACTTTGCCTTCTCTTAACAACTACTTACACACTATTTAATCTCATTACTCTATAACCTATACTTCTCATACTTCCTGATATAACTAGACGGATATTAATACTACTATTTTCACTCGCATGATGTTGCACTATCTACTTAAGTCTTTATCTTCATTTCTAATATTTTAATATTTCAGGTCACTGAGATTGTTTTACTAAGACTCGTTAAATAAATTCTCATTCGTATCTAAGTACTTTTTAGAAAATTATGCTAAGCTTGCTTATTAAATTTTGCTATTACACTTATTCTACTGCTTTTATGTTATCATAAAAATACTACTCATTTCTGTTAATTAATTATCTAATAATATAATGGACATCATATCTACATACTCTACTTTGTCTTCTCACATCTATTTCCATTTCTAAAATTGCTTATCTTCACTAAAATCTATTATTACTCTTTTATGTTTTTCATAAGCTTTCTCTCATTTATGTTTTTAATTATACTAGTTTATTTCTTACATTCTTACTCTTATTTTCTTCTCTCCATTAAGCCCTAGAACTTCTTTTTGTTCTGTACTGCATAATCTCTTTCTTATGTCTTTTGTCTTGTTATTTCTTAGACATTTTATTCCTACCCGCATATCAAACTCTAAAGTATTCAATATCATAAAGTATGGTAAGGTATCGTTCATATTTACATACCCTAAAAGTACTCTCTATCATAAGGTATCATTCATACTTGCATATTCTAGAATCATAAAGGAAAGTAAGGTATGCATAGAGGTACTTACTTGGAAGCTCCAGGAAGAAGGCTTGATGTGTGTGTGGTGAGATGACATACTGCACTGATACCAACCTGTAACGCCCACCCTTCCAGCACTACGATGTAGGCGGAAGGCGGCATTACGCTAACATACATACATGCATATGGACATCTTAATGTAGCGGAATAATTTAAAACTTTATACATGTGCGTTTAAAACATGCAACTCATATTGACATATCTTAGCTATCATTTCTAAACATGGTGACTTAGTAACTTAGCATTGTCATAATCATAAAAGAAATAAACCATAGCATGTGAGACATAGCATGTGACATCATGGAAATCAACATAAGTTGTTCATTAGTAAAAATCATCGTAAAGTATAGCATGCAACTAAGGGTGATAATGCAAAACATAAGACATGTGACAAATGAGAGTAATGTGGTCTTTTTCTCTTTCTTTGCCAAGTCACTGCCACACACATACACTTGCCCCTCCTGCTGCTTCCCATAGCTTAATATCCTCTTGCTTGATCTGCGGTATAAGAAAATAAAACTTATAAGCACATAGGCTTAGCAAGACTCTTTTCTACTCACTAAAATCATACGTCACATATAAGGCATAATATAGAGAGAGTAACATAAAACAAAGTCATATTATGAGAAGATATTCATAAAGCATAAAGCATTTAACATTAGGAGGCATATAGATGTACATAGAAATACATAATCATATGGAAGTGCTTAACATGAAATGAAGGTACATAAAGCTCATGGCATAAGAAGTACTTGTCATAAAATATAAGCATATGAAATATTTAACATGGAGAAGTTCTTGACATGAAACATAAGCATATGAACATACTTGACATGACATAATTCTTGACATAAACATAAGCATATGACATACTTGACATGACATAATTCTTGATATAAACATAAGCATATTACATACTTGACATGACATATTTCTTGACATAAACATAAGCATATGATATATTTGACATGACATAATTCTTGACATAAACATAAGCATATAACATACTTGACATGGCATAATTCTTGACATAAATATAAGCATATGATATACTTGACATGGCATGGTTCTTGACATAAATATAAGCATATGATATACTTGACATGACATGGTTCTTGACATAAACATAAATGCATAACATGAATGAATGCATGAGTTAAATGCATATAACATAAGGATGCTTATTTGAAAATCATAATTTTAAATACTTAAACATAATCATATCATCATGGGGTGTCCCCGGCTTGTACCACATAAATACATCATATGCATGCATCCCTAAGTAAATTCGAGGTAGCTAGTCTCGACCTACTAGGGTAGGGATAGCTATGGTAGTCCCAGAACCGAGGCTGACATATGGAGCCCATCCCTGTTGGACAGCTGCGGTAGTCCCAGAACCGTGGACAACTACGGTAGTCCAGAACCGAGGCTTTCATAAGGAGCCCATCCCTTGGACCCTTACTTCGGTCCAGTACAAGCTCATTCATAAAGTAAAATAGCTTCACATGCTTCATCATTCATACATTCATAGCATAATTGAAGACAAACGTGATCTTAATACATGAAGCATGGTATAAAGCATACTTAGCATTTCATCATTCTTACTTAATGCCTAACATCATTATGCCTTAAAGGCATGAACATCATCTTCATTCATAAGGCATGACATACATACATAATTATGCCTTAAAGGCATAAACATCATCTTAGTTCATAAAACATGCATGATCATGGTACATAAGGTAAGCATGCATAGATAAGTTTTTTTTTCATACATGGTACATATCACATTGCATACATTATCATGGTATCTATCATAAAGTATGCATGGGTAGGATCCATATGAATATGATACCTACTACATAGGTTTATGACATTCAACATAAAATATGCATAGGTCCACATAACCATAATCTACATATGTTCAAGACATTTAACCTAATGCATGCATAATTCTACATAAACATAATGCATATTTCATAACACATGTGTTCATGGTATATGGTTTAAAACATCCATAAATAAAACCTACTAAAAGATGACACATATTATAAGCATACAAGGTCATGATACATAGCACATAAAGTTAGGGTTTTAGGTAACATAAAATTCATAGAACATGCTTGAATATGTATATACATCATAATAAGCCATAACAAGTATACTTGAATCCTTAGACTAACCCAAACCCTAGACTTAGAGCTTTGGCCGAAAGTTACAGATAGAGGCCCCATTATTCAAGTAACAATGTGAGGTACCATAAGTAAAGTAAAGCCCATACAATACATACAATGCCATAGGAAGCCATTAGAACACATGATTGGGACTAACTCTAAGTCCTAGCCCTAAATCTTATCTTGGCCGAAACCCTAGAAGGGTATTAAGTCCATGGAAAATTCATATAATTCACAAATAACATCCAATACAATACATACAATACCATAGGAAGCCATTAGAACCCATGATTGGGCTAACCCTAGTTCCTAACCCTAAAACTTGGTCTTGGCCGAAACTTATAGGGGTCTTAAGTCCATGGAAAAATTCATATAATTTCAATTAACATCCATTGTAACATAGGGAATCATAATAAGCATGCTTGGAGGGTTAGATTTAATCCTAATTATGAAAGGGAAGAGGTGGCCGAAACTTGTAGGGTCTTAGGGTGCTACAAATATTCCACAACTCATAATTCATTCTTATTTTATCATGAGAAAGCAGTAGGAAACATAAGTGAGGTCTTAACATCATCCCAAACCCCAAAAAATTGCTTGGCCGAAACCCTAGGAAGCCCTATTCCATAGTTTTCTCAACATAGAGTCCAAACAACATCTTAAATCATGAAAGATAACATCAAAACTATTATACCACAGGTGAGGGAGTCTTACTTCTCTTTATCTTGGTTATAGACCTCGAAAAGAGAAACCAAAGAAAACCTTCTTGTCCTTAGAATACCCTTTGCCCTTGTAGCCTTGTAGAAGAACTTTGGATCTTCAAGAGGGAGTCCTCTTGTGGAGTTTTCCAAGGGGAAATCCCCTTGGTGATTTTCGACAAGAAGGAGGAAGAAGGGGGAGAGGAAGAGCCTTGGTGGAAGAAGAAAAGAGGAGAAAGTAACTTAAGCCTTTTCACTTCTCATCCAACCTTTTTATACTAAGGGGAGGGGCAAGTGAAGGGGCATGGTGCCTCCTCACATCGTGACTCTTCACTTCCTTTAGCCTTAACAACAATCCTCTTCCTTTTCCACTAGGACTCCCTTGCTAGGTAAATTGGTTAGTACATGCATGATGAGGCTTTGCCTCTATCCTAGGTCTAAGGTTCAATCCTTGGTGCATGTACTTCATTTTTATTCCTTTTACTCTTATTTTTGGCAAGGCCCACATAAGATCCCATCAAGAGTCATGCTAATATTCCTAATTAGAATTCATTTCTATCTATGTTAAAATTCTACCTAAGGTCCACTAATAGCCATGGTACTAGAAGAGCCCATGTAAGGCTCATTATTACTTAGCTTTTAATCCATATAAGAAAACATGCTAAGGTTCATGCTAGATTTCATATGTTATTCAAGAGTACATATGGGCATGATCAATATTTTAAAGAAAAATATTGAGAGGATTTTACGGGCGTTACATCTACTCACCCACCTAAGGTTACCCTTCTGAGTACTTTCACTCCGCACTCAAACCCTAGGATTTCCCGAGTACAATCACACAACACTCGTACCCTCACGACTCGACTGACTCCTCATCCGCAGCCTCGACTATTGCCTTCGCGCCCTCTTCATCTTCGGCTCCCGTCCCTCGGATGCATGCAAGCCTCCAGCTTGTCTCCATGCCATCCTTCACTCATGCTCGAAGTCCGCGCCCATCAGCTCATTGTCCCTGCTCTGTAAGGTCCCTCGGGTGCACACAAGCCTCCAGCTTGTCTCCATGCCACCCTTCACCGTACCGAGGCCGTCCAGTCAAGTCCATATGTGTAACCTGTATAACCTGCACACTCAACATACATATATAAGAACACAAGGGTAAGCCTAACTTAAACCCTTTGCCCAAATATCAAAACACTTGGTCACTCCGGACCACAGATTACCTCAATAATCTCCCCCTTTTTGATGTTTGACAATACGTTTAAGTTAGGGAAAACAAAATAGTAGTCAATAGCAAAAATAATGCTAAATAAATGCATATGCAATGCATACATGGATCCTATCCCAAGGCATCCTACACCTAACCCTCCAAGTTAGGATTTTTCCACACCTAGCCTTCCAAGCTAGACTTTCTCACACCTAGCCCTCCAAGCTAGGACTTTCCCACACCTAACTCTCCAAGTTAGGAATTTCTACACCTAGCCCACCAGGTTAGACATTTTCATACCTAGCCCTCCAAGCTAGGACTTTTCACCAAGACGGGTTTTTTAAAGCTTTTCCCAAGCTCCCCTACATTGGACTTACAAAGGCTTTTTAATAACCTCTCCAAGGTTCCCCTTACTCCAAGAATGGATCAACCATGATCCCCCTTAAACTCAGCTCCCCCTAAACCTAGGGTTTCTAGCAAAGGTAAGTTTGGTTTCCCAACTTAAACCCAAACTTCTCCCCCTTTGCCTAACATCAAAAAGAACCCAACAATATCCCAATTATTGGTTCTTTGAATTCCTAATAATCATAAACAATGTGTACAAGCCTCCCATACACTTGTTTTCCATCATGTGGACCTAAGTCACCTGCTGGATACCCACACCAGCTCTGACCAGTCGACTGCCCCTGTTGGCAGTCGACTGATACTCTGAAAAATAATTTTCTGGTCAATTTCAGAATTACACCAGAAATTTCATAATTCTCCAAAAAATCTCAAATTTCGTGGAGAACTTTATGGTACTTATACCTACTTGGGAAAAATATATTCAACCATGTATCTATCACCGTTCCCAAGTTTGACACAAAACCCAAAAAAAATTTCTATGAAAATTAAGGCAAACAAGGAGGTAACCTCCCCCTTAACTATGCCTTCTCCTAATTTCCATTTTCCAAGGTGAAGTTCTACCCAACTTAACACCATAGACTCAAATTAGGTTCTACCCAACGTAACACCAAGTTCTTCTTCCTTTAACACTATTAAAGAATTGCCCCCAAGCAACCTTTCTCTTAGTGCCAAAAAGAACTCAACACAACCTTAAACTCTCTAAAGGTTTGCAAACATATTTGCTAGGATATGCCCTATCCTAGAAAAATATGTTTTGATTAAGATTATCAAATGTGCTTGACTTTGGTTTAATTCTCTAATTTTCCCAAGGATGGACACTTGTATCATTTGTGACCTCAATTCATGATTCCTTGTGTTTGTCAATTCTAACCATCATCAATTTACACAAGGAATTTGTTGGTGCAGGAAGCACCATATCGAACCTTATTTTGATATTGGCAAAGGATTCAAAGTTAAGTGTTATTTGTGATCTAATGTTGTTACTTGAGTGTGCAGAAACAAAGTCCTAGCGAAGGGTTGTTAGGCACCTGGCGAAGGGCTGCCAGGAAACCAAGTCCTAGCGAAGGGCTGCTAGGCACCTGGCGAAGGGCTGCCAGGAAACCAAGTCCTAGCGAAGGGCTGCTAGGCACCTGGCGAAGGGCTGCCAGGAACAAGTCCTAGCGAAGGGCTGCTAGGCACCTAGCGAAGGGCTGCCAGGAACCAAGTCCTAGCGAAGGGCTGCCAGGAAACAAAGTCCTAGCGAAGGGCTGCTAGGCACCTAGCGAAGGGCTGCCAGGAAACCAAGTCCTAGCGAAGGGCTGCTAGGCACCTGGCGAAGGGCTGCCAGGAAACCAAGTCCTAGCGAAGGGCTGCTAGGCACCTAGCGAAGGGCTGCCAGGAAACAAAGCCCTAGAGAAGGACAGCTAGGCACCGGGCGAAGGGCAGCTCGGCATCGAAGACCTGACAAAGGACCGTCAGGCAAAAGTCCAACCAGAGGAACGGTTGGCATCAGGTAAATTCTCCCGAGAGGAGTAGGTGAGGACGCGTTCCCCGTCGAGGGAACAGTAGGCGTCGGTTCGACCTAGGGCTCCATTTTGGAGACCAAAGTCAGAACCAAGACAGCTAAGGCTGTATAAACAAATACTTTATTGCTTTATTGTGTTTTGGACTAACCCTGGATGCAGGACCGAAGGAACGTGTGTCTGCAGCTCAGAAAGCCTCAAAGGAGAGAGGCAAAGGCTGAGTAGGGCGCCCGGAGTGTCCCGGGCGTCCCCAAGGTACATACAAAACATGTCAAAGGAAAAAGGGTTCGAATAGCTGCTGGGCGGGGCGCCCGCGCTGCTCCCGGGCGCCCCCAGCGTCCCGGGCGCCCCCATGCGCATGCATCGAACCAAAAGCCCTCGAAGCCAAGCGGATAAAGTTTGACCCGGTCAATCCGGGTGCCCCGAGCGCTCCGGGCGCCCCGGTCAAAGCGGATCCAGAGGATCAGATGCGACCGAGACTTTGGTGGATCAAAGGCCATGTGGGGGGGGGCGCCCCCGACGTCCCGGGCGCCCCCTGGCCCTATATAAAGGGCCTTCGACCAAGGCTTCAAAACATCAGTTCTTTCAACGCCTCAAAGCTCTTCTACGCTCGCACCTTGCTTCGGAAATTGCCCAACTCGAGCCGACGACGTCCCGCTGCTCCAAAAAGTCAACCTACAATCGGACGTCGGTAAAAGAAGAGCATCTTTTCTTAACTGTTAAAGTTTACTGCTGTCACGCCCCGAGACCCAGGAGCCGTTGATCCAATAGAAAATCGGACAGCACCTCCCCTGTCCGGCGGACAATTTATACATACACACAGATAATATAACACAACCACGCAGTTTAAAGGGCCTCAGGCCTCAGATATATGCAGAAACAACAGTTATATGATTATAACTATCGAAAAACCAAATCCGAACTCACCTGAGCTGCCAGGGGGCAGGAACAAAGCCAAAACCAAACGAAGTCCAACATAGGACTAAAAAATACAATACCTTCGAATAAAACGTGCATACATGGTTAAAACATCACAACGGAAGCATAGGAATACTACAGGGTCCATAAACTAAACAACGTAAAGTAAAACCAAACAGAGCTCCTCTGGAGCTGGGGACTGGCTGCTAGGGATCTCCTGGCAGGCATCAACCTGAAATAAAATGTATGGCAACGGGGTGAGTCCATAGCTCAGCGAATACCCAACAGATATGCATAGAAAGTTATACCAACAATAAGGGTTCAGCTAATACAGTCTCATATCAACAGTAGGGAAAGACTGGAACTGAAAATACTGGGTAGGTACATACCTGAATCCATCTAACCTGTACAGAGGGTAAGAAATACCAGTGGAATACCAATAGACATATAAGCACAGGTAACAAGTCTCCAGAATATGCAATGTCAAACAAGTGCAGCAAATAAGTGTAGTAAACAATGCACGATGCAAAATATGCACATGGTGCAATGCCATGGTCACCCCCTAACTCCAGTCAAGCCACCGAGACAGGCGATACTGTGTCGGCCGAGTGGGTAGAGCCGTGACACTGTCCGCACTCTGCCATCACTGCTACTGAGTGACCGAGTGGACAGGATGCTGGTGGAGCTATCGCTCCGCCCCATGTATATATGGGGGAGATATCTCTCTCATCTTCTCTGGTCTATGGGTAGAGATGGGATCCCTGCTTGCTACCACGCTCCGAAACCACTACCCCTGAGCGGACGAGCGGAGCACTACAGAGCAAATGCACACACCCAGCGGTATCCACTAACCCATGAGTGGCCGTGTGTGCATATCATGTGCCGGAAGACGATTAGGCTCAACCACAAGGGAGTCGCTGATCGCCGGCATGCAACAATGCAAGGATGGTGTATGATAGATACACATACCTCCCTCCTGAGTCCTCAGTATACTAGGTCTCAGTCTGAAATCCTATAACAGGAAATACAGTTAACCTACAAGGTATACTGGCCGAAAACTACAGATCCCTCAAGGTCAAAGGCAGGAGATACATCACGATCTCTAAGCATACATATAGATATGACACTACCTGATACTGTATGGAACTAACAGCATAATAACTCAGGGATAAACCACAGGTATCTAGGACAGACATAATAAACAGGGAGTCAACAAGTATCCAGAACAGGCATACTAACCAGGGATAACTAACAAGTATCCAAGACAGACATAATAACCAGGGATAACTAACAAGTATCCAAGACAGGCATAATAAACAGGGATAACCAACAAGTATCCAGAACAGGCATAATAAACAGGGCTAGCGTATGATCTTACTGCTATCTATAACAGTCTATGCATAACAAGATGACAATATCATAAAGATAAGTCAAAGGGTACCCGCCTCCAAGAGTGAAGTCCGTATCAATCGAGACAGAACCACCCGTCACAATAAGTAACAATAAATCCGATCAAGCTCCTGTATCAAGGATGTAATTAATTAGCTATTACACAAATAGCAACAAGTTAATTAATCCCTAATCCGTTTTAGGGTTCACCTAATCCATCCCTTTCCATTTAATCACTTATTCCTAATTAAATGGAACTTCTCTAGTCATTCCTCGTGATTAGAATTAAGTCCAAATCCAAATTCAAATTCACCACGTTTAATCATTAGGTTTAAGTTTCAAAATTAAACCTAATCCCAACCTCAACTCCAAGCATTCAGGTGGCAACATCACCCAATCTAATTACAAGGTTATCTAAATGGGTACAAACAGATCAATAAGAATTACCTTCACAACAAAACATTACAACCTCTTCTTACCTCAGTTTCACAACCTTCACAGCAACCAGAGTTGAGGACAACAGATCCCACGGCCACCGCAGCCAAATCCAAGAAGGCAACTGGCTACACAATTCAAATCCCTAACACACCAAAACCATCATCACCTCACGGTAGCATCACAGGAAAACCACATCCTGATCCAGGTATAAGCCACCAAACCTAATTTGAATTCTCAGTTCATCCAACCATTAGCCAAATAGCAACCCTTACCTCAACCCTCTGAAGATCCGAAGCAATCCCTTTCCCAGCTCCAAGCCACTGTCCTGAACACCGCTGCCAAATCCCTGAATCGTTCCCAAGCTAGAAGAAAGGCTTCGGATCAGTGATGACATTAACCCAACAATCTCAATTCACAGAATCTCGAGCCTACCAAACCCTAACTCACCTCAAGTGGGGCTTCGAAACCTCGATGAACTTGTCGGCCTAAGGGCACCGCCGTGCCCCAAATCGCCCGAAGAGGAAACCCTTGACTCACGCTCGCGAGGTGGTTTGGGGAGCAAGGAAATCAGAGCCCAGATGTTCGCCAAATTCCCAAAGCTGGGTTCGCCGGAGAGGTAGACGACGACGAAGGCGATGGTGGCGTTGGCTTCGATCGGCCGAGGAGGGTGTGCGGCGCGTCGAGTTCGGCTAGGGCACTCGGTCGGGAGAGGCGAGGCAGTGAATGGAATGAAGTGGGATGCGATGGGCTCACTGTGCCCTAATCGGCTGTCTGCGGCTGCGCCCGAGCGGAGAGAAGAGAGGAGGATGATGAAGGAAAGGGGATCGGGACTCGAGTGGCTGCGGCTGTGGAGGAAGCGAATGGTCCAAGCCATGAGCCCTAATCGGCTCTTAAGGGGGGCCATTTTTCAGTTTAGTCCAGCCCATTATAGTTAATTCGAATTTCGCCCCTAAATTTGGAAAATTTTAGCAAACAGCCCCTTCAAGTTTCAGTTTTAAATCCTTTAAGTCCCCTAAACCATGTCTAGAAGCCCGGAAATTCTAAGACCCATTTCTGAAAAATTTTCCGAAGTGCCAAAAGTTTCGGATTTAACAACTGCACTTACTCTGTATTCGATATTTGTAAACTGTTTTTGCGCCAAATATAGAATTGCCCAAAGTAAACGGTCAACGACCGTGGGCCTTGGAGTAGGAGTCGACACAGGCTCCGAACCAAGTAAATCGACTGTGTCTTTGTGCTGTGATTGTTTTTATTTCCGCTGCGTACGTGCTCTTTACGAAAGTCCGAACGATTTTCGATATTCACCCCCCCTATATCGGTTTTCTCGATCCAACAAGTGGTATCAGAGCGGGGTAGTTCAAACTTGGTGCAACCACCAGTTTGAAAGTTTTTCGGATTTACAAAATTTTTAATCTTATTTCCTTTCTTTCTAGTTAATCAACACAACTCGATATTTTTTCCGCCTTTTATTTTTTAAAATAAAAATTTTGTCGATATTTTTTACGCCTTTTTCAATTTTGAATTCTCATTTTTTCACTATGAGTCAAAATTGATAAAACGAACAATTTTTGAAAATTTGTCACAAACTTTTTTTTCATTATTTTAATATTTTCCTCGAAATTCGTGCTACCTTAATTCGAGCAAATTTTTTTTAACATTAAATTTTTAATTTTTCATCATTAATCAGAATTGATAAAATTAATATTTTCAAAAATTTGTCATAAATTGTTTTTATTATTTTAGTATAATTCTACCTCGAAATTCGTGCAACATTTATTGTGAGCTATTTCTTCCCTTCTCCCACACTACTAATCCAAGACCAAGTCTTGGTACAATTTTTTGTTATTTTGTTTGTGTGTAAGGTTTATATTGAATGGCCAACCAAGAGTGGAACAGTGCACGTCCACCACTATTCTCCGGCGAGAACTTCACGTTTTGGAAATGTCAAATGGAGTCCCTTCTGAAGGCCCACATGGACTTATGGCAGATCATCCAAACGGGATTCTCGTTACCCGTAGAAGAGGAGTCATCAATCGAATGGGACAAACTGGATGAACACACCCTCAATCAAATTGAGACCGATGCAAGGGCAACTGCAATCCTACAATGTGGCCTAACCAAGGAGCAACTCAAGCTAGTAGGTCCATGCAGATGTGCTAGAGAAATCTGGGTAAAATTGATTAATCTTCATCGAGAGATCTCAAATGAATAAGAAGATCAAGTAAGTTATCTTGCCCTTTCGGTCCAAGCACAAACAGCCGAGTCAGAGTCTGAACCCGAATCCAATGTCGAACCAGAATCAGACGACGAATTGACTGAGATGGTAACTAATTTTGAATTCTTTTCAAAATTTGAATTAAATAATCAAACAGATATTGTAATGGTCGAGGAAGGTATAAATTCCATTGCAGGGAAAACTCCAAAAGAACCACCAAAGAAAGAGCTTCAACCAGTACCCGAGTCCGACTCAGACACGGAATCAGAAGATGAGTCTAAATCCGAGGCGGCAAGAATCAAGGGGAAGATTACCAATAAGGAACCAAAAGGTAAAAATGTAAAATCAGATTTTAAAAATCATGTAATTTGTTACACATGCAGGGAGAGAGGGCACTACCAAAGTGAGTGTCCTACTCGTAAGATTCAAACGACACCACCGATGGCGACAAAGGAACCAGTACCAAAAGCACGAAGGGACAAAAGTCGCTTCCAATGCTTCAAGTGCCAGGAGTTCGGGCATTACCAACGTGAATGCACAGATAAAAGAGCTACCAAGAATGCCGCACAAACAATCGACAAAGGTAAATTTACAGTATTCGAAAATCCGTTATTTACCTTAAATAATGTGATTGATTCATGTAACTTAATTAAAGCAAACTTTAGAAAATTGAAACAAGAAAATGAAACCCTAAAACATAAGGTTAATAAGTTAGAAAATTTAATTCATAATCTTGCTGATTTCGAAAATCCGGAGTATTACTCCAATTGTGACCTTACTTAGACAATTGTTTGTTTTAATTATGTATTTCTTTTTATTTTTCTGCTTAGAATTAGGATTGGTTAGTGTAAGGACTAAATCAATTAATTGAAATTTGAACAACATAGTATTGGGTGGAGGTGAGATGATAGTACGTTAGGGAAGCCATCATGGCGGAACTAGCCGAAGCTACCGATCCAAGACCCAAACTAGTTAGACCAAAATTTACCAAAAAGTAATTTTGAAGATGAAATTTCACTAAAAGGCTTTGTCTAGGAAAGGGTGGATGATCCCATAAGGCTACGGCCAAAGAAGGCCTAGTGCCTCGCCAAGACCTGGAAGCCAATTTTTGAAATTCAAATTCAATTTACTCTTTGTTAAATTCGAATCTAACACAAATTTTCAGTTAATTTTAGATTCAAATATCTCTTTTCAAAACAAATTTAAATTGGGTTTAAAATAAAAATTTAACTTTTCAAAATTAATCATGTTCTTTTCAAAATAAATCCTTCTATTAAAATATGCATCTCACAAAACAGTTAAGGATATCCTGTTTTGTTACTTAGAAATGGGTGAGATGCTTAGGACCTAAAAGTTGAGTCTAACCCAACCAACTAATTCAGATTAATCAAACTAAAATCAAAATTCAATTAAATTAAAATCAAATCGTAATTAATTCAATTAAATTCAATTAAATCTTAATTAAATCAATTAAATTCAATTAAATCTTAATTAAATCAATTAAATTCAATTAAATCAATTAAATTTAATTCAATCAAATTCAAAATTTAATTCAACTGAACAAACTTAACCCTCTAAATTTTCATTTTCACAAAAAATGAAGTTTACTAAGAGTCAATGTTTCAAACCATTGTAATTAAAATCAAGTCTCTTTTGTTCACTAACCTGAAATTTATTTCATAACATTTATTTCTTTCCTTTACCATTATATAAACATTTGTTGAAAATTAGTTTACTCTTGTATGGCAAAAAGTCACCCCAGGGATTACTTAGGATATTTTTTTTGTCTACAGTCCGGGCTTAGATATTTATTTTTTTTGGACCAAAAAAAAAATCTATGTTTTCAAATAATCATTATATTTTTCGAAAATTGTGCTTTACAAAAAAAAACCATTATCATTTCAAAATGTTTTTCGAAAACATTTTACCATGCTGTTTTTTAAAAATTATCTTTCATCTCAAATTGAATTTTCTAAAATTATATTACCATGCTAGTATTCAAAACTATTCTTTTGATTTTAGTAAACCCTAAAGACACAAAGGAAGGTCTACTTAATGATCTACAAAGACTCCGAGGATGTGTCAAATTTAGGGGGAGTCTATATCAAAAGAAATTATTTCTAACAAGTTTAAAATTATTAGATAATTCGTATAATTTGAATCAAACCTTAAGACTCAGAGGAAGATCGCTTGTAGTCAACAAGCTTCCTAGGACTGGGTCGAGTTAAGTGGGAGATCAAATTAAAAGAATTATTGAGCATTTTCAAAATTATATGTTTTCATGCATTGCACTTTTAAAATCCTTTTGAAAACTTAAACGATTACTCTTTCAAAATACTATCCTGTAAAATCATTTTGCTTATATATATCATCACTTTCAAAATTTTACGTGAGTTTGGAATACTTTTAAAAATCTATTGAGAATACTTTTGAAATTAATATTTACTTGACTTTGGAAAATTTTCCAGGGCACTTAAGGAAAGGTCCTTGTAGTTAACAAGGCTTCCTAGGATTGTGTTAGACTGGAAAATAAACCAAGTCTAGTAAAATATTGTGCCTCCAAAGTTGATATATTTTTCAAAATGTACTTGCATATATTTTCAAAATACTATCATTTTGGCTTATCAAAATTCTTTTGGAAATAATATTTACTTGAGTTGGAAAATTTCCAGGACACTTAAGGAAATTTCCTTGTAGTTAACAAGGTTTCCTAGGATTGTGTCAGACTGGAAAAGAAACCAAAGCAAGTAAAAGATTATGTGTAAGTACTTTCAAAAAGTTATGTCAAGTAATTTTAGTAATTTTCTTTAATATTTTAAAATTACTTATGTTTTTCAAATTCATAATACTTATGCCTTTCAAAAACTCAATAAAGTACTTGCATCCTTGTGCATTTTTCAAAATATTCAGAACAAGTAATCTTATTGTTTATCATAACACTTGACATTACTTCGCTCAATTTTTTTTACAAGCTCTGATACACAAATTTAAATTTCTTTCAAAATATATTTTACAAAGTTTTTTATTGATATAAGACCAAGGGGGAGAGTAGAAAAAGTGAAATTAAAAATTTCTTTCTTAAAATTTTTTTTCCCCGTTTTTCAAAGAATGTTTTTCCTAGAATGGTCTAAAACATAAGAAGAAGAATTTCACATTAAGGGGGAGAAAAAAGGAAAGAGAGAAAGGAATTTTTTTTAACAAATGCTTCAAAAATTTCGAAGTATTTCTAAGTATTTTTCAAACTTTTTGAGTACATATTTTTCTCCTAAGTAAAATTTTCCTTAGTAAACAAATTTATTCCCAATTCTCAAAATTTGAAACTTTGTTTAAGGGAAATCTAGCTTCAAAATTTTGCCTAAATTTTGAAAAATTTTCCCTAAAATTTGAAACAAGTTTTGTTAGTGAAAATGCTTTTACTCCATTTTTTGAAAAACACTTTGTTAAAGACATGAAGCACTTAAAAAAACTCAAAAATCCCTGTTAGATACCTTGAACACCCATGTTTGTTTTTGATATATGTCAAAGGGGGAGAAAAGGTCAAAGTTAAGGATTTTGCAAGTATTCAGGGTTTTATGGGGAGTATGAGAAAAAAAATTTTGAAGATAAATTTCTTTTATATACTTCATTGTGTTTTTTCCTATACTTCATTGTGTTTTTACCTTCTTTTATTAACTGTTATAAGTTTTTACTTAACTTTGAATTGTGTTGCCATAAATCAAAAAGGGAGAAATTGTTGGTGCAGGAAGGACCATATCGAACCTTGTTTTGATATTAGCAAAGGATTCAAAGTTAAGTGTTATTTGTGATCTAATGTTGTTACTTGAGTGTGCAGAAACAAAGTCCTAGCGAAGGGTTGCTAGGCACCTGGCGAAGGGCTGCCAGGAAACCAAGTCCTAGCGAAGGGCTGCTAGGCACCTGGCGAAGGGCTGTCAGGAAACCAAGTCCTAGCGAAGGGTTGCTAGGCACCTGGCGAAGGGCTGCCAGGAAACCAAGTCCTAGCGAAGGGCTGCTAGGCACCTGGCGAAGGGCTACCAGGAAACTAAGTCCTAGCGAAGGGCTGCTAGGCACCTGGCGAAGGGCTGCCAGGAAACAAAGCCCTAGCGAAGGACAGCTAGGCAGCGGGCGAAGGGCAGCTCGGCATCCAAGACCTGACAAAGGACCGTCAGGCAAAAGTCCAACCAGAGGAACGGTTGGCATCAGGTAAATTCTCCCGAGAGGAGTAGGTGAGGACGCGTTCCCCGTCGAGGGAACAGTAGGCGTCGGTTCGACCTAGGGCTCCATTTTGGAGACCAAAGTCAGAACCAAGACAGCTAAGGCTGTATAAACAAATACTTTATTGCTTTATTGTGTTTTGGACTAACCCTGGATGCAGGACCGAAGGAGCGTGTGTCTACAGCTCAGAAAGCCTCAAAGGAGAGAGGTAAAGGCTGAGTAGGGCGCCCGGAGTGTCCCGGACGCCCCCAAGGTACATACAAAACATGTCAAAGGAAAAAGGGTTCGAATAGCTGCTGGGCGGGGCGCCCCCGTGCTCCCGGGCGCCCGCGCTGCTCCCGGGCGCCCCCAGCGTCCCGGGCGCCCCCATGCGCATGCATCGAACCAAAAGCCCTCGAAGCCAAGCGGATAAAGTTTGACCCAGTCAATCCGGGCGCCCCGAGCGCTTCGGGCGCCCCGGTCAAAGCGGATCCAGAGGATCAGACGTGACCGAGACTTTGGCGGATCAAAGGCCACGTGGGGGAGGGCATCCCCGACGTCCCGGGCGCCCCCTGGCCCTATATAAAGGGCCTTCGACCAAGGCTTCAAAACATCAGTTCTTTCAACGCCTCAAAGCTATTCTACGCTCGCGCCTTGCTTCGGAAACTGCCCAACTCGAGCCGACGACGTCCCGCTGCTCCAAAAAGTCAACCTACAATCGGACGTCGGTAAAAGAAGAGAATCTTTTCTTAACTGTTAAAGTTTACTGCACTTACTCTGTATTCGATATTTGTAAACTGTTTTTGCGCCAAATATAGAATTTCCCAAAGTAAACGGTCAACGACCGTGGGCCTTGGAGTAGGAGTCGACACAGGCTCCGAACCAAGTAAATCGACTGTGTCTTTGTGCTGTGATTGTTTTTATTTCCGCTACGTACGTGCTCTTTACGAAAGTCCGAACGATTTCCGATATTCACCCCCCCTCTATCGGTTTTCTCGATCCAACAGAATTGTCCTTAACTCTTTCTTTTCAATATCCTCAAATATAAAAAGAAATTTCCTTCTTATCTCTTATCAATCATCCTTGAATTATCCATAATATCCATATAGTCTCATTTCATACAATCATGCCCCCACGGGCTGGATCGGATGGTAAGGCGCCTGGTCGATTTGGTCGAGGTCACAGGTTCGAGGGTCGCCAGTTGCGCACGGGGATAAAACCCTGGTCTGCTGGCATTAATTCCCTCGACCCCAGGCGCCTCACCACACCAGACATAACCGTGATTTACCTCCTCCGTATTGGTCCTGGGGTGGGCTGGCAGGGGCCGCTGAGGTGGCGGATCCACCTTTTTGGTCATTTCATACAATCACCAATAAACCATGAGACAAGGCTTTATTTAACGAGTATAATCAAGGATTTAACTTTAGGATCATATCCTATCATCCAATAGCCATTTTTCTCTAACCCTAATATCCCCTTTAGGCTTACTCTTACTGACCAGTCGACTGCCAAAACTCACAGAGAGTTTCTGAGCTTGAGACCAGTCGACTGCCCCTGGGCCAGTCGACTAATACCTGATTTTCAGGTTTTTTTCAGCCCAATTTTAGAAATCCCTAACTAATTCTACAAATCTCCAAAAATTATGAAATTTTGAAGGGAGACTTGTGGATCCTATATCTACTTGGGAAAAATATGTTTCCAAATAAATGTACTCCATATCCCAGGATGGGCACGAAATTCCATTCTTTCTAAAGTGTATCATTTTAGCCTATCCCAAAAGTCTTAATTGTGATTCCTCCTCAATGTATCTTCTTATACTTGATCACAATTCATTTTTATCCTTGAATTATGTGGTATTCACACATTAAAACCTAATTTTACCCAATATAACCATATTTCCACATTTTTCTCCCTAAATTCCCTTTTAATGTGCCAAAACCTAGGATTAAGACTTACCCAAGTCTTTGTAACGACCTGTAAAATCCTCTCAATATTTTTCCTTAAAATATTGATCATGCCTATACGAATTCTCGAATAACGTATGAATACTAGCATAAACCGTAGCAAGATCTCTTATATAAATTAAAAGCTATGTACAATGGGCCTTATATGGGTTCTTCTAGTACCATAGTTATTAGTGAACATTGGGTAGAATTTTAGCATGAATAGAATTGGGCTCCAATTAGGAAAATTAGCATAACTCTTAGTGGGCTCTTATGTGGGCTTTGTCAAAAATAAAAGAAAAAGAAATAAAAATAAAGTGCATGCACCAAGGATTGAACCTTGGACCTAAGGTAGAGGCAAAGCCTCATCATGCATGTACTAACCAATTCACCTAGCAAGGGAGTGCTAGTGGAAAAGGAAGAGGATTTTAGTTGAGGCTAAAAGAAGTGAAGAGTCATCAAGAGAAGAGGCACCATGCCCCTTCACTTGCCCCCTTCATTTAGTATAAAAGAGAGGGGAAGGGAAGAGACAACTAGCACTTAAGTTATTTGTTTTCTTCTTCCACCAAAGCTCTTTCTCTCCCTCTTCTTCCTCCTTCTAGCCGAAACCCACAAGGGGTTTTCCTTGAAGACGCTTCACAAGAAGACCTTAATCTTGAGGATCCAAGGCTTCCTACAAGGCTACAAGGGCTAAGGAGAGTTCTAGGGTCAAGAAGGTTTTCTTTTGTTCCTCTATTCAAGGTTTATAACCAATATCAAGAAAGGTAAGACTCCCTCACCTGTGGTATAATTGTTTTCTTTGATGTCTATTATGATTTAAGTGTTTGTTTAGGATCTAAGTGAGAAAACCATGAGGGTTGGGTTCTAGGGT
The DNA here is from genome assembly GCA_024364735.1 of Boesenbergia rotunda. NCBI lineage: Eukaryota > Viridiplantae > Streptophyta > Magnoliopsida > Zingiberales > Zingiberaceae > Boesenbergia > Boesenbergia rotunda. Next base: position 157,279 of record JAGFNQ010001673.1, on the reverse strand, counting down.
TTCAGCCAAGCCTTGTATTTAGGTTTGGGGATGATGTAAACCCTCATTCATGCTCCCTAATATTTTCTTATGATAAATAAAGGATAAATTATGGTTTGGGGAAATTTTGTAGCACCCTAAGACCCTCTAGGGTTTCGGCCACCATCCCATCTTCATGGTTAGGATTAGATCTAATCCTCCAAGCATGTTTATTATGTTTATCTAGGATATAATGGATATTATTTGTGTATTAAATGAATTCCCCATGCACTTAAAACCCTTCTAGGGTTCGGCCAAGTCAAGGTTTAGGGCTAGGACTTTGGGGTTAGCTCCAATCATGTATTCTAATTGTTTCCTATAGCATTGTATATAATGTATGGGTGATATATTACTTATGACACCTCACATGTTACTTGAACCATGGGAACCTCCACTTATGACTTTCGGCCAAGCACAAGTTCTAGGGTTTGGGTTAATCTAAGGTTTCAAGTGTATGTGTTTATGACTTATTATAATGTCGATATATGTTCAAGTATGTTGTATGAATTATATGGTACCTAAAACCTTATCTTTATGAGCTATGTATCATGACTTTGTATACTTATGTTATGTGCCATGTTTTATTCATGAATGCTTTAAACCATATACCATGAACACATGTATGGTGAAATAGGCCTTATGGTTGGTGTAGAATGGTGCATGTATTATGTTATGCCTATGATAGATATATGGTTATGAAGACCTATGCATGTTTTATGTTAAAGGCCATGAACCAATGTAATATGTATCATGTTCATAGGAATCCTACTCATGCATGCTTTATGATAAATACTATGATTATGTATGCTATGTGATATGTACCATGTATGTAATACATGTTTACCTTATGTACCATGATCATGCAAGCTTTATGAACTAAGATGATGTTTATGTCTCAAGGCATAATTATGTATGTATGTCATGACTTATGAAAGAAGACAATGAATGAAGATGATGTTTATGCCTTTAAGGCATTATGATGTTATGCATGAATTATGAACGATGAAATGCTAAGTATGCTTTATGCTATTATGTTTATGTCTTTAAATATGTTATGTATGTTCTATAAATGATGAAGCATGTCAAGCTATTTTACTTTATGAATGGGCTTGTACCGGACCGAAGTAAGGGTCCAAGGGATGGGCTCCTCATGTAAGCCTCGGTGTGGGACTACCGTAGCTGTCCCCGGTTCTGGGACTACCGTAGCTGTCCAACAGGGATGGGCTCCTCATGAAAGCCTCAGTTTTTGGGACTACCGCAGCTATCCTTACCCTAGTAGGTCGAGACTAGCTACCTCGTATTTACTTAGGGATGCGCGCATATGATGTATGTATGTGGTACGAGCCAGGGCTCCCATGATGTGATGATTATATTTAAGTATTTATAAGTATGATTTTCAAATAAGCATCCTTAGGTTATATGCATTTGACTCATGCATCCATTCATGTTATGCATCCATGTTAAGTATATTTTATGCTCAGGTTAAATGTTTCATATGCTTATGTTTTATGTTATGAACCATGTCATGTTAAATGTTTCATATGCTTATGTTTTATGTTAAGAACCATGCCATGTTAAATATTTCATATGCTTATGTTTTATGTTAAGAACCATGCCATGTTAAATGTTTCATATGCTTATGTTTTATGTTAAGAACCATGCCATGTTAAATGTTTCATATGGTTATGTTTTATGTTAAGAACCATGCCATGTTAGTATTTCATATGCTTAGGTTTTATATGAAGAACTTCTTTATGATAAGTAAGTTATATGTTTTATTTTATGAGACGTATGGTTTTGGTGAGTAGGAAAGGGTCTTACTAAGCCTATGTGCTTATAGTTTTATTTTCTTATACCACAGATCAAGCAAGAGATATTAAGGGAAGCGGCAGGAGGGGCAAAAGTGTGTGTGTGGCAATGACATGGCAAAGGAAAAAGAAAAAGATTCTCATAATTATACTTTGTTACATGTCTTGTGTTTTGCATTGTCTTCTTAAGTTCCATGCTATACTTATGATAGTTATGCCTAAAGAATAACTTACTACTTATGATGCTTATGGATGATTTATGTGATGTTCATATCATGATGTTACGTATGATGTTAACATGCTAAGTTACCATGTCATTATGTTTAGGAATGATGGTTAAGACATGTCTACTTAACTCAAGTGTTAGTTGCATGTATGTATAAAGTTTTAAATTATTCCGCTGCAATACGATGTTCATATGCCTATATGTATGTTAGCGTAACGCCGCCTCCCGCCACACCGTAAGGTGTGGAAAAAGGCAGGCGTTACAGGTTGGTATCAGAGTCAATTGTCATCTCACTACACACACATCAAGCCTTCTTCATGCCGCTTCCAAGTAAGTACCTCTATGCATACCTTACTTTCTTTTATGATTCTAGAATATGCAAGTATGAATGATACCTTATGATAGAGAGTACTTTTAGGATATGTAAATATGAATGATACCTTACCTTACTTTATGATATCGAATACTTTAGAACAAAATGAGTCTATGTGAAGCGATATGTGTAATATGGGTGGTTACAAATATTTAGTTTGATCATGAAAGTCGGATCAATAAAGTAATTCATACACATAAACAATGCTTTTATAACAATCAAGATTAAGACTAATTAGAAACAGAAAGACTGAGTAGTCGCAGAGCCAGAAACAATAAATGCGTATTACTGATGAGCTATCTGCTATGTAGCTGTTCTTCTTAGATGTGTACACTAACTACTTTCTTTCTCGTGTCTTCGACTTGGAATCATATAATTCATATTGTATATTCATCATCTTTCTTCTTAACAATTGCTAATATCGAGTTTCTAGCTTATCTTAACTTACGAATACTATTTGTTGATGATCGTCATTGACACATATTACTTATCTCACTCTAACTCAGTACCATTAACTTTTCTGTCTTATTCCTAATCATGGTGTGACTAATACTAACTTTTTATTTAACTTTCTATAAAATCCTTCTATATAGCAAACTGTCTCATCACACATTCTTTAATTTCTTTCTTTAACATCTTAGATCTACAATTAACTCTACATCTTATAATTCATCTCCTTGTATCTGCTTTCTACTTCTCCTCTCTTCCTCTAGCTTTCAAGTACACAATAACTTTTACAATCTCTTATCTACACCTTTCTCTATCTATTCTTACTATTGTCTGACTTCATTTCCTCCTGATACTTAAATATTATAATGTTAATAAATATACAAACTTTAAATTACTACTCTATAGCTATACATTCTTTTAATTATTAGTGATATGACTAATGCTAACTTTACAAATCATAAAACCCTGTTTTGTTTTAAACCCTCCTACAATCTAATCACTTCTACAAAAACACTAATCAATGCAGCGGCTCAGAGTTCTCTTTTCGACTAGAAACTTATATCATCCTTTCACACATAGCTGATCATAGGAATTTGTTCTACGTTAGTCTTCTCTGTGTAAGCTTCGTACGTATTCTTGCTTAACTAATCTCAACTTCTATATAACATATTCCACTTACACTACAATTACTTTCTCTAATATAACTTGATAGAAAGACCTAGAGAGGAAAAATTGAGAAGAGTAGGGCAATGGTTTTCGTATTGCCGACAGTGGAATATTATACCTTAGGGATCGTCTATGTATCCCTAATGATCCGGAGCTGCAGAAGCTCACGGAACCCCTTATTCGATGCATCTGAGATCCACCAAAATGTATCAAGACCTGAAGGAGAAATTCTGGTGGTTCGGTATGAAGAGGGACGTGGCTCAGCATGTCAGCACTTGCCTGACCTGCCAACGAGTGAAAGCGGAACACCAGCGACTCGGAGGAGTTCTGCAGCCACTTCCAATTTCGGAATGGAAATAGGAAGATATCTCTATGGATTTCATTTTAGGACTTCCCAAGACTACGAACGGATATGATGCGATATGGGTGATTGTGGACAGATTGACAAAGTCTGCCCATTTCCTAGCAATCAAGATGACCTATTCGATTGAGCAACTAGCTCAATTATATGCTAAGAAGATAATCAGACTTCACGGAGTTCCCAAGACCATCATCTCAGATAGGGACGGTCGCTTTACCTCACATTTTTGGGAATGCGTCCAGAAGTCTCTCGGCACTAAACTACGATTCAGTACCGCCTTTCACCCTCAGACTGACAGGCAAACTGAACGAGTGAATCAAGTACTGGAGGACATGTTACGAGCTTGTGCCCAGGATTTCAATGGGAGTTGGTGCTGATATCTATGTTTAGCGGAATTCACTTACAATAATAACTACCAAGCTACTATCGGAATGACACCTTATGAAGCCTTGTACGGGAGGAGATGTAGGTCTCCAATCTATTGGTACGAAAGTGGGGAAAAGAAGGAAATGGGGCTCAAGATGGATCTCATCGACGACACCACCCGAGCTATACAGAATATTCGGCAACGGATAGAAGCTGCTCAGAGCCGGTAGAGGAATTATGCGGATGTCCGACGTAGACCCCTGGAATTCGATGTTGGAGATTTGGTATTCCTCAAAGTGGCCCCTATAAAAGGGGTAACCAGGTTCAGGAAGAAAGGAAAATTAAGTCCGCGTTATGTGGGACCGTACCTGATCCTGAAAAGAGTCGGCAAGGTGGCATATGAGCTAGAGCTGCCTCAAGAGATGTCGGCTATCCATAACATATTCCATGTGTCGATGCTCAAGAAGTGTATTCCAAACACAGATCAAGTGATCGAGCCGCAGACAGTACAAGTTCAGGAGGACCTAAGTTTTGAAAGCCGACCTATCCAGATCTTGGATCGGGAAATCAAAAAGCTAAGAAACAAGGAGGTACCCTTAGTCAAGGTCCTATGGAAAGTCAAAGGTTCGAGGAAGCTACCTGGGAACGCGAGGATGAGATGAGACGCAAGTACCCACAACTATTCTAAGTTCGAGGACGAACTTTCACGAGGTATGGGGGATTGTAACGACCCGTAAAATCCTCTCAATATTTTTCCTTAAAATATTGATCATGCCTATATGAATTCTCGAATAACGTATGAATAATAGCATAAACCGTAGCAAGATCTCTTATATAAATTAAAAGCTAGGTACAATGGGTCTTATATGGGTTCTTCTAGTACCATGGTTATTTAGTGAACATTGGGTAGAATTTTAGCATGAATAGAATTCGGCTCCAATTAGGAAAATTAGCATAACTCTTAGTGGGCTCTTATGTGGGCTTTGTCAAAAATAAAAGAAAAAGAAATAAAAATAAAGTGCATGCACCAAGGATTGAACCTTGGACCTAAGGTAGAGGCAAAGCCTCATCATGCATGTACTAACCAATTCACCTAGCAAGGGAGTGCTATTGGAAAAGGAAGAGGATTTTAGTTGAGGCTAAAAGAAGTGAAGAGTCATCAAGAGAAGAGGCACCATGCCCCTTCACTTGCCCCCTTCATTTAGTATAAAAGAGAGGAGAAGGGAAGAGACAACTTAGCACTTAAGTTATTTGTTTTCTTCTTCCACCAAACCTCTTTCTCTCCCTCTTCTTCCTCCTTCTAGCCGAAACCCACAAGGGGTTTTCCTTGGAGACGCTTCACAAGAAGACCTTAATCTTGAGGATCCAAGACTTCCTACAAGGCTACAAGGGCTAAGGAGAGTTCTAGGGTCAAGAAGGTTTTCTTTTGTTCCTCTATTCAAGGTTTATAACCAATATCAAGAAAGGTAAGACTCCCTCACCTGTGGTATAATTGTTTTCATTGATGTCTATCATGATTTAAGTGTTTGTTTAGGATCTAAGTGAGAAAACCATGAGGGTTGGGTTCTAGGGTTTCGGCCAAGCCTTGTATTTAGGTTTGGGGATGATGTAAACCCTCATTCATGCTCCCTAATATTTTCTTATGATAAATAAAGGATAAATTATGGTTTGGGGAAATTTTGTAGCATCCTAAGACCCTCTAGGGTTTCGGCCACCATCCCATCTTCATGGTTAGGATTAGATCTAACCCTCCAAGCATGTTTATTATGTTTATCTAGGATATAATGGATATTATTTGTGTATTAAATGAATTCCCCATGGACTTAAAACCCTTCTAGGGTTCGGCCAAGTCAAGGTTTAGGGCTAGGACTTTGGGGTTAGCTCCAATCATGTATTCTAATGGTTTCCTATAGCATTGTATATAATGTATGGGTGATATATTACTTATGGCACCTCACATGTTACTTGAACCATGGGAACCTCCACTTATGACTTTCGGCCAAGCACAAGTTCTAGGGTTTGGGTTAATCTAAGGTTTCAAGTGTATGTGTTTATGACTTATTATAATGTCGATATATATTCAAGTATGTTGTATGAATTATATGGTACCTAAAACCTTATCTTTATGAGCTATGTATCATGACTTTGTATACTTATGTTATGTGCCATGTTTTATTCATGAATGCTTTAAACCATATACCATGAACACATGTATGGTGAAATAGGCCTTATGGTTGGTGTAGAATGGTGCATGTATTATGTTAATGCCTATAATAGATATATGGTTATGTTGACCTATACATGTTTTATGTTAAAGGCCATTAACCTATGTAATATGTATCATGTTCATAGGAATCCTACTTATGCATGCTTTATGATAAATACTATGATTATGCATGCTATGTGATATGTACCATGTATGTAATACATGCTTACCTTATGTACCATGATCATGCAAGCTTTATGAACTAAGATGATGTTTATGTCTCAAGGCATAGTTATGTATGTATATCATGACTTATGAAAGAAGACAATGAATGAAGATGATGTTTATGCCTTTAAGGCATTATGATGTTATGCATGAATTATGAACAATGAAATGCTAAGTATGCTTTATGCTATTATGTTTATGTCTTTAAATATGTTATGTATGTTCTATAAATGATGAAGCATGTCAAGCTATTTTACTTTATGAATGGGCTTGTACCGGACTGAAGTAAGGGTCCAAGGGATGGGCTCCTCATGTAAGCCTCGGTGTGGGACTACCGTAGCTGTCCCCGGTTCTGGGACTACCGTAGCTGTCCAACAGGGATGGGCTCCTCATGAAAGCCTCAGTTTTTGGGACTACCGCAGCTGTCCTTACCCTAGTAGGTCGAGACTAGCTACCTCGTATTTACTTAGGGATGCGCGCATATGATGTATGTATGTGGTACGAGCCAGGGCTCCCATGATGTGATGATTATATTTAAGTATTTATAAGTATGATTTTCAAATAAGCATCCTTAGGTTATATGCATTTGACTCATGCATCCATTCATGTTATGCATCCATGTTAAGTATATTTTATGCTCAGGTTAAATGTTTCATATGCTTATGTTTTATGTAAGAACGATGCCATGTTAAATGTTTCATATGCTTATGTTTTATGTTAAGAACCATGCCATGTTAAATATTTCATATGCTTATGTTTTATGTTAAGAACCATGTCATATTAAATGTTTCATATGGTTATGTTTTATGTCAAGAACCATGTCATGTTAGTATTTCATATGCTTAGGTTTTATATGAAGAACTTCTTTATGATAAGTAAGTTATATGTTTTATTTTATGAGACGTATGGTTTTGGTGAGTAGGAAAGGGTCTTACTAAGTCTATGTGCTTATAGTTTTATTTTCTTATACCGCAGATCAAGCAAGAGGATATTAATGGAAGCGGCAGGAGGGGCAAAAGTGTGTGTGTGGCAGTGACATGGCAAAGGAAAAAGAAAAAGATTCTCATAATTATACTTTGTTACATGTCTTGTGTTTTGCATTGTCTTGTTAAGTTCCATGCTATACTTATGATAGTTATGCCTAAAGAATAACTTACTACTTATGATGCTTATGGATGATTTATGTGATGTTCATATCATGATGTTACGTATGATGTTAACATGCTAAGTTACCATGTCATTATGTTTAGGAATGATGGTTAAGACATGTCTACTTAACTCGAGTGTTAGTTGCATGTATGTATAAAGTTTTAAATTATTCCGCTGCAATACAATGTTCATATGCCTATATGTATGTTAGCGTAACGCCGCCTCCCGCCACACTGTAAGGTGTGGAAAAAGGCGGGCGTTACAGTCTTCCAACCTCTTTTGTCACATTTCACCTAATTTTCTAGGAGAAAAACTCTTGAGATTCATTTACCATGGGCCCCAAAGGCTTCTAGTGCTCCCCCTTTAGCTCTGAGCCCTAGCCACCTTCCTAGGTGACTCTATCCAGACTAAGCCACACCGGTGTGCCCCCGATGACTCTTAGCCTACAAAATGAACCCTCTTAACCCTAGACACCTTATCTTTGGTTAAGTCACTCTTTTTCCCTTTGGATGACACCCCTATGCCATCCTTGGACTTCTCCTTCTTGCCATGATCATATGCCTTCCCAGCATATTTCTTTTTGTTAGCCTTGGAAGTCTCAGACCGGTAGCCCAAACCCGATCAATCATAGTTAGGTTTTAAGCTACCCAACACCATGTCTAAGCCCTTAGATCCAACCATGAATCTTTCTAGGGTCTTTTCTAGTGTATCAAGTCTTGCCCTCAAGGCTTGATTTTCCCTTTCTAGAGTTATAACCTTAGAACCCATATGTCCACCTTAGATATTCCTAGGCCTACCCTCCTTTCTAGGCACATTCCTCCCCTTTTTGGGATTAGTGCCATGATCCTTAGGTCTAGAGGTCTTGGGCTCATGATGCATGCTTTTCCTAGGGTTATGATCTACCTTGTTAACCCTAGTCCTATCATTATATCTAAATCCAAAGTTGTGCACAAGTAATCAGTTTTCATGGTTTCTAGCATGCATGGATGGGTAATTAACATGAATCTTAAAATGCATGGAAGAACTTGAAATTGAATTACATTTTACCCTAGGGTTAGGAATTACCTCCCTTACCCTTGAAGTTCCCCCTTGTTGTGATCTTTGCTTCACTACAAGAAAAAAGATCTATTGTGACATTTATTTTATGACACTTAATAATAAATGTCATTATAAATTAATTATAATGACACTTATTAAAATAGATTAATTTTATAAAAAAAGTATCTGATTAAACCTTTTATCATGACACATTTTATAAATGCCCTTATAAATCTAAACATTTTCTTATTAAAACAAATTAGTTATTTTTTCTAAAATTTATTTAATTAAATTTTTTCCAATTTAATTAACCGTGCGAAATACTCCTTCTCCAAATAAACCACCGCGCGATCAAAAAAATACCACTGCGAACCCTAAATCGCCCGCTCCTTCAGTTTTTCGCTCGCCCGCGCCAGCACGCGAAAACCCTAAATTAGCCTGCTCGATCGCCCCTCCTACGCGAGTGCCTCCAACGCACCTCGACCAGCGCTCCCTGCTCGATCGCCCCTCCACCCCCTACGCGAGCGCCTCCAACCAGCTCACCTCCACCAGCGTGGTCTGGGCTGCACGAGCGCCTCCCCACCCGCGGCGCTCCTCCCCACCACGTCGTCTACCCACCACGCCTTCTACCCTACTCGCGCGCCTCCCCATCTGCACGGTTAGGTCTTTTTTGTTAGGACTTTTTTGTTTTCTTTGTTCCTTCTCTCTTTTATTGATTATTTTCATTCTTCTGCTGTGGATTATCGACTAGCTCTTACATTTATACACTATTAGCCTTTTTTGCTTCACATATATAGTGATAACTGAAGACTGGAAGTCATCCTTTCCCTTTTGTTCTTATCTCTAATTATTGAACCTTTCATTTTATTTATTTATTTATTTATTTTTGAAACTAAAATCAAGGAACCTTTTATATTCGCTTAGGGATATGTCTAATTTATTTTATTTTATTTTCAATTGACCAGTGACATTCTGTTGAGAGTTTTTCCCAGTGTCCATCTCTTGGAAGTCATTTGAATCGTATGAAAATTTGAGCTTCAATAAATGGATTTTCTTCTTGAGTGTTCACTGTAGCGACCCGCCTTCTCTACCTTAGACGGTCCGCTACTTTATCTACTTCTTGACTCTAATGCACGACTAAGAATGCAGAACTTTTTTTTTTCTTTTAAATCCATCTAGGGATGATATTCTAACTCTAATAGTCATGCATGATACAATGACATGCTTCTTTTCATCTGTAGCACTTCTCTGCATTGGTACCAGTCGACTGCGATCTAACCAGTCGACTGGTATCGGCCACAGAAAGTTTCTGGGCGCGGCACCAGTCGACTGGCCTCTTGGCAGTCGACTGATGCATCGAACAGAAGCTACTGTTCGATAGGGCAGTCGACTGATACTGAACCAGTCGACTGACACGCCTGAAAATCTGAAATTCAGATTCGAAACCTTGTCTCAATGGTCCACTAAACTTATAGTTTCAAGCCATACAAAGACACAACACCATTTCTATACTCTATACTAGTTTCCTAAACATTTTAGCCAATCCAAACAACTTCATAAACTTGAAATTAGGACTTTTGCGGAAGTAATTAAGCTATGAAAATCTATATGAACTTTAAACTAGAGTTTTGTACCAAACTTCACTCCTATGCATTCATAACACCAAAACACATGTTCTAAATATTTCTAAAGCATTGTGGAATGTGTATGCAACTTTTCTAAGCATGTTTAAGCAATAAAACTTGATTCCAAGGGAAACTACCAATATCTTGGCACATGCATCAATTAGATCCATCAAGTATCAATATTCAAAACTACTCACACTCATACTCATCCAAGGCAATCATAAGGATATGTATGCTAAATAAAATGACATGGAATCTTTACTCATGGTTTTATGACATGCAAAATATCTAAAACGCAAATACTTGGATCAATGCTATATGATCTAACTTAAACTAAGACTTTATAATAAATGCACTATAAGTCCTTCGTTCATCTTGTCCCAAGGACCTCTCCAAGGTCAGCCACCACACACACGTCACTCAGCACCACCTTGTCGCCTTCCTTCAGAATTGCTTGCCTTTACCTTTACCTACAGCAAGAGGAAATGCAACTAATAAGCAAAAGCTTAGTAAGTACTATCTAGCTCACAAAATCTCGAAATGTGCAAACATGCTTTTTAAACAATGTGAAATCACATGAGATTCTTTTATGCTTAAAAGAAACACTAAAACAACATGTATAACTCAAGACATGCATACTAAAGCACTAATAAGTCTTAACTTACTTGTTCTTGGCTTAACTTGAAACTTTAGCAATTCTTTGACTTTTAAATCTTTCTTTAACTTTTAGAAAACTTTCTTAAACTTTAGAAAACTTTGCTAAAGCATATACTTGAAAATAATATCTCACTTGGATCCACTTAAGACGTAAGTACCATCTTATGCGCGTTCCCTAAAAGGTTGGGGTAGCGAGCCACCAATCCTAATAGAGTAGACCTTGGTCTACCAGGGCCAAGACCTTGGAATTGGACACCTGGATTTCTTTAACGACGCCCTTGGACGCCGGGTACTGGCCTTAGAAAATAAAATACTTACTTTTTCTTATCTTGAATGCCTTGGTATTTTAACGAGCACCTTGTGTGCCCAAATCCCTAAGTCTTGACTTTTGGGGATTTCTTAAGGCCTTGGCCTTTTCTTTTCTTATCTTTATCTTCTCTTTTCTTTTCTCATAACTTTTCTTAGCCCCTAACCTCATATAGGGTACTCAATTGACTTATACAAGCATATAATGAACTAAGATCACATGCAAAATCTTAAACAAAAAGGAAATATCTCTTCTAAAACTTTCGAGGGAAATTCTTGCGGGAAAACCGCCTCTTACTGCAGGTGAGCAGTACTTACATCGATATCTTGGACTTACAACCAAGAACGGCGTCGGAGGTTCCGGAGAAACTCGGAGTCTCGGAGATTTCTTCCCGCTCACGCGTTCCTCTAGTCGCGGGGATTCCGAATATTGGAAGATCTCTCGGAGGAGAGCCTTGGTCGGCCACCGGAGGAAGCCTTAGGGCTTGGTGTGTTTTCGCCCAAGGGAGGAGAGAGGGCGGCGTGAGGGTTTGGGTGAGGAAAATAAAACTTCTCTCCTTAATTATCTATTTATACTTATGGGGGCGAATTTACCTAATTATACCTTATCTATTATTTCGCTCAATCTATTTCAACAAAACAACCCAGCGCAGCTGGTCCGCCCATTCGACTCTTACAGCGTGGGTGGAGGGTTCGATTCCCACCCACGTGATTTTCTATTTATAACCCTTTTTGCCACTTTCGTTTACGGAAAAATTCCATAAAAATATCCATAAATTTGGAATAAATTCTAAGATATTTCTAAAATTAGTTTCGAGAATTTTCGGGCGTTACAATCAAACCGCCTCTTACTGCATGACTATTAGAGTTAGAATATCATCCCTAGATGGATTTAAAAGAAAAAAAAAGAAGTTCCGCATTCTTAGTCGTGCATTAGAGTCAAGAAGTAGATAAAGTAGTGGACCGTCTAAGGTAGAGAAGGCGGGTCGCTACAGGTGGTATCAGAGCAGTTCCCATTCTCCAGCATCACACACACATCAGCATCAACCTTACCGTCTTCAAGTAAGAAAGCTTTAAGTTTCAGTTTTTCTATTGCTCCTTTACAAATTGCAGTATAGAGAAATGCTTAAGTACTTACTCATATGTGCATAGAACAAGGAAGCATGTTTAATACCTTAGTATCACGGAATCATGTTTAATCCCTAGAATGGATATTAGAGAAATGCTTAAGTACTTACTTGATTTGCCCAAAAGTAAGTTTTGGGATTATGGCACGCAAGGTGCTTGATAAATGTTTTGAGTAAGACCAAGGTCTTACTAAGCCCTAGAACGAGTTCTAGGACTAAGAAATGAGATGAGAAACAAGACTAAGGTATTGTTGTATCCTAAAGCAAGTTTGAGAACATTACCGTTAAGTGTTAAGTTATACGTTTGAGGACGTCCTAGAAAGGCCCAAAACGAGGAGCAAGCTCCTAGAGGGCAAGAGGCAACAGAGTCAGTACCCCCACAAAATCTCTTAGACGTGGTGGCTCAGTTACAGAGACAGTTAGAAGAACAATAGCAAGTTATTGCCACTAGGATGGCTAACTAGCAGGTCGTTATTATTACCTCGCCGGTGGCGAATGTAGTGGCACCAGTTGTGATCGAAGACCCATCGATTACATCTGTAGTCCGGCAAGGGGGGTAAGGCAAGAAGCGTACCTCATTCAGTAGAAGAAACTGAAGCCAGGGAACTTCCCAGGCACAAGCAAACCATGGGATGCTTAAGCACGGTTCAAAACGTTGGAAAGAATAGTAGGGCTACTGGACTGGCATGAGGTAGAGAAGATAAAGTGTGCATCTTTCTGCCTTACGGGAGATGCTAGAATATAGTGGAAGAGAGTCAAGGCCAAGAGAAATGTCAGCCAGATGACATGGGCCGACTTTGAGACTGAGTTCTCCGAAGAATACTTTCACATGCAAGAAACCAACAAGCATTATGATGAATTCACGGAGTTCAGACAAGGAGAACTATCCGTGGATGAAGCAGTGAAGATGTTTAAGCGGTTAGCTCATCTGTGCCTAGAGCTAGTTAGCACAGGAAAAGAGATGGTTAGGCTAATGCTCAAGATGTTAAGGCCTGAGATAGCGTTAAAGAGGGCTAGCAGTGTTAAGAGGCCACAAACCTCCAAAGAACTAATACGTGGTGCTTTGATCACTGAGCACTACTTAAACAGTATAAAGGCCACCAGAAAGGTTGAACGATGAAGTTCTTAACAACCTTACCGTCAGGGGAAGAAATGGCCTCTACTTAGAGGCTAAGGGCAGTACCAATCTGGATTTCCAACCGAGAGCTCTACAGTGACTTGGTAGTCCTTGAGATGAAGGATTACGATGTCATTTTAGGAATGGACTTCTTGAGCAAGTATAATGCTTCTATAGACTGCCGCAAGAGGAAAGTCAAGTTCACACCAGAAGCAGAACCTTCATTTGAGTTTATTGGAGACCCAAGGAGAAAGATAAATAGGTTCCTATCTACCTTACAAGCTCAGAGAATGTTAGAGAAGGGGTGCTCTGGTTTTCTAGCTCATATAGTGGATGCAAGTCAAGGAGAAGGATTGAAGAGAGAAGAAGTGAGGGTAGTCTGTGACTATCCTGAGGTGTTTCCTGAAGAGTTACCAGGACTCCCTCCCAATCGGGAAATTGAGTTTGAAATTGAGTTGGCCCCAGGAACCAACCCAATTTCGAAGGCACCTTATCGCATGGCACCAGCAGAACTGAAAGAATTACAAGAACAATTGCAAGAGCTGCTTGACAAGGGTTTCATCCGCCCTAGTCATTCACCATGGGGAGCTCCTGTACTGTTTGTCAAGAAGAAAGATGGATCTATGCGAATGTGCATAGATTATCGAGCTTTGAATAAGGTAACCATCAAGAACAGATATCCTTTGCCAAGGATAGATGATTTATTTGATCAGCTGAAGGGAGCCACAGTGTTCTCCAAGATAGATCTGCGATCAGGTTACCATCAGCTCAGAGTGATAGAGAGTGATGTGCCAAGGACTGCTTTCAGTACAAGATATGGGCACTATGAGTTTGTGGTCATGACCTTTGGAGTGACAAACGCCCCTGCGACGTTTATGGATCTAATCAATAGAGTATTCAAGGATTTTCTGGATAAGTTCGTCATTGCCTTCATTGATGATATCCTAGTGTATTCAAAGACTCGGAAAGAACATGAAGAACACCTGAAGATAGTGTTGCAAACCTTACACCAGAAGGAGTTGTACGCCAAATTCTCAAAGTGTGAGTTTTGGCTTGATCAGGTGGCCTTCCTAGGCCACATTATTTCCAAGGAAGGTATTATGGTAGACCCAGCCAAGATTGAAGCAGTTAGTAACTGGAGTCAACCAAAGAATGCCAGTGAGATCAGAAGCTTCTTAGGCCTGGCAGGATATTACAGAAAATTTGTGGAGGACTTTTCCAGAATAGCCTCTCCACTCACAGCCCTGACCAGGAGGAATCAGAAGTTTGAGTGGTCAGATAAATGCGAGCACAGCTTCCTAGAACTGAAGAAAAGATTGACTAGTGCTCCCATCCTGACTGTTCCAGAGAGTGACAAGGCCTTTGACATCTACAGTGATGCATCCAAGATGGGCCTTGGAGCTGTCCTCATGCAAGACGGTAAAGTAATAGCATATGCCTCCAGACAGCTCAAGGACTATGAGAAGAATTACCCTACCCACGACCTTGAGCTAGCAGCTGTGGTTTTTGCACTGAAGCTCTGGAGACACTACCTGTATGGAGTGCAGTGCAGAATCTTCACAGACCATCAGAGTTTGAAGTACTTCTTCACTCAAAAGGATCTGAATATGAGGCAGCGCAGGTGGCTAGAGTTGGTCAAAGATTATGACTGTGAAATCCTCTACCACCCAAGTAAAGCTAATAAAGTGGCAGATGCACTGAGCAGAAAATCCTGTGCAGCACTGATGTCCCTATCATCACTGTCTCTACCACTTCAGAAAGAAATAAAGGATTTTGGAGTCGAGGTAATAATTGGACAACTTTCTGCATTGACTCTAGAGTCAACCCTGCTTGTGGATATACAAAGAAAGCAAGGTCAAGACCCAGAGATCCAGAAGATCAAGCAGGAGATCCTAGAGGCAGAAAATTCAGAGTTTCGAGTATCAGATAGTGGCATCCTCTATCTTGGAGACCGCCTTTGCGTCCCCAATGATGAGGAACTAAGAAAGAATATTTTAGAAGAAGCCCACAGTACCCCGTACTCTATGCACCCTGGTTCTACCAAGATGTACCAAGATGTAAAGCAAAGATTCTAGTGGTCTGGACTCAAGCGAGACGTGGCCAGATATATCAGTACCTGCTTGACCTGCCAGAGAGTCAAAGCAGAGCACCAGAGACCAGGAGGAGTTCTGCAGCCTCTTCCTATTCCAGAGTGGAAGTGGGAAGAAATATCCATGGACTTTATCACAGGTCTTCCAAGAACCACCCATGGACACGATGCAATTCGGGTGATAGTGGACAGATTGACCAAGTCTGCCCACTTTCTAGCCATCAAGGTGTCGCACTCAGTAGAGCATTTAGCACAGCTGTACGTGAAAGAAGTAATCAGACTTCACGGAGTTCCGAAGTCGATCGTTTCTGACAGGGATGGGCGGTTCATCTCCCATTTTTAGAGGTGTGTTCAGGACGCCCTAGGCACCAGACTTCAGTTCAGCACAGCTTTCCATCCCCAGACAGATGGACAAACAGAGAGAGTAAATCAGATTTTAGAAGACATGCTCAGGGCTTGTGCGTTGGACTTTAAAGGCAGTTGGTGCAAATTTCTGTGCTTAGCTGAGTTTGCCTACAACAATAGCTATCAGGCCACCATCAGGATGGCACCTTATGAGGCATTGTATGGCAGGAAATGCAGATCACCCATATGTTGGCAAGAAGCTGGTGAGAAGAAAGAGATGGAGTCAGGACTAGGCAGCCAGACTGAGCTTATAGATGAGACTACTCAGGCTATCCAGACGATCCGCCAGAGGATTGAGACTGCCCAGAGTAGACAGAAAAATTATGCTGACACACGCCGTAGGCCACTGGAATTCCAAGTTGGGGATTCAGTATTCCTCAAGGTCGCTCCTATGAAGGGAGTGATGAGATTTGGCAAAAAGGGCAAGCTGGGTCCTCGCTACATAGGACCCTACAAGATTATAAAGAGAGTTGGGAAGGTAGCCTATGAGTTAGACTTGCCAGAGGATATGTCAGCTATTCACAGTACATTTCATGTCTCTATGCTAAAGAAGTGTATTCACGAC